>JAGFNQ010005198.1:791442-1143284 GCA_024364735.1 Boesenbergia rotunda | reverse complement strand
TGTCCCGCTTCTCCTAAGTCCTTCATATCAAACTCCTTTGATAGCCAGACCTTGCGTCTGAAAACACTTTGACATTGTTTCCAATTAACAAATGTCATCTACGTAAAGTACAAGAAACATCACAACGTTTCCGTTACATCTTTTGTATACACATGACTCATCCAGGCTTTTAGTAAATCCATATGACTGGATTACAACATCAAAGCGGATGTTCCAAGATCTCAAAGCTTGCTTCAATCCATAAATGGATCGATTAAGCTTGCACACTAGATGCTCTTTGCTCTTTGCAATGAACCCTTCTGGATGCTGCATGTAGATGGTCTCCTCAAGACTCCCGTTAAGGAAAGTTGTCTTGACGTCCATCTGCCATACCTCATAGTCCTCATGAGCTACAATAGATAAGAGAATCCTGATCGACTTAAGCATGACTACTGGTGAAAAGGTCTCCTCATAATCGATACCTTCTTTCTGAGTGTACCCTTTCGCAACAAGTCTAGCTTTGATGGTCTCAACCTTCCTGTCTGATCCTCTCTTTCTCTTGTAAATCCACATGCATCCAATGACTTTTACACCATTGGGTGGTCCTACTAACTCCCAGACATGATTAGAATCTATAGATTGTATCTTAGAGTTCATTTCTCTTTGCTAAGAATCTGTATCCTTATCTTGGAGGGTCTCCTCATAGGTCCAGGGATCCGGTTCATGTTTACCCAAGACCTGTTAGTGATATGAGAGAAGTGTCCTAAGGCAATCGCCTTATGATTGTAATCATTTATTTTAATAAATGAATATTCACTATTTGAGTATACATGATTATTTGATTAAGATCTTAAGCTCATTTACTGAATGTCCGCAATACAATTCACAGCATGAGAGAATTTGTGATGAATTCACAACTAGTGATTATCTCTACATGTGCAATTGTGAAGTATTGAAATTGTCCCTAGTCGATGAATTGATAAATACGGACACTATCAATTCTGTTGAGACTAGCATGGGTTATTCTCTAATCAGCTGATTCTCACTGGCTGGTGACATTGAGATGTCCGGAGATAAACATGAATGCTAGTTAAGGGAACTAGTTCATTGGAGTGACTGGCTGTAAAACTTCATATGGTAGTCTACATATAGATATGTCAGTGAAGTTCTTACTGCAGCTTAAGTGCGATGTTCCTTTGACTTGCGGTGTTCAAGTCATCTTGGTCATGGAGACTTATACTTTGACATCTTAAGCAAGCATCTCCAAGGAGGTGTGGACCCAGGATGATTGGGTATAAGCCGAAGTGCCCGAAGATGTTTGAACAGCCTACAAAGGATTCACCACTCCTTGCGAGGAGATGTATACCCGAGGCCTATCGTCGGATTGTTACTCGAAGCCTCTGGCCAGAGCATGACATGTTCAGAGTATGAATCTCTTAAATACATGAGAGTAATTAGAATCCATAGGACGAGGAAACGTTACTTGGGCTAGGTGTGACGTAGTCAGCCTAGTGGGGACTGACACACATAGACCATGTCCTGAACCAAGTGGGTATAAGATGGTGAAGGGAATGGGGCACGATTCATTATAGCTGCTGAAGGGTTTCAGAATCATTTCTGAGGTCAACCGTTGATCTTTCAATTAATTGGGGATCATGATGTACTACTAGGTGCCACTCATGATCGTTCTATAATTAATTAGTTAATTATGGACGACCAACATAAATTGAAAGCCTATTTGGTCACACGCATAACGAGTAATTCGAAGGATTTAAAACGAGTTGAGAATTGGATTCTCCAATCGAGATAGACTATTTTTGGTAAGTCCAAACAATAGTCAAAACTGAATTTATTTCAGACGCATCGGAAGCATAGAATGGCTAAGTCTTTTAAAGACTTAATGGGTGAATTAAATAAGTTTAATTCATTAAGGGATTTGATCCAATTGGGGTTAGATGGGCCGGCCAAGGAAGGGGGCCTCCTCTCTTCTTGTCATGGCCGGCCACCACCATAAGAGGATAAGGCTATTTTGGTTTGTTTTATAAAATAGACCAAAGGTTGGTTTATTTTATAAAAGGTTATATAAATTTTATATAAATTTTTATATAATGAACCATGAGTTGGTTTGTTTAATAAAATTTATATAATGAACCAATGGTTGGTTTGTTTTATAAATTTTATATAATGAACCAATGGTTGGTTTGTTTTATAAATTTTATATAATCATGCCAAAAGAAAGAGAGCCTTGATTATGGATTGATTGAGAAATTATTCCATAATCAAGAAGAAGAAGCTTGATCATGAGAGCCTTGATTATGGATTGATTGAGAAATTATTCCATAATCAAGGAGAGGTTTGCTTGGGAATTAAGAAACCTCTCCCTATATAAAGGACCCAAGGGGTGCCATGGAAGATGATCCATCCAAGAATTGCTTGGGCTCTCTCCTCTTCTTCTCTCCCTCTCTCTTGGCCGGCCATAGGCCTTCCTTCTTTCTTCTTGCCGTGAGCACAAGGAGAAGCATCAAGGCGACGAAGTTCTTCCTTGCGACGATCTTCCTCTTCGGCCAACCTTGGTGGTGAGTCTTTCGATTTGATTACTCTCTCGGTTTTCGTCGTGTTCACGGAGAATCTAGTAGTTCTCGTGAACACGAAACTCGTGGCTTAGCGAAGTCATCCCGACGATACTCGGCGTGGATACGAATAGAGGCGGAGCTTTCAAGGGACGCTAACGGTTGGATCTCGTCCCTTCTTCCAAGTTACGCAAGGTAATTCGTAGAGTAATTTCCTTTTCTGCAAAAATTTTATATTACGATTATGTGAACACATTGCATGCTTAGGATATGTGTTAGAATAATTTAGGAAATTATTCATGCTTTTGTTTCCGCTGCATGTAATTATGTAACAATTACAATACGTGTCCGCGTCGGCATGCACCCGGTCCCAACAGTGGTATCAGAGCCGGTTAGTGTTCGACATAATCATATAATTGTTTTGCGGAAAACTTTGTCATGATCTCAATTTTGGAAAATTTTCCAATTATGGTAAATTTTAGATTTAGGAATTTCAAAGTTTGGAAATCCTCATGAAATTTCGCAAACTTTTGAAATATCTCTGTTTCTGAAATTTTATGATAATTGTGAAAACTTTCCATTTTTGGAAACTTTCCAATTTTGGAAATTTCCTAATTTTGGAAAATTTTCAATTTTGGAAATACGTAAGTTTTCTTTGTACCAGAAACTTACAATAATTCTGAAAACCTTTTAATTTTGGAAACTTTCCATTTATGGAAAGCTCGTAATTTTGGGCACTTTCTTTTCATGAAAGTCTAGACATTTTATGGAAACATTAATTGACAATTAAATTCAAATTGGTTTTTAAATTATTAACAAAATTCTTTACTTTGGGGAGTGCCTCGGGGAGCCACCCAAATTAAAGTTAGTTGTTATAATTTAATTTCCTATTTTGAATATGAATTGTTAAAATTGATTTGGGTAGGCCTCGGGGAGCCATCCAAATTATATTATTAACAAGTTCTTTAATTGTCAAGTTTAATTTGGTTATGCCTCGGGGAGCAGGCCAAATTAGATTTACAACAAATTTCTTTTCTTTGGGGAGTGCCTCGGGGAGCCACCCAAAGTAAATAATTTGTTGTAATTAATTATCCATAAATAAAATATGTGATCAAATCTGGAAATTTTTGAGGTGATTCTCAAACGATAATTTCCTTATTTGATTTATGAAGTGATGCTCTTACATATTGTTGTCTCCAAAATTAATTAGGAAAAATTGTTTCCTATAGAGTTTATTTCCTTAAATAAGATTTTCATGAAAATAATATGTGGTTGAATTAAGGGAATCTGTCTCTTAATTTAATAAGATTTGATTTAGAGAAATCAAAGTCTTAAACATATTATTTCCGAAATTGATTATGACAATTTAGGAAATTGTTTCCCAAAACAATTCCTTGAATAAAGTGTGAAATTAGAATTAGGAAATCCGGTTCCTAATTCAATTAATGAGACTTGATAAATTAAGTCACATACATACTTTATTAAGGAAATCGTTAGAACATGACATAATTATATGTCATGAATGTGCTTAAAAGGAAAAGGATGAGACCCAAAACCCCTTACAAAATATTAAGGCCAACACCTTCCATTAATATGGTTAGAACCGGAGTTTTGTTTCTCGTTTGGGTTGATGGACACATCCATGCCCGGCTTGAACCTCAACATGTTCAAACCATGGAATTAGTTTATGATTAATATAGTTGGAGTCAGAGGTCAATCCTTAGTTTTGGTTGTTGGACACATCCAAGCCTGACTAAACGGTTGAATGAGCTCCAACCATATTAAAACTATTTCTTGATTAATGGGTCAGCCTTAAGCTTGGAGCATCGATTTGTTGTGCCACAGCCAAGGTCGATGTAAAGAGAGGTGCAGTTGGGTGCTATGTATATTGTTGCATACTTGTTAATGAGTTAACAACCCAATGATTTATGCAAACATTCAATTAGTTGATAGCATAATGTGATAGTTACATATGTATAATATGTAATCGGTATAATTACCTACCTTCATAGCTAAGAATAACTTGATGGACTCTAGCCATGGTTGTTCTTATCTATGGTTGGATATCAACCTATTTGGAGATGTTCCTACGATCTCCCGAATTGATAAAAAGGGTTATTCAATTCGAAAAATAAATAGGATTTAATTAATGTATATTGATGCATTCTTTATCATTCTTCTCACATAAGCTCAATTTGTATTTCTAGGATAATCACTTGATCATGTCTTCTCTGAATTTGCGTTCCATTTTGGACACCAATAAGCTGACTGGGCCAAACTTCATGGACTGGCTTCGAAACCTGAGGATAGTCCTCAAGGCAGAAAAGCTTGCTTATGTCCTTGAAGAACAACTTCCCAACCATCCTCCAGAAGATGCAACTCCAGACCAGTTAGTGGCCTATCAGAAACATGTGGCCGATTCTGAACTTGCGAGTTGCATCATGCTGGCCGCTATGGTACCTGAGCTGCAAAAGCAGCATGAGCATATGGATGCTCATACCATCATCTTCCATCTTCATGAGCTGTTTGACGAGCAGGCGAGATCCGAAAGGTTCGAGGTCTCCAGACTCCTCTTCACCTCTAAGATGCAGGAAGGCACTTCTGTCTCACAGTTTGTGTTGAAGATGTTGGGGTACATTGAGCGACTAGGCACACTCGGATTTGCAATGGATCACGAACTAAGTGTTGACTTAATTCTGCATTGTTTGCCCAAGAGTTACTCACAATTTGTGATGAACTATCGGATGAACAAGCTGGAGACTACCATTCCTGAGTTGCTCAACCTGCTGAAGACTGTAGAGCCTTCTGTAAAGCAGGATCAGAAGACGGTACTGTTAGTTGGTTCCTCAAAGAAAGGCTCTAAGAGGAAGCCCAAAGAACAGAATAAGGGAAAGAAGAAAAAGGCCAAAAAGACACCAAAAGGCACTTGCCATCACTGCGGCAAGGAGGGTCACTGGCGAAGAAACTGCAAGGTTTATCTTGAGTCCTTGAAGAAGAAGGCATCGATGCCCCATCCTCTTCAGGTATCTTCGTTATTGAATGTCACTCTATTTCCTCGTCCACCTGGGTACTTGATACTGGGTGTAGCTCACATATATGTAATGACATACAGGGGCTAAGGAATAGAAGAAGACTCGTCAAGGGAGAAGCGAATTTGCGAGTTGGAAATGGAGCAAAGATTGCTGCTGTTGCCATCGGAACATATTTGCTAAAGCTCCCTACTGGACTTGTCTTAGAATTGGATAATTGTTATTTTGTTCCTTCGTTAATAAAGAACATTGTATCTATTTCATGCTTGAATGAAAAGGGTTATCATTTAACTTTTAGTAACAATTGCTGTTACATAACTTTAAATGGTGTTCTTTATGGGACCGGAACTTTATACAATGGTATCTACACGTTAGATTTATCCGGTGACGTTTTCAATATCGAAGTTAGCAACAAACGTGCTCGAATAGATAATCAAATAGACTCCTATACGTGGCATTGTCGTCTTGGCCATGTAAGTAAGAAACGCATGACCAAATTACACCGATGTGGAATTCTGGAATCATTTGAACCCGGTTCATTTGATACATGCGAATCATGCTTAAAAGGCAAGATGACCAAATTACCCTTTTCCGGAAAAGGTAAACCAGTGGGAGAATTGCTTGGTCTAATACATACTGATGTATGTGGACCAATGTCAACTCTTGCACAAGGAGGTTATAGCTACTTCATTACCTTTATCGATGATCACTCACGATTCGGGTATGTGTTCTTAATGAAACACAAATCTGAAGCTTTTGAGAAATTCAAAGAGTTCAGAAGTGAAGTAGAGAAACAGCTTGGCAAAAGTATTAAGATACTTCGATCCGATCGGGGTGGTGAATACTTGAGTCAAGAGTTTCAAGATTATCTTAGGGACAATGGGATATTGTCTCAATGGACTCCGCCATATACACCACAGCATAATGGTGTATCTGAGAGGCGTAACCGAACCTTGATGGACATGGTTAGATCTATGATGAATCATGCAACTCTTCCAAAATCCTTTTGGGGCTATGCGCTTAAGACAGCTGTTTACTTACTAAACAGAGTCCCGACCAAGGTAGTCTCTACTACTCCATATGAGACGTGGAATAGTAAGAAACCTCATTTAACTCACCTTAAAATATGGGGTTGTCCTACTTATGTAAAGCGGACTGTATCAGACAAATTGGATGCTAAGTCTGATAAATGTCTATTTATTGGATACCCTAAGGAAACGAAGGGTTACCAATTCTATCATCCCTTAGAACAAAAGGTGTTTGTTTCAAGGCATGCTGTATTTCTGGAAAAAGAATTTCTTTTACAAGAAAACAGTGGGAGTAGTATTGATCTTGAAGAAGTTCAAGAAACTCCAATAGACATTATAGAGACACCTAGTCTAGACCCACAACCAATAACTCATAATGATGAGCTATCAGTTGAGCCTAAAACAACAGCACTTCTTCGTAGGTCTGATAGGACACGCAATATTTCAGAGAGATACGGATTTCTCATAAGTGAATCGAACGACGTGTTACTCGTTAACAATGACGAACCTATCAGTTATGAAGAAGTTCTGATAAATTCAGAAAGGGATAAATGACTTAAAGCCATGAAGTCGGAAATGGATTCCATGTACGAAAATCAAGTATGGGACTTGGTTAACCCGCCTGAAGGGATTAAGCCCATAGGGTGCAAGTGGGTTTTCAAGAAGAAAACCGACATGGAAGGTAATGTTGTTACCTTTAAGGCTAGATTAGTGGCAAAAGGATATCGTCAGAAACAAGGAATTGATTATGACGAAACTTATTCGCCAGTAGCTATACTCAAATCCATTCGGATGCTCCTGGCCATAGCAGCTCATTATGATTATGAGATATGACAAATGGATGTGAAAACAGCTTTCCTTAATGGAAACCTGCTTGAGGATGTATACATGATACAAGCTGAAGGTTTCACATTGGTTAATAAAACCAAAGTATGCAAGCTTCGACGATCCATATATGGACTAAAGCAAGCATCCAAGGGCTGGAACATCCGTTTTGATGAGACAATTAAAGAGTTTGATTTCTCACAAAATCCTGACAAACCTTGTGTATACAAGAAGGTTAGTGGAAGAGCAGTCGTATTACTTATAGGAAACGATATATCAGTCTTACAGTCAGTTAAAATTTGGTTGTTTAAAAATTTCTCCATGATAGACCTGGGAGAAGCAACCTATATCCTTGGGATTAGAATCTATAGAGATAGATCAAAATGGTTGCTTGGTCTTTCGCAGTCTACATATATAGACCGAGTGCTAGAAAGGTTTAGCATGTCAGAATCCAAGAAAGGTTACCTTCCCATCAGGCATGGGATCAACCTTTCAAGGTCTATGTGTCCGCGCACAGAAGACGAGAGGATTTGCATGAATAAGATTCCTTATGCAACCGCGATAGGATCTATCATGTATGCTATATTATGTACTAGGCCCGATGTATCATATGCTCTAAGCGTCACAAGCAGATACCAGTCTGATCCAGGAATGGATCATTGGGCGGCTGTCAAGACAATCCTCAAGTACTTAAGAAGAACTAAGGATGTGTTCCTAATATATGGAGAAGGTGATATGATAATACGTGGATATACAGATGCCAGTTTCCAGACAGATAAGGATGACTCCAAATCTCAGTTAGGATACGTATTTATTTTGAATGGAGGCGCAATAAGCTGGAAAAGTTCCAAGCAAGATACCGTAGCGGATTCTACCACGGAAGCTGAATATATTGCAGCAAAGGAAGCAGTCTGGATCAAGAAGTTTGTCTCAGAACTTGGTGTGGTTTCAACCATTGATGAAGGAATACCGGTTTACTGCGACAACAATGGAGCTATTGCACAAGCAAAGGAACCAAGGTCTCATCAGCGATCTAAACATGTGCTTCGCCGCTATCATCTGATCAGAGAGATTATATGTAGGAATGATATACAAATTGAGAAAATTTCCACTGAAAGGAATTTAGTGGATCCTTTAACTAAGGTCTTGCCTCAAAGTAAGTTTGAGGGACATGTTAGAGCCTGTGGTATTGGGTACCGTAGCGATTGACATTAGGCCAAGTGGGAGTTTGTTAGTGATATGAGAGAAGTGTCCTAAGGCAATCGTCTTATGATTATAATCATTTATTATAATAAATGAATATTCACTATTTGAGTATACATGATTATTTGATTAAGATCTTAAGCTCATTTATTGAATGTCCGCAATACAATTCATAGCATGAGAGAATTTGTGATGAATTCACAACTAGTGATTATCTCTACATGTGCAATTGTGAAGTATTGAAATTGTCCCTAGTCGATGAATTGATAAATACGGGCATTATCAATTCTATTGAGACTAGCATGGGTTATTCTCTAATCAGCTGATTCTCACTGGCTGGTGACATTAAGATGTCCGGAGATAAACATGAATGCTAGTTAAGGGAACTAGTTCATTGGAGTGACTGGCTGTAAAACTTCATATGGTAGTCTACATATAGATATGTCAGTGAAGTTCTTACTGTAGCTTAAGTGCGATGTTCCTTTGACTTGCGGTGTTCAAGTCATCTTGGTCAAGGAGACTTATACTTTGACATCTTAAGCAAGCATCTCCAAGGAGGTGTGGACCCAGGATGATTGGGTATAAGCCGAAGTGCCCGAAGATGATTGAACAGCCTACAAAGGATTCACCACTCCTTGTGAGGAGATGTATACCCGAGGCCTATCGTCGGATTGTTACTCGAAGCCTCTGGCCAGAGCATGACATATTCAGAGTATGAATCTCTTAAATACATGAGAGTAATTAGAATCCATAGGACGAGGAAACGTTACTTGGGCTAGGTGTGACGTAGTCAGCCTAGTGGGGATTGACACTCATAGACCATGTCCTGAACCAAGTGGGTATAGGATGGTGAAGGAAATGGGGCACGATTCATTATAGCTGCTGAAGGGTTTCAGAATCATTTCTGAGGTCAACCGTTGATCTTTCAATTAATTGGGGATCATGATGTACTACTAGGTGTCACTCATGATCGTTCTATAATTAATTAGTTAATTATGGACGACCAACATAAATTTAAAGCCTATTTAGTCACACGCATAACGAGTAATTCGAAGGATTTAAAACTAGATGAGAATTGGATTCTCCAATCGAGATAGACTATTTTTGGTAAGTCCAAACAATAGTTAAAACTGAATTTATTTCAGACGCATCGGAAGCATAGAATGACTAAGTCTTTTAAAGACTTAATGGGTGAATTAAATAAGTTTAATTCATTAAGGGATTTGATCCAATTGGGGTTAGATGGGCCGGCCAAGGAAGGGAGCCTCCTCTCTTCTTGTCATGGCTGACCACCACCATAAGAGGATAAGGCTATTTTGGTTTGTTTTATAAAATAGACCAATGGTTGGTTTATTTTATAAAAGGTTATATAAATTTTTATATAATGAACCATGAGTTGGTTTATTTAATAAAATTTATATAATGAACCAATGGTTGGTTTGTTTTATAAATTTTTATATAATGAATCAATGGTTGGTTTGTTTTATAAATTTTATATAATCATGCCAAAAGAAAGAGAGCCTTGATTATGGATTGATTGAGAAATTATTTCATAATCAAGAAGAAGAAGCTTGATCATGAGAGCCTTGATTATGGATTGATTGAGAAATTATTCCATAATCAAGGAGAGGTTTGCTTGGGAATTAAGAAACCTCTCCCTATATAAAGGACCCAAGCGATGCCATGGAAGATGATCCATCCAAGAATTGCTTAGGCTCTCTCCTCTTCTTCTCGCCCTCTCTCTTGGCCGGCCATAGGCCTTCCTTCTTTCTTCTTGTCGTGAGCACAAGGAGAAGCATCAAGGCGACGAAGTTCTTCCTTGCGACGATCTTCCTCTTCGGCCAACCTTGGTGGTGAGTCTTTCGATTTGATTACTCTCTCGGTTTTCGTCGTGTTCATGGAGAATCTAGTAGTTCTCGTGAACACGAAACTCGTGGCTTAGCGAAGTCATCCCGACGATACTCGGCGTGGATACGAATAGAAGCGGAGCTTTCAAGGGACTCTAACGGTTGGATCTCGTCCCTTCTTCCAATTTACGCAAGGTAATTCGTAGAGTAATCTCCTTTTCTACAAAAATTTTATATTACAATTATGTGAACACATTGCATGCTTAGGATATGTGTTAGAATAATTTAGGAAATTATTCATGCTTTTGTTTCCGCTGCATGTAATTATGTAACAATTACAATACGTGTCCGCGTCGGCATGCACCCGGTCCCAACAAGACCAAGTCTGAAGACTCTTCCAAAAACATGAACCATTCAGGCTGTCTGAGAACCCTCCCACTGCGACGAGGCACTACCTGTGTATCCTTAGTGACACGCGGTGCAGTAACATGTGGTGTGTCCTCTTGTACATTTGGTCCTAAGGTCGAAACGTCCCCACTTAACTCTTCAAGCACTAGTCTACTCTTGGGCTTATGGTTCATCACATAGTCTTCTTCTAAGAATCTGGCATTCGTGCTAATGATTACCTTCTGATCCTTAGGACTATAGAATAGACCACCTTTCGTTCCTTTAGGATATCCAACAAACAAGCGTACTTCCGTCCAAGATTCCAACTTATTAGTATCTGCCTTTGGCAGATGTGCTGGACTACCCCAAATCCGAATTTGTCCTAGACTACGCTTTTGCCCAGTCCACAATTCTATGGGAGCAGAAGAGACTGACTTTGATGGTACCATGTTCAAAATATACGCAGCTGTATCTAGAGCATATCCCCATAACGAATCAGGTCAATCATAATAGCTCATCATTGATCTAACCATTTTCGTAAGAGTCCTATTCCTTCTTTCTACGACTCCATTCTGTTGGGGCGTACCGGGTGCAGTTAGCTGGGACTGGATCCCAACTTCTGATAAGTATGTCCTAAACTCTCCAAAGAGGTATTCTCCACCACGATCTGATCGTAGTGTCTTGATATCTTTACCTTGACGCTTCTCCACATCAGCCTTGAACTCTTTGAACTTATCAAAGCATTCAGACTTGCGGCGCATCAGGTAAATGTATCCATACCTTAAATAATCATTAATGAAAGTGACGAAATATTCAAAGCTGCCTCTATCTTGGATCGACATAGGATCACACAAATCAGAATGAATTAGTTCTAACACATCTTTGGCCCTATACCCCTTAGCTTTGAAAGGCCTCTTGGTCATCTTACCTTCTAAGCAAGACTCACAGGTCGGGAGGTCCTCCACCACCAATGAACCCAAGGGCCCATCAACTATCAACCTCTGAATCCTACTAAGGTTAATATGACCAAGCCTAAGGTGCCAAAGATATGTCTGATTCATCTTAGAAGGCTTTTTTCTCTTATTTAAGTTAGATGATGAACTATTCACTTCAGTATGCATCGTGGGAGTTATTGGTTCTAGAGTATACAGATTGCCGACCAAAGTACCCGAACAGATAATCTCTCTATTTCTTTTTATAACAACTTTGTTATCAAAAGCAATAGAATATCCATTCTTTATCAACTTAGAAACTGAAATTAAATTCTTTCTATACAAGGGTTCATAAAGGCAATATCTCAAAACTAACAATTTATTTCTCTCAAAAGACAAATAAAAAACTGCCACTTCAACTGGTGCCACTTTTGTAGCATCTCCCATGTAGACCATGATTTCTTCATCAGCTAGCAATCGGGTTTCTTGGAACCCCTACAAAGTATTGTAGACACGGTCAGTGGCTCCCATATCTACGCACCAGGTACTGGTAGATAGCACCGCTAAACATGTTTCAATGACTAAGGCTGAAGAAATACCTTTGTCTTGTCGATGGGGACAGTCCGTCTTCCAGTGCCCAGTTTGCTTGAATGTGAAGCACATGCCTTTTGGCTTCTTCATGCTAGTCCGAGGTCTCTGTGATGCTGCTGCCTTCTTGAACCCTCCTTGTTTCTTCTTCTTCCTGTCTTTCGGCACAGAAGAAGAAACCCTTTGAGTTACTAAGGCCTGTGACTTCTGTTGAAAGAGGCCCTCGGCCGCCTGGAGTTCTCCTAGCAATTTACCAAACGAATAATCACGTTTCTTCATATTGTAGTTTAGCCTGAACTGCTCAAAACTCCTAGGCAGAGATTGGAGTATAATATCGATCTGGGATTCCTCGTCGATGTGTGCTCCCAGTACCTCAATCTCATTGAGGTGAGCCATCATCTTTAGGACATGATCCCTCATGGGTGTCCCTTCGACCATAGTGGTCATCATCAGACTCTTCATTGCAGTTTGCCTAGCAGCTCAAACTTGGTGCCCGAAGAGCTCCTTCAGGTTCAGCATCATGTCACTAGCAGTGGGCATGGCCTGTGCTGATGTTGCAGTACATTCGACATAGATGCCAGAATGAAGAACCGCGCAATCTGTTAGTAGGAGCCCTAGAGCCAATTATATGATTATTGACTAGGGACCATTTCTATCATATTCTATCATTAGTAAAGGCATGTTTGGTTATTATACATACATTATACTTGTGCCAAATAACTAAGTATAATAATGTCCTTGAGTAGTAAGGTCTTAACTGTTGGTGCAGAAAGCCCCCAAGTCGAACCTAAGTTTTGATAATGGCAAAAGGGCTCAAAAGTTAAGTCTTATTTGTTATCTAACATGTTACTCAAGTGTGCAGGAAAAGTCCTAGCAAAGGACTGCTAGGCACTAGCGAAGGAATGCCAGGGCAAAAAGTCCTAGCGAAGGACTGTTAGGCACTGGCGAAGGAATGCCAGGGTATTGAAGCCCTAGCGAAGGACTGCTAGGCACCAGGCGAAGGACAGCTTGGGACTGAAGACCTGGCAAAGGAATGCTAGGCACCGGGCGAAGGACAGCTTGGTATCCAAGACCTGGCAAAGGACCGCTGGGCAAAAGTCCAACCGGAGGAGCCGGTTGGCATCAGGTAAATTCTCCCGAGAGGAGTAGGTGAGGACGCGTTCCCCGTCGAGGGAACAGTACGCGTCGGTTCGACCTAGGGCTCCATTTTAGAGACCAAAGTCAGAACCAAGACAGCTGAGGCTGTATAAACTAACATCTTATTACTTTTTGGTGTTTTGGACTAACCCTGGATGCAGGACCGAAGGAACGAGAGTCTGCAGCTCAGAGAGCCTCAAAGGAGTGAGGCAGCAGCTGACCAAGGCGCCCGGAGTGTCCCGGGCGCCCCCAAGGTGAACACAAAACACATGAAGCAAAAGAACTGCTTCTGCAGCTCATGGGTGGGGCGCCCCCGCCGCTCCCGGGCGCCCCCAGCGTCCCGGGCGCCCCCTGTGTATGCCATCAAAGCAGAAGCCAGCGAAGCCAAGGGATAAGCTCTGATATGATTAACCCGGGTGCCCCCAGCGTCCCGGGCACCCCGGTCAAGATCTGATCCCGAGTTTATAGGGATCAGAAGCTGATCGAGTGAAAGTCGGATCGGCCGACACGTGGGGGGGTGCCCCCGACGTTCCGGGCGCCCCCAGGGCCTATAAAAGGGCCCTCGACCCCAAGGCTTCGAACAACACTTCATTCAACACAATCACGCTCTTCCGCTCCCGCGCTCTACTCCAGAAACCTCCCGACTCGAGATACAATCGCCGACGACGTCCCTCTGCTCCGAGAAACATTCCACACCGGACGTCGATAACGAAGAGCGATCTTTTACTTTTGTGTTTACTATACTGAAATTGTAACATCTATTTGTAAACCGTTTTGCGCACTTATAGAATTGCCCACAGAAAACGGTCAACGACCGTGGGCCTTGGAGTAGGAGTCGACCTAGGCTCCGAACCAAGTAAAACACGTGTGTTCGCGATTGTTTTATTCCGCTGCGTAATTTCTCTAATTCTAAAATTCGAACGTTTTCCGATATTCTCCCCTCTATCGGTTCTCTCGATCCACCAAGTGGTATCAGAGCGGGGAAGCTCAAATTTGGTGCAACCACCAGTTTGAAAATTTTTCAGATTTTTTTAAAATTTTCTTTTAATATTTTTTTTTTCATTTGAATTTCTTCTAATATTCTTTCTTTCGTTCGAATTTCTTCTATTATTCTTTATTCGTTCGAATTTCTTCTCATATTCTTTTTTCGTTCGAATTTTTTCTCGTTGATCGAGGATTGGTGTATCACCCCTCGATATTTAATTTTCTTTATCCCGCACTACTAATCCAAGACCAAGTCTTGGGACAAAGTTTTTCTTTCTCTTATCTCTTTTTCAGATAAAATACCTAATGGCCATGCAAGAAGGATTCAGCACAGCCAGAACTCCTCTTTTCAGTGGAGAAGACTTTTCCTACTAGAAAAGTTGAATGGAAGTCCACCTGAAAACTCAGGTGGACATGTGGATAATCATCCAGTCCGGACTGGAGATTCCGAAAAATTCTGAAGGAGTACCTCAAAGCTACACAGAGTGGGACACCGCTCTGAAACGGAAAATTGAAGCGGATGCAAAGGCGACCCAGACCCTTCAATGCGACTTAACAAAAGAGGAGCTGAACCGGGTGGGTCCTTTCAACAGTGCCAAGGAGCTGTGGGGAAAACTGATCGAGCTGCACGAAGGAACATCAGACACTCGGATCAGCAAGAGAGATCTACTCCTGAACAAGCTGTACACCATCAAAATGGCCGACAACGAAACAACAGCTCAGCTTCACGCTCGAATCCAAGAACTAATGAACGGTCTACACACCATTGGACACAAGGTAGAAAATCATGACCTAATAAAGTACGTTTTAAATGCTTTCTAAAGAAACACCTTGTGGGCATCTATGGTAGATGCATACAAGGTTTCAAGGGACCTTTCAAAAATAAAATTAGATGAATTATTCTCTGAATTAGAGTTGCATGAACAGACTAACTGCAATTTGGCCGAGAAAGGTATTGCCTTTATTACAGGTAAAACTGGAAGGACAACCAAGAAGAAGCCTCAACCTGAACCCGAGTCTAACTCAGACTCAGACTCAGATGACGAAGAAGGAGATCGACCTAAGCTGGTCCGACTGGCAAGAAACTACTACAAGGAATTGAAGAGCCAAACCAACAGACGAAAAGCCAGTCGAAGAAAGGACGAACCATCTGAACCCGCAAATGAAAAGAACAAACCCAACGTGACCTGGTTCGAGTGCAAGAAGAAGGGTCACTACAAGACGGAGTGTCCGAACCTAAAGGAAACCATGAAGAATAGAAGGAAGAAGGCACTTCAAGCAACGTGGGACGAGTCCTCCTCCTCCGAAGAAGAAGAGGTCCCACAGTCGAACCTACTAGCACTAACCGCCTCAGAAGAAGTCGAGTCCGAGTCAGAATCAGAACAGGACGACGGCAGACTGACCTTTTCAGAAGATGGCGAAATCAAGGTAAGTAGATTTACTAGATGTCAATTAAATGAACTAATTTCGTATCTTTCTCGAGATTTGGCGAAAGCTAAACTCCGAATCAAATCCCTCCGATAGGAAGTAAAACTCCTGAAAGAGGGAGCTGATTCTAAACCCTTAACCGAGAAGTTTCAAGAAGGAACTCCTACTCAAGTTGAAAAACTTGAGAAAGAGAACTCCTCCCTGAAAACTCAGGTTAAGGATCTTAGATCATCATTAGAATGATTCACTTCTGGTTCCAAGGGTCTTGACATGATTCTTGGAAAGCAGAAATCATTTCTAAATCGATCCAGACTTGGATATAGAACCAAATCTAGACAAAGATTCTATTTTGCTCTACTGAATCAGTCCAGAAGTAAAGTTCAGGCATGGGTACCTAAACTGTACCTGAACAAAAAAACTTGATCAAATCAGTATTGGATCTCCAAGGACAAGATTCACATCTTGCCTAATCATTACCGTGGCTTTAGTCCAGGGGGAGCCAAATTAAAAACTATATTTATTGTTAGATAAAATTCAACTCTTGATTGCAATTTGCTTGCTTGATTATTTATTTAAATTCCTGCAATTTACCATGCTTAAACTTATGAATGGTTAGTATAAGGACTGAACAAACTTAACTGAAATTTGAACAACATAGTATTGGGTGGCGGTGAGATGATAGTGCGTTAGGGAAACCAATTCTAATAAGGTCAAGTATACTTGGTTTCTTTAGACTGGTGAAACTAGCCGAAGCTACCGATCCAAGACCCAAACTAGTTAGACCAGAATTTTTCAAAGATTAATTTTGAAAATGAAATTTTATTAAAAGGCTTTGTTAAGGAAAGAGTTGATGATCCAATAAGGCTACGACCAAAGAAGGCCTAGTGCCTTGCCAAGACCTGGAAGCCAATTTTTGAAATTCAAATTCAAATTATTTTTTGTCAAATTCGAATCTAACACAAATTTCCAGTCAGTTGTAGATTTAAACATTTCTTTTAAAAATAAATCGTTTTCAAAAGTAATTAACTTTTTCAAAATAAATCATGTTTTTCAAAAATTCTTTTATCAAAACCTGTCTCACAAATCCTATAAGGCTAACGTAATTGCTAACCTAGATTGGGTGAGACAAACTAGGTTGTGAAAATCAATTTAAGCTACTCGTAATTCTAATTGGATCCAAATCAACAAAACTCTTTATGTGTAGGAACATAAAGATTTGGACCAATGGATGTTGGATAGCGGTTGCTCCAGACACATGACTGGAGATAAATTGAAATTCACCAAACTCAAGTTCAAGAACCTAGGCTCAGTGGCATTTGGCAACAATGCTACACTCAAGGTAATTGGGTCAGGTAACATTGAACTTAAATCTGACTTTATTATTAAGAAAGTCCTTTTGGTTGTAAATTTCAATTTTAACTTGCTTAGCATAAGTCAGTTGTGTGATTCTGGTTTTACAGTTACCTTCAACAATTCTAACTGCCTGATTAGAAACCTACAAGACTCAGAAATCATGCTTAAGGGCACTAGGAAAAATAATATTTACACTATAAACCTACCCCTAGTACCCAAATGTATGTTAACTCAGTTAGAACAATCAAACCTCTGGCATAGGAGATTAGGTCATACTAATCTGAGAACCATCTCAAAAATCACCCAACTTGGCTTAATCAAAGGTATCCCCAAAATTAAAAATAATGAAAACCTAATATGTGAATCATGTAATCAAGGTAAACAAACCAAATCTAATCACAAACTAATCCAATCTGACCTAACTCAAACCACACTTGAGCTCCTGCACCTTGACCTATTTGATTCACATGGAGCCAAGTCACTAAGCGGGAACCGATACTGCTTAGTAATAGTTGATGATTACTCTAGGTTCACCTGGTTTAGGTTTCTAAAAACCAAAGATGAAACCCTAAACCTACTTAATGAATTCTGTAAATTAATTGAAAATCAAAATGATACTAAAATTAAAAGACTTAGGAGTGACCACGGGGGAGAATCTGAAAATCAACGGTTCGAGGAATTCTGTAAGGTAAATGGGTATATACATGAATTTTCATGTCCTAGAACCCCCCAACAAAATGGGATAGTCGAAAGAAGAAATAGAACACTACAGGAAGCCTCTAGGGCTATGCTCAATGAATTTAACTTAGCAAACCAATATTGGGCATAAGCAATTAGTACGGCTTGTTACATCCAAAATAGGGTCCTGATTAACAAACGACACAACAAAACACCCTATGAACTGTACTACCATAGACTCCCAAATCTACACTACCTAAGGGTCTTTGGATGCAAAGTTCATATCCTAAACACCAAAGACTATTTAGGGAAACTTCAGTCCAAGTCAACCCCAGGTATCTTCCTAGGATACTCGACCACAAGTAGAGCTTATAGGGTTTACAACAAACAAACTAAGAAAATTGAAGAAACAACAAACTTAATATTTGATGAAGAAATCAACTCTACATCTGATCATCCAGACCTAACTTCATCAAATTCTGATCAAGAAAATAATGAACAAACTGTTGAACCTTTAATTGACCCCTTAAACGAACTAACTATTGAACCAATTACTGAGTCAAATCGGCCAACTATTGACCCAACAATTGAACCAGCCCAAAGAGTTTAATCAAATAGTGAACCAAACCGACCAGCCGGACCTGAGGCTGATCCAAGTTCTAGAAAGACCAAGAAACCCAGACTCAGTCACCCAACTGATCAAATTGTAGGTGATCCAACTCTAGGAGTCAAAACTAGGTCTTCCTATAGAAACCTTAGTCAGATAGCCATGATTTCAAAAATTGAACCCAAAACTATAGAGGAAGCCCTACCTGATCCTGATTGGATCATAGCTATACAAGAAGAGCTAGCCCAATTTGAGAGAAACCAAGTCTGGGAATTAGTGCCTAAACCTGAGGGCAAATCCGTCATTGACACTAAGTGGGTTTTTAGGAATAAGTTGAATGATCAAGGAGAAATAGTCAGAAACAAAGCCCGCTTAGTAGCGAAAGGATTCAGCCAAGTAGAAGGGTTCGATTACGACAAAACATATGCCCCAGTAGCTAGACTTGAGTCCATTAGGATGTTATTAGCCTTTGCATCCCATAAAGGATTTAAGCTATACCAAATGGATGTAAAGTCAGCCTTTCTAAATGGTTTCATTAAAGAAGAAGTTTATGTAGGACAACCCCGTGGGTTTGAGGACTTAGAAAGACCTGACCACGTTTACAAACTTACTAAAGCACTATATGGACTAAAACAAGCACCTAGGGTCTGGTATGAGCGCTTATCAACATGCTTAATTTCTAAAGAATTTAAACAAGGATAAATTGACTCAACCTTATTTATTAAGACCTTAGGAAAAGATATATTTATTGCCCAAATCTACGTAGATGACATAATCTTTGGGACCACCAACTCAAACTTCCTAAAAGAATTCGTGAAAATAATGGAAAATGAGTTTAGTTGGTGAGCTCAATTTCTTTCTAGGGTTACAAATCAAACAAACTATGTCCATCAATCCAAATATGCTAAAGAATTAATAAAGAAATTTAAAATGGATAACTCTAAAAGCATAAGTACTCCCATGGCCACAAATGTAAAAATAGATAGTGACCCTTATGGAAAACCAGTAGACCTTAAACTCTATAGAAGTATGATAGGAAGTCTACTGTACCTTACAGCCAGCAGACCTGATATCCTTTTTCTGTAGAAATGTGTGCTAGATACCAAACCTGTGCTAAGGAAACGCACTTTGCAGCCCTAAAAATAATACTAAGATATGTTAAGGGCAGCCTAAATGTAGGGATTTGGTATCCTAGGACCTCAACCTTTGATTTGTCAGGATACTCAGATTCTGACTATGCTGGTTGCAAATTAGATAGAAAGAGCACAAGTGGAAGCTGCCAACTGTTAGGAAATAGTCTAGTAAGTTGGTGCAGCAGAAAACAACACTATGTAGCTCTATCCACAACTGAAGCTGAGTATGTAGCCTTAGGAGAGTGTGTAGAACAACTTTTATGGATGATGCACACTCTTAAGGACTTCCAGCTCAACTACACCCAAACTCAGGTTTTCATTGACAACATAAGCTCAATCAATCTAACTAAGAACCCAATCCAACATTCCAGAACTAAACACATAGAAGTCAAACATCACTTTGTAAGAGACCATGTAGCCAGGGGTGAAATAGTACTTAAGCATATAGACTCTAAATCTAACTTAGCTGACATATTTACTAAACTCCTACCTGAGTCTGAGTTCAGCTCACTAAGAAGGCAGTTAGGATTATGCTTGGTAGAATAGGTTTAGTCTACTATTGGGTTTTCTTATTCAAAATCGATTTTAAAATAGTTTTTAAATGGTTTTAAAATCAGCTTTTATTCAGTTTTGAAAAGGTTTGAAAAATAAATTTTTTTTTCTACTTAGTTTTATTTTAAAAACTACCCCCTTTCAAAACTAGGGTTTTTTTGAAAATGGATTTAGCCTAGGCCCTAACCCTAGAACTGCATGCACCTATAGATTTAGAAGCCAGCATCTCACAACCACCTTAGGGTACTTTTGTTTGATAACCTAGAAAGGGTTGAGATGCTTAGGTCTTTGCCTTAATTCAAGATGCTTTAAGTCAGTGCATCTGCAGTAATTGGGGCACTAAATACAACTTACACAGTAATCAAGTTAAGTGTCAAGCTTAGAAAATCTAACTTGAACAGAACACTTAACTTGACTAACCCTAGCGAAAACTACTGTTTATAACAGTTAGTAAGTAGCTAATTGGGTTAGAAAGGTCCCTAAAAGACGAAAATGAAACTGATTTGGTTTAATTCTCATCATGAATTGGTTCAGTACAGCAAAATCATGCAAGTTATTTTCCTTTAGGCAATTCAGTTATTCTATTTTTGCTATATTTATTTGATTTTGATATATGGCAAAGGGGGAGAGATAGGAAAGGAGAGTTTAAATGTTTTTCAAAATTCAAAATTTCAAACTCTATCCTTTATTCAAAAAGTACTTAACTTATTTTCAAAATTCCTTCTATGTACTTCAAAACTTAAGTTTACTAAGTACTTCAAAACTTAAGTTTACTAAATTCTACTAAGTACTTCAAAACTTAAGTTTACTAAATTTCTACTAATTTCTTCAAAACTTAAGTTTGCAAAATTTCTACGAAGTACTTAAGTTTTCAAAATTTACTAAGTACTTAAGTTTAAAAAAAACGTGCTAAGTACTTAAAACTAAAGTTTTCAAGTTTACCAAGTACTTTAAAACTTTCAAAACATGTGAGTACTTTAAGCTTAAGGCTTCAAAATTTTCCTTAGTACTCAAACTCAAGTTTTCAAAAAACTTTCTAAGTACATTAAACTCAAAACTTTCAAACTATCTAAGTTTTCAAAAGTTTCCCAAGTACTTAAACTTAAGTCTTCAAAGTGCACAACTAAAATTAGTTAGGAAAACACACCGCCTTCTGTTGAAAATTATTCTAAGTAAAATCCATCTTTAGACTTAGAATTTATTGTCAAAACCCCACGAAGTTTTGAAAAATCTAGGGGGAGATTCCCTCCAGGGGGAGGGAACAAAATTTAATTTTTTACTTGCTCTAATTAACTTAACTTTTTGAACCACGGTTGCCATAAATCAAAAAGGGGGAGATTGTTGGTGCAGAAAGCACCCAAGTCGAACCTAAGTTTTGATGATGGCAAAAGGGCTCAAAAGTTAAGTCTTATTTGTTATCTAACATGTTACTCAAGTGTGCAGGAAAAGTCCTAGCAAAGGACTACTAGGCACTGGCGAAGGAATGCCAGGGCAAAAATTCCTAGCGAATGACTGCTAGGCACTGGCGAAGGAATGCCAGGGTACTGAAGCCCTAGCGAAGGACTGCTAGGCACCAGGCGAAGGACAGCTTGGGACTGAAGACCTGGCAAAGGAATGCTAGGCACCGGGTGAAGGACAGCTTGATATCCAAGACCTGGCAAAGGACCGCTGGGCAAAAGTCCAACCGTAGGAGCCGGTTGGCATCAAGTAAATTCTCCCGAGAGGAGTAGGTGAGGACGCGTTCCCCGTCGAGGGAATAGTAGGCGTCGGTTCGACCTAGGGCTCCATTTTGGAGACCAAAGTCAGAACCAAGACAGCTGAGACTGTATAAACTAACATCTTATTGCTTTATGGTGTTTTGGACTAACCCTGGATGCAGGACCGAAGGAACGAGTGTCTGCAGCAAAGAGAGCCTCAAAGGAGTGAGGCAGCAGCTGACCAGGGCGCCTGGAGTGTCCCGGGCACCCCCATGGTGAACACAAAACACATGAAGCAAAAGAACTACTTCTGCAGCTCATGGGCGGGGCGCCCCCGTGCTCCTGGGCGCCCCCGCTGCTCCCCGGCGCCCCCTGTGCATGCCATCGAAGCAGAAGCCAGCGAATCCAAGGGATAAGCTCTGACCCAGTCAACCCGGGCGCCCCCAGTGTCCCGGGCGCCCCCAGTGTCCCGGGCGCCCCCAGCGTCCCGGGCACCCCGGTCAAGATCTGATCCCAAGTTTGAAGGGATCAAAAGCTGACCGAGTGAAAGTCGGATCGGCCGACACATGGGGGGGGGGGCGCCCCCGATGTTCCAGGCGCCCCCAGGGCCTATAAAAGGGCCCTCGACCCCAAGGCTTCGAACAACACTTCATTCAATGCAATCACGCTCTTCCGCTCCCGCGCTCTGCTCCTGAAACCTCCCGACTCGAGATACAAGCACCGACAACATCCCTCTACTCCGAGAAACATTCCACACCGGACGTCGGTAACGAAGAGCGATCTTTTACTTTTGTGTTTACTATACTGAAATTGTAACATCTATTTGTAAACCGTTTTGCGCACTTATAGAATTGCCCGCAGAAAATGGTCAACGACCGTGGGCCTTGGAGTAGGAGTCGACCTAGGCTCCGAACCAAGTAAAACACCTGTGTTCGCAATTGTTTTATTCCGCTGCCTAATTTCTCTAATTCTAAAATTCGAACGTTTTCCGATATTCACCCCCCCCCTCTATCGGTTCTCTCGATCCAACATTAACTACATTATATTGATTAGTTGAATCGTTAGTGAGATAATATAGAGAACACTACACTAAATCATTCCTAGTCAAGCATTAATATTCAAGGACAACATTAATGCATGGAGACTAGCATGTAGGTTAATTGATGACTTGAGTTCACAAGTCATGGATATGTGATATCAAGTTGACACATGGGTATACATTAGAGAATGTGTACTGAATTGACCCACCATTGGAATGTTTCATAGATTGTCATATGAGTGTCATAAACTTTCTCATGTGACTATTAGTATAAATAGTCCTTAGACCTGAAGTCACTACGGTTCCCTACATAAGGAGTTATGTACTTTGGTATCGTCAAACGTCACCTGTAACAGGGTGGACTATAAAGGCAATCACTGTGTATATAATGAATTATGCCGAGGAATTTGAGTGATGTAGATGGAATCTATCCCTCCCATATGACGGGAGTGATATCTGTTGGCCCCTTGATCGAGTAGGACTACTAAAATGCATGGTCATGCTCAAATGAGTCAATATGAGATATTGAGCTCATTTGTTTGAGTGAGTCTACTCGGGGATCAAGAAACACATAGATTGATCGAGGATGACACAGTCTATGCCTCATTGGTCGTTCTAGATATCAAGGATAGAAGGACAAGGTCATACATTATCATAGTGATGGAGGTTAGGTCGGATCTCGACTTTCTTGTTACTTGGGTAGCAATGATGCATTGCTAGATGCCGCTCATTGCTTATGTGTCTAAAGCTGTTTAGACACATTGCCAACATCATGAGATCCTATTGGGTCACACACTAAGGATACTATACTTCGGGAGCTCGAGTTAGGAACTCGGGAGACTATGTCAGGAGCTCGAGAGACTAGGTCGGTAGACTTGGTCGGCAGACTTAGTCGGGAGCTCGGTAGACTTAGTCGGGAACTCGAGAGACTAGGTCGGCAGACTTTGTTGGGAGCTCGAGAGACTAGCTTGGCAGACTTAGTCAGGAGCTCTAGAGACTAGCTCGGCAGACTCAGTCGAGAGCTCGGGGACTTGGTCGGGAGCTCGGGGACTTGGTCGGCAGACTTAGTTGGGAGCTCGGGGACTTGCTCGGAGACATGGTCGGGAGCTCGGGGACTTGGTCGGCAGACTTGGTCGGGAGCTCGAGGACTTGCTCGGAGACTTGGTCGGGAGCCCGAGAGGCCCTGGTCGGAATGGCGGGAGAAATTCATTAAAGTGTTTAATGAAGGAAAGAGAAAAGTCTCTCTTCATTGAATGAAGAGAAGATGAAGAGTCACATGAGAAGATGTGCTCTTTATTGGCTTTAATGAAGGGAAGCCAAAGAGACAAAAGTCTCTTCATATTCATGGGATGAGTATAAAAGAGGGCCTAGTCATTTTGAATGATGAGTGTTTTTCCCTTCTTCCCTTCCTCTTATCTTCCTCTTCTCCCTCTTGGTCGAAACCCTTTTGGGTTCTTGGTTGTCTTTTGAACTACCTCAAGTTGCTAGCACAACTAAGGTAGTTCTTCGCGAAGTTGAGAGATCATGTACGTGTGGATATGCATAGAGACACAGACGTTTGAACGTGCAAGAGATCCGGCGGCACTTGGATGAGCGGGATAAACGTAAGGGCACGCTCCAAAGGTATACACCGTTGATAGATCTATTAGATAGATGAACATCGTACGAGTTTTCTTTCGCATGGATCGCTCGAGGGATCTTGTTTCCGTTGCGTTTTGTGTTTATGTCGCCGGGAGATCCCAACACCATCTCATCTGCCTTGACCCACTTCTTGTAACGCTCCCTCACCTCTTCACCAGAGTCCTCTCTAGGCCTTTCCGGACATTCCTCGAAGAGTACAAATTTATATTCTTCAACAGTGAGGGCAATGTCAAGGTTCCTCTTCCAGTCTATGTAGTTTGGGCCAGTAAGTTTATTTTCCTTAAGAATTGTTGCTAGTGGGTTATGAAAAACCTGAGAATCACAACATACACCACTTTAGAAATCGAAAATAAATTGATTTCTCAAAACAATAAATTTTTCGAAATCAACCAACATCTCTAACATCGAGAATTTGCATGCCACGTTAGTGTGGACGTATACAAACCCTACATTCATTTGAGAAGGATTTACCCATTAATCATACTATCTTGTCAACCTAACTTTTGACAAGTAAGACTAATAGTTGGTCAACTTCGACCCTACAAGTTATTAGCAGTGACTCCGTTAGAGAGGATACTAATAATTGTATCTAAGTGTTTACCATTGCACGACACTAAGGGAATTATCAAGGATTATGTGCCTTCCGTTGGGGAAGTGCACACGCTCTTCAATAATCCTCTATAATCTTTTCTGATCTTGTGATCCGTAGAACAAGCCTATCCGTTATGGAGGAAGGCACTCAGAGCCAACGCGCGGACTTGTTTGCATCACATATCAGATTGCAATAGAGGTCGTGGGACCCTTAGGGTCCCTCTCCACTTAGTAATTTATGTCGAGGAATTTTTTAGCACAACCACACAACCAAGCACATAACCAAATATATGAAAAATATAGAAAATCCTAGATTTTCCAACTTTCATGGCCCTTGGTCTCTAATGCGCCTCCAGTAGTATCGTCACTTCGTCCGCTCCTCCCTTCCTTCTACGCAAGCTACCTTGAGGGATCTCTAAGCCGAAATGTCTAGCTACTTATTTACAACATCAATCCTATACTCCACAAGGTAGTGTACATGAAAACTAGGTCGAAAGTAAAGTAAATATCTCGGCTATACATGTGCCGTATTTAATTACAAAAATTAAATACCTAGCCTCGTCAACCCCGAGGATTAATTAATTACAATAATTTACACAACCATCACACAACAAATATTTGGCCATGACAAGTTGGAATCTCGTGCATGCAATACAAAGTTAGCCTACGCACATCCACATATCATCCGACAAAATATAATGTATGAAAAATGCAAAAAAAAAACAATCCATAAACACACAAAGCCGGAAACCTCAGCTCTGATACCAATTGTTGGGTATGGCTTGGCAGGCTTCCTAAGAGAATACTCGGTCGATCCGAGAGACCTCTCCATGTCTATGGATTAAAAATTAATCTGAATGGAGACCCGTCTCCCAACGACCATCTCGTGCCGTATCGAACGATCCAAATTACAACTCGGCCAATTACCAAAATCAGCCTTGTAATTTGCTTAACCGTTCGGCCACGGAAAAAGCTACGAGTGGATCGCCAATTTTTGTGATTATGGTCGGGGTCTAGTTTGTAAATTATTCATCATGATACAAAATCAAAATAATAAACTAACTAACATGAAATGACGAGGTTAGCAAACATGGCACATAATAGACATAAGGATAATCAAGGAGCTTGGGGAAGAGATATACCTTCCCGATCACCTCGCAGTCTTCTACGTTATGTCCCTCCGTTCGCAGACGTCGTGTGGGTGACGATCTACCATGAACCAAGATCACCGAGGTTGTCCAACGAATCAACGCTTCACTCCAATCCAAAGCCTAATCCTAGGGGTTGGAACCGCCGACCCTTCTCCCTACTTCTTGCGCCGCCGGCTACCGAGAGGCTCCAAGCCCTCACCGGCCACTAGGAAGTTCACTGGAAGAAGATAAAGAAGAAGATGAAGGAGAGAACCAAGTTCCTCTCCCACCTAAACCTGGTCGAATTCCTCTCTTCTCCTCAACTTGCGGCAGCGCCGCAATTTACCCTTGCGCCACCTCCCAACTGTCGCCGGTGCCTCGTCCCTTCTCGCCGCACCCTATAAAAGGGAGAGGAAGTCTCTCCCTTTGTCTAGTAGAGGCTAGCCACCAAGTGGATGAGAAGGGAAGACGAAAAGAAGAAGAAGAGACACTCTTCTCTTCTTTGCCTTTGCCATGAACTAGGAAAGAGAAGGGAGAGAGAGGAGAGGAGGGAAGCATTGGGTTGTGATCTCTTGATTAAGCCTTGGTTTCTTGATCTCATAGTGTATTTATAGGGCTAAGGTAGGGACCAAGAGGAGGAGTTGGATCTTGGCCCACCAATGGATCTAAACACGATCCATTAATTGAGATCTATTCCACTAAAGGATCTTAATTGAACTTCCTCACCAACTCTCATATTTTCATATGGGCTCCACATATTACGAGTCGTCCATCCCCCCATGTTTAAGATCTCGAATGCCCGTTAATTAATTTATATTAAGACCTCTGAGTCCTTGACTAGTACCACTCGACCTTATCATCTTGTCGGATTAAATCCACCTGTAGGGTTTAACATGATGAACCTTTCGAGCTCATAAAGGGGGCATCATCAACCCGACTCATCAGGACACGGATTCCGTCAATAATCAACAATACATCATATTATTAATATTATCTCCCAACTTACCGGGTCTATCGATCTAACATAATAGATCTCACCCATTGGAAAATCAAAGAAATAATGGTTAATAATATATGCCCGTTATTATATCGGGATTAAGGGATCATACTCCATAATATAATCTTGAGGTCCTATCCAATTGTCGAGTAAGTACAAATTGGGTAACCTCGGGTTTTGTTCCTGCTCAATTTACTCAAAGCACACTAGTATAATTTTATGGTCAAGGCCAACCACACCTAATTACACTACAACCATCCCGATGGGTTGTCCAATTCCATCTCGGTTGTTGGCCTCTATTTATACTAAGCAAGGAACTGATAACATGATCTTCCATGTGACACCACACACCATATTATCTACAATGCAAAGTAATTGGACTTCATGCATGTACTAATATAAATAGACACTTTGTGTAGTCGTGATTCTCTTTTCAAAATGAAGATGTTCATATAAAGAAATTCATATCTTTCAGTATACACATCTTATATAATTAACCCATGACAATTAATTAAAACACATGCAATGATAAATACAAGCATCAAATAATCAAGAAAACAAGAGGAGCTAAAGAGAGGTATACCTCATCTTTTACCTTGCAGTCTTCTACTGTATGACCCTCCCCTCTTGGACGTCGTGTGGGCGACGAGCTACCAAGACGCGGAGTCACCAAGGCTTCAAATTAATCACCTTTCTTCTTCCTCTCTCTTGCACCAACAAACCCTAATTCTAGGGTTCACCCGCTGACCACCTATCCACCTCTCCTCCTTGCGCCACCGTCCACCTCAAGCTCCCAAGGTCCGCCAGCCACAAGTCAGCTCTGAGAGGAAGGTGATGAAGAAGAAGAACCGGAAGAAGATGAGAGTACAACCCTCTTCTTCTACCCTAAACCCACCGCAACCTCCCTCACCGGCGGCGCCGCAAGAGAAACTCCCTTGCCGTCAGCTCGCCCCTTCTGCTCCTTGGACGATCATAGTTAAGTGAAAATAAGGTGTAGAAGAGAACCAGTAGAAGAAAGCTCTCCTTCAATCCCTGCCACAGTATTCTTCTCCTTCATTCACCGCCGCCGACCACCTTGAGCCAAAGAGGAGAATTCTCTAATCGCCGGCCACCCTCGTTCCTTGCTGCTATCGCGCACCAAACGAGAGGGACCAGACCCTCCTCTGCTTGCATGTATCCGGCCACCAGCGAGCGAAAGAGAAGAGGGAAGAGGAGGAAGAAAGCTCAAGCTTCCTTCCTCCACCCGTGACCTAGGAGAGGAGGGAGAGAGAGAAAGGCTAGGGTTTTATGGATTAATTCTCAATTAACTAGAGATTAACTAGCCTTTGTACCATGACTCCAATGGGGTATTTATAGGGCTATGGTAGGGACCATGAGGAGGAGTTGGGTCTTGGCCCGCTAATGGATCCAAACAAAATCCATGAATTAGGATCCATTCCACTAAAGGATCCCCATTGAACTTCCTCACCAACCCCCATATTTTCATATGAGCTCCACCTATTATGAGTCGTCCATTTCCCCGTGTTTAAGATATTGAATGCCCGATAATTAATTTTAAATTACCGATAATTTTAATTAATTATCCTTTTGATCCTTGATTAGTACCACTCAACCTTTTCATCATGTCGGACCATAGTCCACTTGCAAGATTTGACATGATGATCCTTTTGAGCTCATCAAGGGGGCATCATCATCCTGACTAACCAGGACACGGATTTCGTCAATAATCAATGGCACACCATGCAGATAATATTATTACCCAACTTATCGGGTCTATCGATCTAACAGAATAGATCTCACCCATTGATAAATCAAAGTAACAATAATTAAATACATGTGCTCGTTATTATTTCGTGATTTAGAGATCGTACTCCATAATATAAACCGAGGTTGAATCCAATTTATAAAGTCAGTAGAAAATTAGATGACCTCTCTTTTGGTCCTACTCAATGCACACAAAGTGCACTAGTATAATTCTATGATTAAGTCAAACCACACCTAATTACACTATAACCATCCCGATGGTTTGTCCAACTCCATCTCGGTTGTGAGCCTCTTTCTTATACTTCTTCAAGGAGCTGATAACATGATCTTTTGTACGTCACCACGCACCATGTTTTCTACAATGCAAAGTATGAGACATTTTGTGCACATACTAATATAAATATGCACCGTGTGATTTTGCAATTCTCATTTCAAAATGCAGATGTTCTTTAACCAAAAGCAAGGCTTTTAGTATACATCCTTACAGACATATCATCGTTCAGAGAGTCGGATGGCATTTTAGCGTTATCAGAACTTTGGCGCGCAACACACAGAAGAAAAAAGTGAACACAATGTGTAAATTGATGTCTTGGACAGCTGCACTCGACACCTTTTATAGTACTTACTCAGGCACCTGAATGGCCATTGAGGCACCTGATGAGTGTCATTTTGTTGATAATTTTATATGTTTAAATCCGTGTTTGACCCATATTTTACTTGTGTAATTGTGGATTTACCCTAGGTTCTAGGATTTGTATCCTTTTTGGACCTAATTGCAAATTTGGTTATATTTGAGCTGTTTTGTCACTAAATTTTTGATCTACTTTTGTAGGCTTCAAATGATCAGGGACCTAGGTCATGATGGGTCAAGGTTGAGTCAAAAGTGGACCAGATCAAACGAATCAAGCGTCAACTAATTTGGACCGTCCGATGCAAAGATGGTTAGATCTAAACCATTTGAGAACTTCTGATCAATCCGAGTTGGGTTTAAGGCTAATCTAGCGATCAGATCAAGATCTGAGGGTTTCAGCTCAATCGGAGATCATCTGGCCGTTGGATCACGATCAGAGGGATCTAGACCATCCATTTAAAGATCAAGGTGATCTGAACCATCCATTGGAGATCTGGCAGATCCGAGCTACCCCGAGGATGATCCTGACCTCTGATCAAGATCTGGAAAATTTGAGTCAAATTGGACAAGGATCCACCGTTGGATGAAGCGGGATTAATCTCAGCCGTTCACTGTTTAACTACATAAACCGAATCCCCTGTTTTCAGATCTGTCGCGTCTTCGCAGCTCAGCTTCGTTTTCTTCATTTTGTTCTTCATTTTTGTTGCGATTTCTTCCATATGAAGGCGTGGCCAACTTGATCACGATCTTGGAGCAAGATCTGGATCCTTGGAAGAAGCTTTAATGGAATTTCTATCTCGGATTTGCATCAGAACAGGGGTTGAGTGAGGGTTTCATCAATTTCTGATTTCTGATCGAATTGATTGCGATTTTGTGCTGTTTTCTTCGATCGGAGCTATCTGGAGGGTCTCTGGAGCACTCTGATCATCAACCAATCTTCCTAGCAGCCCTTCATCACCGGATCAAAGAGATCGGATTGGATTTCCAGCTGTGTGCAATTCTGAGATCAGATCTGAAGTTGGAGCAATTTTCCACTGATTTGCGAGTTGAAGGGGTTCTTGGCTTGCCTTTGTGTGACGAACAAGGAGGTCTTGATACAAGTGAAGGATCGAGATTAGTTTTTTTAATGAAATTTCTGTTGTTGGTAGCTGTAATTTCAATTCTGCTTTTCATTTCTGTATTTGTATTCAAATCAGTTGCTTAAGTTCTTTATCTTGAGTTGTTTCAGCTTAAATTTCATTTTATTCTGCAAGTAGTTAAATAGGAAACTTGTTTAGTGGCAATTGTTTGCAAATTCAGTTTATTTCTTTTTTTTTCACTTGCGTATCAGAGCTGTAGCAACGTGCCAATTTTTCATTCTCTCTAGTGTGGCAGTTTTCTTCTTGAGTTTCTGAATTGTGTTCTAAGATAGATTTAGTTTCATATTTTGAATTTACATTGTAGTTTGTCTCATTTACAAGCATTTACATTTGGTTTCTGCATTTAATTCCAATTTTTGTTCTGCACATCAGTTTAATGCTTTGTATTAACTGAATTCTGTACAAGTTCAGTTTTGAGTTTGTAAGATTCTGCTGCTAGCTTCTTAATTGTGTGCCAAGTAAACCTTAGCTCGTTTTAGCTTCTTGCACTTAGATTAGTGATTCAAATTTAGCTTGCAATTAATAGTTTCAGCATTAGATCTGTTGATACATTTTTGCACTTCATTTAGTGAGGTCTATCCTCCAATTCTGCTAGCTAGTGTTATACCTGCAGGTTAGCTGAAATCCTTTGAAGTTGTGCCAAGTAATTGGTGGTTCTTCTTCAAGTTTTTACTGAACTGTAGATTAGAGCAATTCATTTCAGCTGGTTTGTTTGAGTTTGCATATGGTTTGATGTTTCATTTCAGCTTTCATGTTTTGAATTTTGGCATTCGAATTCTGCACTTAAGTTCATTTCTGAATTTTACTGCATTCATCTCTGATTTCTAGCTTTAATGCATAATTAGCTCTTCACTATTAGCCTTGTCTTCCAAGTGGTAGTAATTAGTTTCAATTCAGAATTTTCAATCACAGCTTTGGAACTTAGTATCATTTTGGCACATTGATTTCTTTCATTCCTTGCGTATCAAGTGTTCTCTTATTCATTTGCTTTGCATTGATCTTGCACCTAATATCAAATTGTATTTCCAGATTCGATCAAGTGAAATTGTTTGATTAGGTTTCTTATTGGTTAAGTTCTTTAGCTGTCATTACCCTTGTTTAGCTCATTTAGTTAAATTCTCTTCCTTTCCATTGCATTTTCTTGTCTATTTGAAACCAAATACCAGATTTAATTTGAAACCCAAAACTCTTGACGACACATAAATACAAGTTTGAATGGAACAACTTGAACTAGCCCTTGGAAAAATACGACCTGTGGCCCCTTTACTATGCTTTTCTTCTTTGATTGCAAAAAGGGTTTCCAGCTTTATAAATATCTAAATTTGAGACCCAATTTCGTGACAGCTCATTTGGGTCCATCAGCACCCTCGTTGCAGCATATCAGGCGGAAACTCTATCTGCTGCCCGTTCAAATTTTATCCTGGTCAGGCGCCTGAGTTCCTTTCAAGCACCTAAGTGCTGACGTGGATCCTCCACTTAGCACTCACCATGACATCCAGGAATCTGACTGTTGTGCCAGCTCAACCGCCATCTGGCAGCTCTAAGGAGCCTGAGTCCCATTCAAGCGCCCCAGTCAAGCTGCTTTCTCATTTTAGCTACAATATGTATGAATCACAATCAGTGTTGTCTTGGACATGACTTTCAGGTTTCACTCGAAACCCTAGGTAGGTCTAACGCCTATTGTTCCCTCTCCGGGGAATGCATCCTCACCTACTCCTCCCATGAAAGATTATCTGTTGCCACCTGGAACCTCCGGTTGGACATTTGCTTAGCCTCTAAGACCCCGAAACACGACGATGTTTGACCTCGACCCGTCTCGACCCCTGTCCGCAATCTCCACTTGGCAATGTCTTTTGCTCGGTCCCCCGGACCAAGACTTCATGCTCGGCTTCACTTGCCATGTCTTCATTGCCTGATCCCTGACCAGGACTTCGTGTTGAACCATGCTGTTCAAGACTTCTTGCCTAGCTTTCCTAGGACTTTCCTACAATCTCCATAAATCCATTAGTACAACATACCAGCTTAAATTAAACCCTTGGCAACTTATCAAAACAAGGTTCGATCTGGTACTTCCGGCACCAACAATCTCCCTTTTTTTGATTATGGCAACCTAGTTCAATGTTAACCTAAAATAAGCTTTAACAGGGAAATGAAATTCCTTTTAAGCTCTCCCCTTTAACCAGTTATCTCCCCCTAGATCATTTAACAACTGTGTTTATAGAGAAGAGGATATTTTTCAAAATAGACTTAGTCTTATTCAAGTGTAAAACTGTTTAGAGACTAAGTTATCTTTTGAAAAGCTATAACTAATTAAAACTACTTTTTAGAACATTCATTTCGAAAAAACTGAGTGCTTTTCAAAAACTAAGTATAGAAGAGAGTTTAATTTTTCAAAATGCTGATTCATTTAAAAATAGGTTCTAAACATTTAAAAAAATATAGTTTTTGAATGACCAAGTTAATTCTGAAGTTTTTTGAAAATACTAAGTATTTTTAACTTTTTTTCTTTTGAAATCATTTTGAATTTTTCTAAATATTTTGAACTTTTCTTTCAACTTTGTAAAAACTAAACACTTTGAAAATCACTAACCAACTTTGAAAAACACTAAACATTTAAAAGCTCTTTTGAAAACATTTTGGATTTTTCTAACCACTCTAACCACTTTGAACTCTTTTCTTTCTCTCCCCTTTTGCCATATATCAAAATTATGTATGTAATATATGGGTACGAATAGAAAAAAAAATGACTGAAATATTTAAAACAAAAATGGCTAAGTGTATCAAAGTGAGTAATTTTAAGCAATAAAAAAAATCTAAGATTAGGCTAAGTCTAAGTCAAATCTGGACACCTTTATTTTGAGTCCAAGCATGAATAATAAATAAATTAAAAATAATTTTAAATATTCAAGAATAACGTCAATTCCTTCTAGGCACCTGTCTAACCTTATGCTACTTGCTGACTGTAATAAACAACAATTTTCATTTGGGTTAGTCAAATCAAGTGTATTTTATAAATCACCTCAATTAGCCAGAATAGTTGACTTGATTAATTTGAATTGTATTATAATGCCCCCAACTTGTGTCGATACACTAATTTTGAAGCATCTGAGTCTAGCGCAACAATCCTAAGCATCTCAACACAGTCTAGGTTGTCAGTCATGTTAGTCCTAATGTGCTTGTGAGATGCTAGCTTCTAAATCTATAGGAGCATGCACACTAGGGTTAAGCCTAAGATAAGTCCATGTCGAAGAAAGACCCTAGTTTTGAACGGGGTAGTTTTAAAATCAAAGTAAAATACATTAAACATTGAAAAAAAAGTTTTGAAATTTGAGATAATGTTTTTGTAACCATTTTTAAAATTAGAATCAGACTTAGACTGTTAGAGAATTCAAAATCAAATCAAGATCAAACATTTGAAATCCTACTCTACTAAGCACATACCAAGCACAATGTAATCCAAATACATGGAAGGAAAGCATGAACTGGAAAGCATGAACAAATATGAGCAAAGGTAGGATAGAAAAGATCCAAGTCAGTCAGACCAAAAATCAAGCCATAGTCAAACCAAGACAGATCTGGTCAAATAGTCAGGTCAGTCAAATAGCAAAATCTAGGTAGAAGGGTCGGAGCGCCAAGACTGAATCAGCTGCATAAGCTCGCCGTGTCACTCTACTGCCGTCTCGGCCATCTCCGAATATCGGGCTATCGACTCCTCTCGTGAATTCTGGATCAGAGTCTCAAGACGGTGAAACATAATCCCGAGATGATGAATCTCTGTCTCGAGTAGAGCCAATCTTTGATCTGTCGAAAGTGGAGCAGGCGGTGGTGGATCCTACTGAGGTGGCTCCTGATCTAATGCGCCCTCGATCTATGCAACTGGGACGTCCTTGTCCTCCTAGTCATCAGCTGGTCCCTCTCCCCTACCCCGCTTCCAGGTCAAGACCCCGTCAATATTAACTTCTAACCTAGCTAAGGAAAAGTTTTTAAGTCCTATTTCGTAGCATTTGGTCAACCGGGTGACCTGACCTCTAAGGACATCATATCCGAAGCGTGGAAAGATCAAGGTCAGGAGGTGGCAATAGGGAATGTGTAGTCTCCTGTGTAGAGATACTAGAGGCATAGGTTATGACATGAAAGATGTGAACCCTATGTCTATGTCCAGGTGATGAATAAAGGCATACATCAAGAAAGTGTGGAATGGCCTCATCACAGCGATGTCCCTAGTGGTGATGGGTTGGACACAACAAAGAAGGACTCGGTAGAGAGCGTAGTGCTGGGGATGAAGCTGCATGGAGCTGAAAGTATAGATGGTGGGGTCTCTCTCACTCTTAAAGATGTAAGTGAAAAGTATGTCTAGGGTGATGTGAGAGTAAGGATCAGCAAAAGGGTTATCCCTAGGTGTATAGCACAAAAAGGTAGACTCAGAATGGCATAGCTCAAAATGCTGGTAGAATAGTTCCGGGGATATGATAAAGTCGATTTGTTGGACGCGGGTAGATTAATGAGTGTCAACTAATTTGACCAGATTATTAAAAAATTCTGTACATAAGATCACATCAATAGAATCAGTGCAGTAAATAAGTTTGTCTAGGTGGTAGTAGTGGATAGCATCTATAGCGATAGGACAGTATGTCTCGAAGAAGTTCCTGTGAAGGTTGTGATAGTCTAGTGGTAGATAGCAGGACAGTTCGAAGAGGTCCTGAGGATCTAAGAAAGGGCATCTGGGGTATGTACTAGGCAGGGTAGCGGGTCCAGCCCAGGCTATGCGACGTGTTCTAATTTAACAGGAACATAGTAATAATAAGAACAAAGAAGTAAAAAGGTAATAAAGGTAGGTTATGGATTATACCGTCGTAGGGGCATGTCGAGAATAAGAAATGAGGACCCTAGGATGTGTAGGATCGGTGCGGTCGATAGAGGGGGGGCTGAATATCGACTCGTAAAATTTCTTTGGAAAACTTGTCGAAAAACATCTTCCTATCAGGGTTAGTACACAGCGGAAAATAGAAAAGGAAGACAGAACAAACAGAGACTCGCGGGATTTATTTACTTGGTTCTCGACCCGCCTAGGTCAGTACGTCTAAGGTCTATGTACTCGACGTGAGTCCACTAATGGTCTCCTTTTCAAAATTTTCAGAGGCGGAGAATACACGTCTTACAGTTCGGATTACAAGCAAATAATAAGTAAATTGAAATACAACTTCTAAATAAAACACAAACCAAAAAACTCGGCCAACTCTGGAAGTCCAAAGCACCACATGCTTCTTCCTAGAGCTTCCTTGGTCGCAGAACTCAACTTGAGTGCTTTGGCTTTGCAGAAAATGTTTAGGCGAATGTGGAAATTGATGACAAGCATTGAAGGGTCGAACCCTTTTATATAACATCATCCAGGGCTCCCTAGATGCCTCTGAGGTGCCTTAGTACGGTCAAACTTGATCCGTAATCGCGAACTTCACATATGGGATAAAATTGCTTTTCCCAAGCGCCCTAGACCTTCCCAGGAGCCTGGGAGGCCTCAGGCGCATGGGAGGCCTCAGGCGCCTGGGTTGCCAGGCACCTGTGAGTGGGTCTGCCCCAACAGGGGGGGCACCCTACACTCCACGGCACCTGTGTTGATATAGGTGCCCTGGGTACTCTTCCCAGGTGTTGTTTTCCCTATGTTTGCTCTCCTGTCTTGCCTCCAACTCCAGGTATCTACAATACAACAAACACAAGACAAATATACAGATAGATTTAGCCTTAGTTAAGTGGTTTTGACTTTGGATTTCACCTAAAACCCTAGGTCGAACCAACGCCTAATCTTCCCGTTCCCGGGGAACGCGTCCTCACCTACTCCACACTGGAGAAGTTACGTTTACCAACCGGAACCTCCGGTTGAACTTTCGCTTAGCCTCCGAGAACCTGAATAATGAGACGTCCGATCTCAACCTGTCTCTACTTCTGTTCAAGATCCTCGCTCGACTAAAGCTTTTGACAACCGGGACCTCCAGTTGGACTTTTGCTCGGCCTCCGAGAACTCGGATCTCGAGACGTCCGTCCTCGACCTGTCTCTACTTCTGTTCGTGATCCCCACTGTATTAGACCATTTTCCAACCGGGACCTCAGGCTGGACTTTTGCTCAGCCTCCGTGAATGCGGATCTCAAGACGTCCGACCTCGACCCGTCTCTATTACTGTGCGACAATCCTCACAAAGACTCCGTTCCTGATCCCCGACCAAAACATATTGCTTAGTCCCCCGGACCAAGACTTCATGCCCAGCTTCACTCACCAGGACTTAATCTAACCTAGCTTCACTGGCTAGGACCCAGTTTCACTCACTATGATATAATGCCCAGCTTCACTCAATATGACCTAGTCCAACCTAGCTTCACTTACTAGGACCCAGCTTCACTCACCAGGATTTAGTGCCCAGCTTCACTCACCAGGACTTAGTCCAACCTAGCTTCCCTTCCTAGGACCCTGCTTCACTCACCAAGATTTTTTAATCAAAATCATTCCTTTGCTAGTCATCATGATCCTGACTAGACTTTCTCCATTTTTAGATAAATGTAATTCCAAACCTCAAGTCCGGATTGGTTTGATCCCTTGGTCAAACTGACCAACCATTGGTTTTGGTTCACTCTGCCAAATATCAGATCCTGTTTGGCTAACCTTTTGTCTGATGGGAATGGCTTGGCGGGTCTCCTAAGCGAATACTTGGTCATCCTTGAGAGACCTCTCCATGTCTACGGATTAAAAATTAATCCGAATGAAGACCCGCCTCCCAAACGACCATCTCGTCATCGTATCGATCGGTTTAAATTACAACTTGGCCAATCTCAAAGATCGAGCCTTGTAATTTGCCTAACCGTTCGACCGCGAAAAAGACGACGAGTGGATCACCGATTTTTGTGTTTATTATCGGGGTCCAATAATTAATTATCAAACATTAATTAAATAATTAACTAAACATGATAATTAATTACATCATCGCATAGAATGATAAGAAAAATCAAAGGAGCCAAGGAAGAGCATATACCTTCCTTTACCTTACAATCTTCTACCGTATGACCCTCCCCTCTTGGACGTCATGTGGGCGATGATAAATCAAGAACTGTGGTCACCAAGTCAATCCCTTCACCTTGCGCAAATCAAGCCCTAACCAAAGGGCTGCCGCTGGCCACTCCAAAGAAGAAGATAATCTGAACATAAAACCCTACTATTCCTCTTTCCTCCACCGCCGGTGCCGAAGCCGTGATCATAGAATATTTCTTTCTTCACAAAAGCAGGGGGTGGTTCTCCACAAAATCATGCGCTTCCTGCTCGTGGGCGATTCTCCACAGTAGTAGAAGAGGATTTTCTCCACGCATGAGCATCACCAAGTTGCGCGAGCAACATGGCCTCTCCTCCAAAATTCTCTCGGCCAAGTTACGTGATTAACCTGGTCTCTCCACCAGATTTCTCTCCAACAAGTTGCGTGAGCAACTTGTTGTCTTCATCAAGTTGCATGAAGCAACTCCTTCACAGTGCCACAGCCACAACTCTGATTAAATCCAAGTTACGTGAGCAACTTTTCAACCATGAGCAATTGGTGGCTTCAGTTGTGAATATTTGATGCTTGAGCAATGCTCCCTTGGAACAAAAGTTGTGTGATCAACTTGTATTGCTCACCCTTGAGCAGTGCTCCTTGGAGAGAAAACTGGCACTGCACACTGAGAGGGAGAGGGAGAGAGAGAGGAGGAGGAGGAGGAGGAGAGGAGAGGAAAAACATAGGGTTTTCTTGTGTTCCAATTAATTGAATCCTTGGTTTCATGCCACATGGGGTATATATAGGGCTACGATAGGGACCATGAGGAGGAGTTGGGTGTTCGCTTGCTAATAGATCCAAACCCGATCCATTCCACTAAAGGATCTCTATTGAATTACCTCACCAACCCTAATATTTTCATATGGGCTCCACCTATTATGAGTACATCCATCTCCCCGTGTTTAAGATATCGAATGCCCATTGATTAATTTAAATTACTGACAATTTTAATTAATCAACTTCTAACTCCTTGACTAGTATCACTCAACTATATCATCATGTTGGATCAAATCCACTTGCATGGTTTAACATGATGAACCTTATGAGCTCATCAAGGGGGCATCATCATCACGACTCACCAGGACACGGATTTCGTAAATAATCAATGACACACCATATAATTAATATTTTTCCCAACATACCGGGCCTATCAATTTAGCAGAATAAATCTCGCCCATTGGTAAACCAAAGAAATAAAATATTAACTATATGTGCCTGTTTTTATATCGGGATTTAGATATTGTACTCCATAATAATCTGAGGTCTAATCCAATTATTAAGCCAGTACAAATTGTATGACCTCTAGTTTTGGTCCTGCTCAATGTACATAAAGCACACTAGTGTAATTCTATGGTCAAGACAAACCACACCTAATTACACTACAACCATCCCGATGGTTTGTCCAACTCTATCTTGGTTGTGAGCCTCTACTTATACTTTGCAAGGAGCTGATAATATGATCTTCCATGCATCTCCACACACCATGTTATCTACAATGCAATGTATCTGACTGTTATGCATATACTAATATAAATATGCATCATTATTATTGTGATTCACTTTCAAAATGTGGATGACCATACAGAAAAGGCAAGGCTTTTAGTATACATCCTAACAATCTCCCATTTATACTCAATGACTTTGCTGTCTTCAAAATGCCATACATCTGACTGCCTGATCCACCACATGCCTAAAAGCTCTCGCTATCAAGGCCTCAGTGGAAAGATCTCCCAGGTTATCTTCTGATGTAATCTAGGAAACAACAGCTTTTCCTCTCCTGGGTGGTACTTGCACTCTATGTGTTTACTTGCCTAATGGACTCGTGATTCCTTTGAGTTTGCAACTGCACCATTGTTTATCACAACAAAATGTAAATGCTTTGAGCAAACCAGGAATCACATCGAAGTCCATCTTGAGGTTCCTGAACCATGTAGCTTTCCTGGCTGCCTCAAAGGCTGCCATATACTCAGCTTTCATGGTGGAGTCTGTCATGCAGCCGCTGTGCAACACTCCTCCAACCTATGGTTCCACCTCCTAAAGTAAACATAAAATCCCGAGGAATACTTATAATTGCCCCTATCCGATTGGAAGTCTGTATCCGTATAACCCATAGGGAATTGGTCTGCCCAGTAAACCAGCTTATAATCCTTAATCCTTCTCAGGCACTAATATATGCTTTTACTGCAATCCAATTTCCTTGACCTGGGTTACTCTGATATCTTCTAACCATGCCCACGACAAAATAGATATTGATCTCGTTTTTAGCATACCTGAGGCTTCCTTCAGCCGATGCATAAAGAACCACCTTCACTTGCTCTATCTCTTTGATGTATTAAAAACATATTTCCTTAGATAGAGTAGCTCCACAGCTGAAAAGTACAACACCTTTCTTAGAGCTTTCCATGCCAAAACGAGCTAAGACAGTGTTTCTGTATGAAGATTGGCATTAGCACAACATCCTTTTCTAGTGATCCCTTAGAACTTTGATCCCAAGGATGTGTCTTACTTCTCCTAAGTCCTTCATATCAACTGTTTGGACAACCATACCCTTACGTCTGATAATACTTTGTCATTGTTGTCAACTAACAAAATATTATCTACGTATAGTACAAGAATACTACTACGTTTCCGTCACATTTCTTACATACACAAATCTCATCCGTCCTTTGAACAAATCCATATGACTGGATTATCTCTTCAAAGCGGATGCTCCTCGTCATAGGTCCAGGGATCTTGATTCTTGATCACCAGGAACTGAGTCTGAAGACTCTCCCAAGAACATGAATCCTTCTAGTTGACTAACAACCCTCCCACTATGACGAGGTACCACCTGTGTATCTTCTATGACACGCGGTACAGTGACTTGTGGTATATCTTCTTGTACAGTTGGTTCTAAGGTCGGAATGTCCCCTCTTAATTTTTCAAGAACTAGTCTACTCATGGGCTTGTGGTTCATCACATAGTCTTCTTCTAAGAATCTGGCATTCATGCTAATGATTACATTCTGATCCTTAGGACTATAGAACTGACTACCTTTCATCCCTCTAGTATAGCCTACGAACAAACACACTTCTTTACGAGATTTCAACTTATCAGTATCTTCCTTTAGCACATGTGCTGAACTACCCCAAATCTGAATATATCTTCGACTAGGCTTTCGCCCAATCCACATTTCTATGGGAGTAGAGAGTACTGACCTAGATGGTATCAAGTATGTATGTTGTCGTTTCCAGAGCATATCCCTAGAACGAATCTGGCAAATCGGAGCAGCTCATCATTGTCCTAACCATCTCCATAAGAGCTCTTTTCCTTTGCTCAGCTGCACCGTTCTATTGGGGGCGTTGTTAGGATGTATACTAAAATCTTTACTTTTGGTTAAAAATATTTTTTCATTTTAAATGAGAATCGCAAAATCACCCAGTGCATATTTTTATTAGTATGTACACAAAATGTCTGATACTTTGCATTGAAGATAACATGGTGCATGGCGACGCATAGAAGATCATGTTATCAAGTTCCTTGCAGAAGTATAAGAAAGAGGCTCACAATCGAGATGGAGTTGGACAAACCCTCGGGATGGTTGTAGTGTAATTAGGTGTGGTTTGTCTTAACCATAGAATTGCACTAGTGCACTTTGTGTGCATTGAGTAGGACGAAAAGAGAGGTCATCCAATTTTGTACTAACTTCATAAATTGGATTCGACCTCCGATATATATTATGGAGTACGATCTCTTAATCTTAAAATAATAATGGGCACCTATAATTAATTATTGTTTCTTTGATTTACCAATGGGTGAGATTTATTCTGTTAAATCGGTAGGCACGTTAATTTAGGAAATAATATTAATTATATGGTGTGATGTTGATTATTGAGGGAATCCATGTCCTGGTGAGTCAGGATGATGATGCTCCCTTGGTGAGATGGAAAGGATCGTCATGTCAAATCTTGCAAGTGGACTATGGTCCGACATGATGAAAAGGTTGAGTGGTACAAATCAAGGATCAAGAGGATAATTAATTAAAATTATCAGTAATTTAAATTAATAATTGGGCATTTGATATCTTAAACACGAGGAGATGGATGACTCATAATAAGTGGAGCCCATATAAAAATATGAGGGTTGGTGAGGAAGGTCAATGGGATCCTTTAGTGGAATGGATCTCCATTAATGGATCGGGTTTGGATCCATTAGCGGGCCAAGAACCAACTCCTCCTCATGGTCCCTATCATAGCCCTATAAATACCCCATAAGAGTTATGATACAGGGCTTAACGAATTAATTGTGAATTAATTCAATTAATCACAAAAACCCAAAACCCTCTCTCTATTGTTCTCTCTCCTAGGGCAAACTCGCGCCGGCGAGAAGAAGGTGGAAGAAGAAGAGTTCTCTCCTCATCCTTCATTCATCTCTTGAGCATGAAGCTTCGGCAAGGGAGGGAGGATCACTCTGGTGCTCGGCTTAGAGTAGAGGAGCGGGTGGAGGGATATCGACGGCGGGTTTTCTGGACTTGCGGCGCCGCAGTGAGGAGGAGAAGAAGCTTGGTTCTTCTCCTTCTCCTTCTCTGATCTCTTCATCATTCTTCATCACCATCTCTTCCTCTGCGTACGCAAGCAAGGATCAAGGAGGAGAGGAATTTGGCGGCCGAAAAATAGGGGTTTTTCTTCCTTGTTGGCACCGGTGGTGAAGAAGGATAGTGTTAGGGTTTGTGGTGGGTTTTGGGAAGAAGAAGGAGTTCTCTCATCTTCATCTTCCTCTTCTTCATCTTCCTAGCCTTCCTCTTGGTGCTGCCTCATGGCTGGCCGGACCTTGTAGCTTGAAGTGGTCAGCGGCGTGAGGAGAAGAGGAGAGAAGGTGGCCAGCCAAAAACCCTAGCTAGGGTTTTTGATGGTAAGTTGGAAGAGGATCAAAAAAGGTGATCTCGGCAAGCCTTAGTGACTCCGCATCATGGTAGCTCATCGCCCACACGATGTCCAGGAGGGGAGGGTCATAAGGTAGAAGACTGCGAGGTAAACGACGAGGTATACCTCTCCCTAGCTCCGTCTTTCTTTTGTTATGTTATTGCTTTGATTATGTTTATCATTGCATGTGTTTAATTAATTGCCATGGATTAATTATTTGATAATTAATATGTCAATTAATTTATGTCATGGACTCCGATGATAATCACGAAAGCCGGCAATCCATTCATCATCTTTTCCATGGTTGATTAATACGAAAAGTTACAAGGCCTTAACTTTGGTTTTGGCTATGTTATAACTTGGATTAATTGACACGACGACGAGACAGTCATTTGGGAGACGGATCTCTATTTAGATTAAATCTTTAATCCATAGACATAGAGAGGTCTCTCATGTTCGACCCCGTGATTGTGTAGGAAACCGCCCAACCACACAAGGGTTTATTCCCATCAATTGGTATCAGAGCGAAGTTTCTAGTTTTGTGTGTTTAGGATTCAGTTATTTTCTGCACATTATCATGTACTTTATTTTTTCTGGATAATTTTTGGATGTGCTTAGGCTAACTCTTTGTTGCAAGCACTAGATTCCAACTATTATGGCATTAATAGGTTATGTATGTCCTTGATTTTGTGTGTAACGCCTGTAAAATCCTCTCAATATTTTTCTTTAAAATATTGATCATGCCTATATGAATTCTTGAGTAACATATGAATACTAGCATGAACCTTTGCATGATTTCTTATATAGATTAAAAAGCTATGTACTAATGGGCCTTACATGGGCCCTTCTAGTACCATGACTATTAGTGGACCTTGAGTAGAATTTTAACATAAATAGGAATGAGTTCCAATTAGGAATATTAGCATGACTCTTGGTGGGCTTTTATGTGGGCCTTGCCAAAAATAAGAGTAAATGGAATAAAAAGAAAGTGCATGCACCAAGGATTGAACCTTGGACCTAGAATAGAGGCAAAGCGTCATCATGCATGTACTAACAAATTCACCTAGCAAGGGAGTGCTATTGGAAAAGAAATAAGATTTTAGTCGAGGCTAAAGGAAGTGAAAAGTCACCATGTGAAGAGGCATCATGCCCCTTCACTTAGTATAAAAGAAATGGATGAGAAGTGAAGAGGCACTTAAGTTATTTTTCTCCTCTTTTCTTCCACCAAGGCTCTTCCTCTCCCCTCTTTGTAACGACCCGAAAAATTCTCTTAATATTTTATTAAAATATTGAGCATGTATAAATAATTTTCCGAGGGACCTAGAAATAATTATATAAAATTTGGCCTAAAAATCCATATTTTCTCAATTAAATTGAGAAAACTAAGTACTAATGGGCCTTATATGGGCTTTTTAGTACCATGATTATTGGTGAATTTTAGGTGAAAATTATAGAAATATGAAGGGATTTTAATAAGAAATATTAACATAATTATGGCGGAATTTTTTTAGGATTTTCGAAAATTACTAGGAAAATAAAATAAAATAAGTGGAAAAAAATTGTACATTTACCAAGGATTGAACCTTGGACCTCTTGTACAACCATGTAGGCTCTAACCAACTCATCTAGCAAGGGAATGTTATGAGGAAATGAAGTGGATATTGGTTAAGGCTTAGAAGAAGATGAAGGGTCATGGAGAGACTCTTCATTTACCTCCTTAATGGGTGATAAATAGGGGGGTTTGGGAGTTACTTCTTCCTTCCATTACTTGCATTCTCTTCCTCCCTCCTTCCTCATTCTAGCCGAACACCATAGGGGAGATTTTCCTTTGGAAAAGCTCCACAAGAGGGTCTCATCACCAAGATCAAAAGGTTTTTCAAGGATACAAGGGCAAGGGGGTTCAAGTGTTCAAGGGGCTTACCATTTCCTTCTCTTTCAAGGTTCGAAAAATCAAGAAACCCAAGGTAAGACTCCCTCACCTGTGGTATAATAGTTCCTTATGATTTCCATGATTTTTAGCATGATATATTGGTTAGTTTTTGGATTTGATGTTGAAAGGAAGGAAAACCAAGAACCTTAAGTTTAAGGGTTTCGGCCACCATGATTTAAAGGTCTATAATTATGCCAAAAATCTTGATAATGTTATTTAATGTTCCCTTATGATGTGTAGAGGTTAAGTATAATTTTTGGGAATTTTTGGAGTACCCTAGGACACCCTAGGGTTTCAGCCAACATGAAAGGAACAAAATCAACACCTAGAGACCCTAAGGGTTTCAGCCACAATGTTTTAGGGTCCATAATGATGCTAAAAATCTTTATCATGTTATTTAATGTTCCCTGATGATGTTTAGAGATTAAGAATAATTTTTGAGAATTTTTGGAGTACCCTAGAGGCCCTATAAGTTTCGGCCAACCTCAAGGACCCAAAGGTTAGGGTTGAGTCCTAAACTTCAAGTATATATTTTTATGTGTTGTCATGATATAAGGGTGATGGAGGGGATTATGTGAATTTTCACATGGCCTAGAGACTCTATAAGTTTCGGCCAAGAAGGGTTAATAGGGTAAAAGTTATGATTTATTTCAAGTAAGAGCTCCAATGGCTCTATGGTAAGATGTGATTAGTGTTTAATGATTGATTGAGGATTTTAATGGAATTTTTCCATACCCCCATGGCCTTATAAGTTTCGGCCAGCCCTAGGAAAGTGGCCTAAAGGTTAGGGTTAATCCTAATCATGAGCCCCAAGGACTTCCTATGGTCTTATAAATAATGTATGGTAGTTCCTTTACCTTATGCTATATTACATGTTTATGGAATTGATGGAACTCCACCTTAGAAGTTTCGGCCAAGCCTTGGATCTAGGGTTTGAGGGTAGAGTTAGGGTTCAAAGAATGATGGTTCATGTTTACCATAAAGTATTTATATGTATAGGATCAAGCATGTGGTAGGAATCATGTTAACCATGACCCTAAGGTTTAAGCACCATGCTTTATGTTTCATGTTTAGGTTATGACTGGATGCCATGCTTAATAGGGTTACCATGGATGTTTATGTTTTGGGCCATGTGATTGAATGGTAGGTAGAATGTTATGAAAATCCTACCTATGTATGCTTGTGTGATGTAGAGAACCATGCCAAGTTATATGCTCATGTTATGTTAAGACCATGCTAAGTTATTGTGTATGTTCATGATATGAATGATGCCATGATAAGTATGATAGGTTTATGTTCATGATATGAATGATGCCATGATAAGTATGATAGGGTTATGTTCACGATAAGAATGATGCTATGATAGGTATGTTATGTTAGGTTCATGATAAGAACGATGCCATGATAAGTATGTTATGTTTATGTTCATGATAAGAATGATGCATGCCATGTTGTATGAATGAAGATGCATGTCATGCTTATGAAAGAAGATGCATACCATGTTTATGAATGAAGATAATGCTCATGCCTTACAGGCATCATGATGTTATGCAATAAGAATGAACAATGAAAGGACAAGCATGTGTTAAGTCATGCTTTATGTAATATGGTTATGTTATGAATGTCTTATGAATGATGAAATATGAAAAGTATTTTACTTTATGTATGGGCTTGTACCGGACCGAAGTATGGGTCCAAGGGATGGGCACCTTAAGAACGCCCCGGTTTTGGACTACCGAAGCTGTCCACGGTTCTGGCACTACCGGAGCTGTGCAACAGGGATGGACACCTTAAGAACGCCTCGGTTCGGGGACTACCGACTATGCTGTCCTTACCCTAGTAGGTCGGGGCTCGCGACCTCGGACTTGCTAGGGATGCGCGCTATGATGTATGTATGTGGTACAAGCCGGGGACCCCAAATGATGTTATGATGATTATGTTTAAGCATTTAAAAGTATGTTTTTAAAAGTTAAGCATCCTTATGTATATGCATTCCACTCATACATCCATTCATGTTATGCATTATGCTATGTGATAAGATTTTATGCTTACGCTTCATGTTAAGAAGTATGCATGAGAATGAATGAATTATGCCATGATTATGTTAAGAAGATATTCATATGATATGATAGGTATTATGCCATGTATTATGTCATGCTTAGAATGTTCACTATGTTTATGTTTATGCCATGTATCATGCCATGCTTAGAATGTTAACTATGTTTATGTTTATGTCATGTATCATGCCATGCTTAGAATGTTCACTATGTTTATGTTTATGCCATGTATCATGCCATGTTTAGAATGTTTACTATGTTTACGTTCATGTCATGCTATGTATACGATAAGTGATGTAAGATGTTATGTTCTAAGTAGAGCACCAAGTATGTTAATGTTTCATGTGCTCATTATGAGATGATGAATGATGAATGGTTTTTGTGAGTAGGAAAGATTCTTACTAAGCCTGTGTGCTTATAGTCTTATTTCCTTATACCGCAGATCATTCAAGGGGACAATGATGGAAGCAGCAGGAGGGCAAGAACGCATGTGTGTAGTAGTGACTTGGCCCAGGAAACCATATGTTTACTGTTTATGCTAGAACTTCACCTTGGTTACTTATATGTTTGAATAATGACTTCTGGAACCTTATGATATGATGTTATGTATGACATGATATGATGCTTAAGTTCAAAGTTAATATGATAAGGTATGCTAAGGTTCCCATGTCATTAAGTTAAGAATGGTAATAGGGCATGTATAAGTTAAAGTTATTCCGCTGCCTTATGATGTCTACATGCCCTAAGCATGTTAACGTAACGCCGCTGATGGAAAAAAAAAGCGAGCGTTACACTCTTCTTCTTCCTCCTTGCCGTGAGCCACAAGAAGGTTTTCCCCTTGGAAAACTTCACAAGAAGACTTCCTCATGAAGATCCAAGGTTACCTACAAGGCTACAAGGGCAAGGGGTGTTCTAAGGTCAAGAAGGTCTTCACTCTTTTCTCTATTTAAGGTTTATAACCAAGACAACAAGAGGTAAGACTCCCTCACCTGAGGTATAATAGTTTTTATGTTGTCTTTCTTGATTTAAGATTTGTTTGGGATCTATGTTGAGAAAACTATGGAATTAGGGCTCCTCTAGGGTTTCGGCCAAGCACCTTTTAGGGATTTGGGATGATGTTAAGACCTCACTTATGCTTCCTAATGCTTTCTCATGATAAAATAAGAAATAATTGTGAGTTGTGGAATTTTTGTAGCACCCTAAGTCCCTCATGAAGTTTCGGCCACCCTCCCCATTTCATGGTTAGGATTAGATCTAACCCTCCAAGCATGCTTATTATGATTCCCTACGATACAATGGGTGTTAATTATGAGTTATATGAATTTTCCATGTCCTTAAGACCCCTCTAGGGTTTCGGCTAAGACCCAATTTTAGGGCTAGGGATTAGGGTTAGACCCAATCATGTGTTCTAATGGCTTCGTATGACATTGTATATATTGTATGGGCATTACTTTAGTTATGGTACCTCACATGTTACTTGAATAATGAGACTTTCATTTATAAACTTTCGGCCAAGAACTTAAGTCTAAGGTTTGGGTTAGGCTAAGGTTTCAAGTGTACTTGTTTATGGCTCATTATAATGTAAATATATGTTCAAGTATGTTGTATGAATTTTATGGTGCCTAAACCCTAACTTTATGTGCTATGCATCCTGATCTTGTATACTTATGTTATGTGTCATGTTTTAGTAGGTTTTATTCATTGATATTTTAAACCATATATCATGAACACATGTGTTGTGAAGTATGCTCCATATTTATGTAGAATCATGCATGCATTATGTTAAATGCCTTGAACATATGTATTATGATATATATATTATAGTTATGTAGACCTACGCATGTTTTATGTTGAATGTCATGAACCTATGTAGTATGTATCATGTTCATATGGATCTTACCCATGCATGCTTTATGATAGATGTGACGCCCGCCCTTATATCTACTCTCGGGGCGGGGTCACGTACTATCATTCGTATAAATTTTTTTTCTTCTTAAAGTACTAATAACAAAGTACTAAGCATGCTTGTTCAAAACTAACCTATAACATGATAGGTTCAACTCATAATAAAATCAAGTATATGAGTAATCCAAGTGTAACATTCATTACTAAAGAAATGTTAACATAAGCATAATATTGTAGATATGAAGATCTTTATTTCCCGAGCCACCACCCCACACATCTTCAGCCCTCCTGCCTCTTCCTTCAGTTCAAGTGTTCCTTACCCTTATCTGCAGCATAAGACAACACATAAACTAGTAAGCACAAAGGCTTAGTAAGGATCCTGTCCTACTCGCTAAAACCATACGAAAGCATACAACATGTACACATAATAAATCATAAGCATGAGTTCATCATAGCATACTAAACATCACAGTTTCTAAGCAAGCAGTATGAAGTATGGAATGCATATACATAAGGATGCTTAACTTTTAAAATCATACTCTTAAATACTTAAATATCATCATATCATCATTGGGGGTCCCCGGCTTGTACCACATACATACATCATAAGCGCGCATCCCTAAGTAGATACGAGGTAGCGAGCCCCGACCTACTAGGGTAAGGACAGCATAGTCGGTAGTCCCAGAACCAGGCCGTTCTTAAGGTGCCCATCCCTGTTGCACAGCTACTGTAGTGCCAGAACCGTGGACAGCATAGTCGGTAGTTCAGAACCGGGGCGTTCTTAAGGTGCCCATCCCTTGGACCCATACTTTGGTCCGATACAAGCCCATTCATAAAGTAAAATACTTTACATGCTTTTACATATATGCTAAGGAATACTCCAAATCCACTCTTATGAGACACACCACTCTTCAAGGGTGCTCATGATCCCGTAGGGACACACCACACAACATAAGGGGTGCTCTTGATCCCATACTTAGTGGAGTATCCTTTCAAGCATCTTATTATACACATCACATGCATTTCATAAAGGTGCCCCCCAGGGGCTATAAGGCATGCTCATACATAGATCATAATTCAACCCCTTTAAACATATCTTATATATGACAAGGTTGATCACATAAATCATATTCATATCATAGGAAGTGATAGCATGCTTCATGGGTAAATCAAATGGTTCCTAACCCTAAAACTAGTGTTTTGGCCGAAACTCAAGGGTAGGGGTAGATTAGGTTTTTGACATCAAAACATCCCCTACTAACATCCCACATATATATATATATCATGTATCATACTATAGCATGCACCATGGGAGAAAATCAAGCAACCTTAACCCTAATCTAGGGTTGGCCGAATGTCATGGCTAGGGAAGTCCAAGTTCTTTCAAATCAAGCATTCCATTTGTTCATCACATGCATTCACATATCATCTCATTAACATAATCATATCACATGGGATAATTTAACCTTTATAAACCTAATATTTCATGCTTGGCCGAATATCACATGCTAGGGACATTTAGTTTCCAAATCAATATTCCATTTAAACACCACTTGTACATACATATCATCATAGCAATCCTAAGCATATCTCATAGGGTACATCTCATACAATCATCACATATCATATATAGCATGCATCATGGGAATAAAATCAAGCAACCCTAACCCTAAACTATTGTTGGCCGAAACTTGTAGGATGGCTAGGCTAGATTTTTTTACTTCAAATATCCACAAAAGCATTCACACAAACACCTTGCCTATACTATTTAGCATGGATATATCATAGGGAAAATCATACAACCTTAAACCCTAATCCACCTAGGGTTGGCCGAAACATTGTAGGGTAGGGTAGGCTAGGTTTTTGACTTCCAATCTTCACACAAACATTTACACAAACACTTTATCTACAATACTAATCATGGACATATCATAGGATAACATGCAAGCCCAAAAGCCTAACCTTTCTCCTCTTGGCCGAAAGTTGTAGGGTGGCTAACCCTACTTTTTGTTATCACAACATGAAGGAAACCAACATATATTCATATCCTAAGTTCCTAGGGATCTCCTCATGCAATAAGAAGTAACCAAGGCCTATTAAATGGAGGTGGCCGAAAGTTTCATAAAGGAGGAAGGTTTCCTTTTCAAAAACAACAATAAGAAGAAACATACAAATCAAACAATAACGATTACACTGCAGGCGAGGGGATACTTACATCCTTTCGCTTGAAATTTTACTTCTTTAAGTCCCTTAGGATACCCTTGGTTGAAGGAGAAGTGAAGGTTCCTTTCGCTAAAACTCCTCTAGAACTTCTTGGCCCTAGTGGAGGGCAAGACCCTTTAGATAGTCTCCTTCCTTCCACTTCCCTAGGGTTAGAACCCTAGGTTGTATTTTTCGAAAACACAAGGGAGAGGGGCAATGAAGTTTCGGTGGGGAGAAGTGAGGAAGAAGAAGAGGAAGTTACTCACACCTCTTCCCTCTCTTATTTATACTATTCTCATGAAAAGACATGTCTCTTCACTATTACACGCTTAACAAGAATGTTTCTTATTCTCTCAACAAGAAACAATGCTTGGTGTAGTGGTTAAGACATGGTGAGTGCAACTAGGAGGTTCAAGGTTCAATCCTTGCTTCCTCCTTTCTACCTCTTCTTTTTATCACAACTTGCACTAATCCATATCAAAGCCTATTAAGCCAAATCCATCATGATATTTCATAATATTAATAATATTTCATGAATTCATATTATTTCATAATATTAATAATATTTCATGAATTCATATTATTTCATAATGCTTCCTCCTTTCTACCTCTTCTTTTTATCACAACTTGCACTAATCCATATCAAAGTCTATTAAGCCAAATCCATCATGATATTTCATAATATTAATAATATTTCATGAATTCATATTATTTCATAATATTAATAATATTTCATGAATTCATATTATTTCATAATATTAATAATATCTCATGAATTCATATTATTTCATAATATTACATAAATATTATTTCATAATATTTTTAATATTTCATAACATTCTATATGGAAAATTTTGGGGCGTTACAATCCTCCATACCTTATAAAAAGTTCGTCCCGAACTTTAAAACAATTCCCAGGTACTTAAATTGTGAAAATTGGAGTGTTACAATCCTACGCACCTTATAAAAAGTTCGTCCCGAACTTTAAAATAATTCCGGATACTTTAATCGTATTGCCTCCTCTCGTTCCCATGTGGCTTCTTCGAATTGCTCATTCCGCCACAGAACCTTTACTAAGGGTACTTCCTTGTTCCTTAACTTTTTAACTTCCCGATCTAGGATCTGGTACGGTCCCACATATCTCGGACTCAGCTTCCCTCTCTTCCCGAATCTCATCACCCCTTTCATAGGGGCCACTTTTACTCCTTCCTTGGAGATAACATGTCCCAAGTATGATACTTGATCGAGCCAGAACTCGCATTTGGGAAATTTAGCATACAGTTGTTCCTTCTGAAGAATCTGTAGTGCTATACTCAGGTGTTCCGCGCCCGATAGTCGATACACATTCGCATCGACCCATCCTTCTTTTTCACGAACAGCACGGGAGTTCCCCATGGAGAATGACTAGGGCAGATGAGTCCCTTGTCAAGCAAATCCCGTAACTATCCCTGGAATCCTTTAACTCAGCTGGCGTCATTCGGTAAGGCGCCTTGGAGATCGGATTTGAACCCGGTATCAATTCGATCTCAAATTCGATTTCCCTGTCAGGGGCTAGCCCTGGTAGTTTATCGGGGAAGACTTCTGGGTAGTTGAATACCACTCTGACGTCTTCTAGCCTCTGGTCTTTTTCTTGGCTTGTATTGACCACATGTGCTAGAAACCCAGTGCATCCCTTGCTTAACATCTGCTGAGCTTTGAGAGCCGATAAGAGTTTCCTGGCTTCTCTTCTTGGCTCTCCAATAAATTAAAACTTAGTGTTTGCCTCTGGTTGGAAGACTATCTTTCTTTTACGGCACTCAATTGAAGCGCCGTATTTACTCAGAAATCCATGCCCAATATAATGTCATAGTCTTGCATGCCCAGCACTATCAGATCGCTATAGAGTTCCCTCCCAGCGATCCTGATTGGTGTGGCACGCATCATATGGGTAGATGGTATAATATCTCCCGAGGGTAAGGTTGTAAGAACTTGTAGTTCATAACTTGAGGGGGTATATCTCGTTGAGTGGTGGTGCTGTCTCGTTAAGTGGTGGAGGGGCAGTCCCATTAAGACGGTTACTACGTCTTCTAGCCATCTTCATAAGAAATGAGACTAGTATGAGGTAATAGTTATTCCTACCTTCATGCATAATTAACTAGGAGTAACACATACTATCACGCATAAATAAAGTAGTAGGTTTAGAGTTCTTACTTGGAAGCGGCAGGATGAGCTTGATGTGTGTGTAGTGGAGGGGAAAACTGCTCTGATACCAACTTGTGACGCCCGCCCTTATATCTACTCTCGGGGCGGGGTCACGTACTATCATTCGTATAATTTTTTTTTTCTTAAAGTACTAATAACAAAGTACTAAGCATGCTTGTTCAAAACTAACCTATAACATGATAGGTTCAACTCATAATAAAATCAAGTATATGAGTAATCCAAGTGTAACATTCATTAACTTGTGACGCCCGCCCTTATATCTACTCTCGGGGCGGGGTCACGTACTATCATTCGTATAAATTTTTTTTCTTCTTAAAGTACTAATAACAAAGTACAGAGCATGCTTGTTCAAAACTAACCTATAACATGATAGGTTCAACTCATAATAAAATCAAGTATATGAGTAATCCAAGTGTAACATTCATTACTAAAGAAATGTTAACATAAGCATAATATTGTAGATATGAGGATCTTTATTTCCCGAGCCACCACCCCACACATCTTCAGCCCTCCTGCCTCTTCCTTTAGTTCAAGTGTTCCTTACCCTTATCTGCAGCATAAGACAACACATAAACTAGTAAGCACAAAGGCTTAGTAAAGATCCTGTCCTACTCGCTAAAACCATACGAAAGCATACAACATGTACACATAATAAATCATAAGCATGAGTTCATCATAGCATACTAAACATCACAGTTTCTAAGCAAGCAGTATGAAGTATGAAATGCATATACATAAGGATGCTTAACTTTTAAAATCATACTTTTAAATACTTAAATATCATCATATCATCATTGGGGGTCCCCGGCTTGTACCACATACATACATCATAAGCGCGCATCCCTAAGTAGATACGAGGTAGCGAGCCCCGACCTACTAGGGTAAGGACAGCATAGTCGGTAGTCCCAGAACCGGGGCGTTCTTAAGGTGCCCATCCCTGTTGCACAGCTACGGTAGTGCCAGAACCGTGGACAGCATAGTCGGTAGTCCAGAACCGGGGCGTTCTTAAGGTGCCCATCCCTTGGACCCATACTTTGGTCCGGTACAAGCCCATTCATAAAGTAAAATACTTTACATACTTTTACATATATGCTAAGGAATACTCCAAATCCACTCTTATGGGACACACCACTCTTCAAGGGTGCTCATGATCCCGTAGGGACACACCACACAACATAAGGGGTGCTCTTGATCTCATACTTAGTGGAGTATCCTTTCAAGCATCTTATTATACACATCACATGCATTTCATAAAGGTGTCCCCCAGGGGCTATAAGGCATGCTCATACATAGATCATAATTCAACCCCTTTAAACATATCTTATATATGACAAGGATGATCACATAAATCATATTCATATCATAGGAAGTGGTAGCATGCTTCATGGGTAAATCAAATGGTTCCTAACCCTAAAACTAGGGTTTTGGCCGAAACTCAAGGGTAGGGGTAGATTAGGTTTTTGACATCAAAACATCCCCTACCAACATCCCACATATATCTATATATCATGTATCATACTATAGCATGCACCATGGGAGAAAATCAAGCAACCTTAACCCTAATCTAGGGTTGGCCGAATGTCATGGCTAGGGAAGTCCAAGTTCTTTCAAATCAAGCATTCCATTTGTTCATCACATGCATTCACATATCATCTCACTAACATAATCATATCACATGGGATAATTTAACCTTTATAAACCTAATATTTCATGCTTGGCCGAATATCACATGCTAGGGACGTTTAGTTTCCAAATCAATATTCCATTTAAACACCACTTGTACATACATATCATCATAGCAATCCTAAGCATATCTCATAGGGTACATCCCATACAATCATCACATATCATATATAGCATGCATCATGGGAATAAAATCAAGCAACCCTAACCCTAAACTATTGTTGGCCGAAACTTGTAGGATGGCTAGGCTAGATTTTTTTACTTCAAATATCCACACAAGCATTCACACAAACTCCTTGCCTATACTATTTAGCATGGATATATCATAGGGAAAATCATACAACCTTAAACCCTAATCCACCTAGGGTTGGCCGAAACATTGTAGGGTAGGGTAGGCTTGGTTTTTGACTTCCAATCTTCACACAAATATTTACACAAACACTTTATCTACAATACTAATCATGGACATATCATAGGATAGCATGCAACCCCAAAAGCCTAACCTTTCTCCTCTTGGCCGAAAGTTGTAGGGTGGCTAACCCTACTTTTTGTTATCACAACATGAAGGAAACCAACATATATTCATACCCTAAGTTCCTAGGGATCTCCTCATGCAATAAGAAGTAACCAAGGCCTATTAAATGGAGGTGGCCGAAAGTTTCATAAAGGAGGAAGGTTTCCTTTTCAAAAACAACAATAAGAAGAAACATACAAATCAAACAATAACGATTACACTGCAGGCGAGGGGATACTTACATCCTTTCGCTTGAAATTTTACTTCTTTAAGTCCCTTAGGATACCCTTGGTTGAAGGAGAAGTGAAGGTTCCTTTCGCTAAAACTCCTCTAGAACTTCTTGGCCCTAGTGGAGGGCAAGACCCTTTAGATAGTCTCCTTCCTTCCACTTCCCTAGGGTTAGAACCCTAGGTTATATTTTTCGAAAACACAAGGGAGAGGGGCAATGAAGTTTCGCTGGGGAGAAGTGAGGAAGAAGAAGAGGAAGTTACTCACACCTCTTCCCTCTCTTATTTATACTATTCTCATGAAAAGACATGTCTCTTCACTATTACATGCTTAACAAGCATGTTTCTTATTCTCTCAACAAGAAACAATGCTTGGTGTAGTGGTTAAGACATGGTGAGTGCAACTAGGAGGATCAAGGTTCAATCCTTCCTTCCTCCTTTCTACCTCTTCTTTTTATCACAACTTGCACTAATCCATATCAAAGCCTATTAAGCCAAATCCATCATGATATTTCATAATATTAATAATATTTCATGAATTCATATTATTTTATAATATTAATAATATTTCATGAATTCATATTATTTCATAATATTAATAATATTTCATCAATTCATATTATTTCATAATATTAATAATATCTCATGAATTCATATTATTTCATAATATTACATAAATATTATTTCATAATATTTTTAATATTTCATAACATTCTATATGGAAAATTTTGGGGCGTTACAATCCTCCATACCTTATAAAAAGTTCGTCCCGAACTTTAAAACAATTCCCAGGTACTTCAATTGTGAAAATTGGGGTGTTACAATAGATACCATGATCATGTATGCTATGTGATATGTACCATGTATGTAAAAACTTATCTATGCATGCTTACCTTATGTACCATGATCATGCAAGCTTTATGAACTAAAATGATATTTATGCCTTAAGGCATAATTATGTATGTATGTCATGCCTTAAGAACGAAGATGATGTTCATGCCTCTAAGGCATAATGATGTGTGCATGACATACCTTATGAATCAAGTCTATGTTTGTGCCTTTAAGGCATAATGATGTTATGCATTAACTATTAATAATGAAATACTAAGTATGCTTTATACCATGCTTCATGTATTAAGATCATGTTTATGTTTTTAATTATGTTATGTAAGTTCTATGAATGATGACATGCCAAGTGCATTTCTTATGATGTAAAAAGAAGCATGTGAAGCTATTTTACTTTATGGATGGGCTTGTACCGGACCCAAGTAAGGTCCAAGGGACGGGCCTTAGAAAGCCTCGGTTCTGGGACTACCATAGCTGTCCTCGGTTCTGGGACTACTGTAGCTATCCAACAGGATGAGCTTCTTAGAAAGCCTCGGTTCTGGACTACCGTTGCTGTCCCTAGGTTGAAGTAACCTAGTACCCTAGTAGGTCGAGACTAGCTACCTTGCATTTACTTAGGGATGCGCGCAAATGATGGATGTATGTATGTGGTACAAGCCGGGGACCCCCATGATGTTGAGATTTATGTTTAAGTACTTATAATTATAATTTTCAAATAAGCATCCTTATGTTATGTGCATTTAACGCATGCATTCATTCATGTTATGCATCCATTCCATGTCAAGTATTTTATATGCTTATGTTTTATGTCAAGAACTTCTCTATGTTAAGTATTTTATGTGCTTATATTTTATGTCAAGTACTTCTTATGCCATGAGCTCTATGCACTTTCATTACATGTTAAGCACTTCTATATGATTATGCGTTTTCATGTACATCTATATGCTTCCTCATGTCAAATGCTTTATGAATACCTTCTCATGATATGCTTTTGTTTTATGATACACTCTTTATGTTATGCCCTTTCCATGATATGTGACGAATGGTTTTAGTGAGTAGGAAAGGGTCTTACTAAGCCAATGAGCTTATAAGTTTTATTTTCTTATACCACAGATCAAGCAAGAGAATAATAAGCTAAGGGAAGCAGCAGGAGGGGCAAGTGTGTGTGTGTGTGGCAGTGACATGACAAAAGAAAAAGAAAAAGATCCTATTACTCATAATTGTCATATGTCTTATGTTTTCCATTGCCATCTTTATTTTCATGCTATACTTTATGAAGGTTTTCCTAAACGAACAACTTACTAGGAAAATTTTATTACATATGTTGCTTATGAGCAACTTATGTTGATTCCTATATCGTGCTTTATTGCTATGCTTATCATTTCTAAATTAGGATGTTAACATGCTATACCATGATGTGTTCGTTTAGATAAATATGTTGGCTTTAAGCTTGATGGTAGGATAAGTTATGTTTAATGCAAGCATGTTCAAGAATGTTATGTCTCACATGCTGTGTCTTATGTTACGAAAATGCTAAGTTTACCAAAGTAACCATGTTTAAGAATGATAGCTAATATATGTCAACATGATTCATGTTTTAATTGCATGGTTTAAACGCATATGTATGAAGTTTTAAATTATTCCTCTGCATTAACATCTCCATATGCGTATATGTATGTTTGCGTAGCACCGCCATTCACCTACATCGTAGGGCGGGAAGGGCGGGCGTTACAGGTTGGTATCAGAGCGAAAAATTGTCATCTCACTACACACACATCAAGCCTCTTCCTGCAGCTTCCAAGTAAGTACCTCTATGCATACCTTACATTCTTTTATGATTCTAGAATATGCAAGTATGAATGATACCTTATGATAGAGAGTACTTTTAGGATATGTAAATATGAACGATACCTTACCTTACTTTATGATATCGAATACTTTAGAGTTTGATATGCGGGTAGGAATAACAATAACGTATATTAGCCTTACTTGTCTTTTATGAAGAAAAGCATGGCTAGAAGACAGAGTAACAGAATTAATGAGACTGCTTCATCGCCCGACCTGATGCAATTAGTGACCAAACTTCAACGTCAGGTTACTGAGCAGCAGCAAACCATCAATACCTTGATGAACCATCAAGGAAATTCTACCACTCCACTGGTGAACCAGACTGTGATACCCGTCACGCCTGCAGTTACGCAAACCCCTCCGACAGGCCCTGCCACTGTAGTATGACAAGAGACTTATCTGATCCAGTGGCTGAGGTTGAAATTGGAAAATTTCTCGGGTGTTAGCGAACCATGGGACGCCCAAGCGTGGTTCAAGATAGTGGAAAGTACAATGGAGCTGCTGGACTGGCCTGAACATGAGAAGATCAAGTGTGCATCATTTTGCCTTTCTTGGGATGCCAGAATGTGGTGGGAACGGGTCAAGGCCAAAAGATAGGTGAACCAGATGAAGTGGACAGATTTCGAATCAAAATTCTTTGAGGAATTCTTCAATATGCGTGTCACAAACAAACACTACGACGAGTTCACGGAATTCCGACAGGGCAACCTCTCAGTCAATGAAGCCGTGAAGAAATTTAACCGACTGGCTCGCCCATGCCCCGAGCTAGTCTGCACCAAGAAAGAAAGGGGCAGACTTATGCTAAAGATGTTGCGGCCCGAAATAGCCCTGAATGTGGCCGACGGAGTTAACAGACCGCAGATCGCTGAGGAGCTGTTTAGTAGTGCCCTACTGACCGAGCATTACCTAAACAATATCAATCAGTAAAGGAAGACGCTAAATGAAAGTAAGAATCAAGTTTACTCCGGGATTCTCGATTCTTTCCCTTTCATTATCCCTAATGTTCTTGCCTTTCATTATCACTCAGGAGGTCAGAAACCTCAGAGTACCAACGCTAACTAGAAGGAAAACCATAATGGTAAACGGAAGCCATGGAACAACTCCCAAGGGGGCCCAACAAATAAACAGTCCAGGTTTTCCCCGTGCGCTACATGTGGAAAAATGCATCCCAGGGAATGTCGCAAAGGTATGAACCGGTGTTTCATCTGTGGATTGGAAGGGCACATGGCCTCTTACTGTACTACCAAGAACCAGGCACCTCCCCAACAGCATGTTCAGTACCAGGGTGCACCAGCGAAACTACATTATATACAAGCTGAGCTGGAAGGTACCTCGATGAGCCAAGAGAGATTGGAGGCCCCACCAACTATGACGAATGCCAGGGTTTTCTCTATTACCAAGGAGGACGCCGCGAATGCTTCTACGGTTGTCACAGATCAGATACTTATTTACAGTCAGTATGGTACTGCATTATTTGATACTGTGGCAACGCACTCGTTCATTTCTATGTCATACACTAAGAAGATAGATATGCCTCCAGAAGTTCTAGACTACAAGTTCTTAATGACCCTACCTTCGGGAGAAATAATGACATCCACTCACATGCTGCGTGTTGTGCCAGTCGGAATTGCAGAAAGAGAACTCTACTGCGATCTGATAGTACTCGACATGCAGGATTATGATGTTATATTGGGTATGGATTTTCTGAGCAAATACGGTGCTTCTATTGAGTGCCGTAAGCGAAAGGTGGTCTTCCAACCCGAGGTAGATTCTATTTTTGAATTTATCGGAGAGCCAAGGAAAAGAACCAGGAAATTCTTATCGACTCTCAAAGCACAGAAGATGTTAGACAAGGGATACACTAGATTTCTAGCACATGTGGTCGACGCAAGTCAAACAAAGGACCAGAAGCTAGAAGATGTCAGGATTGTATGCAATTACCAGAGGTATTCCCATATGAATTACCAGGATTAGCTCCTGATAGAGAAGTGGAATTCGAGATCGAATTGGTTCCTGGTACTAACCTGATCTCTAAGGCACCTTACCGTATGGCGCCGGCTGAATTAAAAGAGCATCAGGAACAGCTACAGGAGTTACTCGACAAGGGACTTATTCACCCTAGTCACTCTCCATGGGGAGCTCCGGTACTCTTTGTGAAGAAGAATGATGGATCTATGCGAATGTGCATAGATTACCGAGCGCTGAACAACGTGACGATCAAGAACATGTATCCCCTCCCGAGGATAGATGACCTGTTTAACAAGCTGAAGGGAGCCACCATCTTCTCTAAGATCGATTTGAGGTCTGGTTATCATCAAGTCAGAGTAAAACAGGATGATATTACGAAGACAACTTTCCGAACAAGGTATGGACATTTTGAATTCGTCGTTATGCCCTTCGGCATGACAAATGCTCCTGCTATGTTTATGGACCTTATGAATCGGGTATTCTCGGCTTTCCTCGACAAATTTGTAATTGTCTTCATCGACGATATCCTTATCTATTCGAGAAACCAAGAAGAGCACGCCGAACACCTGAAGATAGTATTACAGATTCTTCGGGAGAAGCAACTGTACACAAAGTTCTCCAAATGCGAGTTCTGGCTCCACCAAGTAGCCTTTTTGTGTCATATTATTTCCAAAGACGGAGTTATGGTAGACCCAATAAAGATTGAAGTTGTGAGTAACTGGAGTAGGCCGAAGAACGCCAGTGAAATCAGAAGCTTCCTCGGGCTGGTAGGCTATTATCGAAAATTTGTGGAGGACTTCTCGAGAATTGCAGCTCCTCTAACGGCTCTCACCTGGAAGAATAAAAAGTACGAATAGACGGAAAACTACGAAAGGAGTTTCCTGAAACTAAAAAGAAGACTTACAAGTGCTCCGATTCTTACTCTTCCGGAAAGTAACCAGAGCTTCGACATGTACAGCGATGCCTCCAAATTAGGACTCAGAGCTGTACTTATGCAGAGTGGTAAAGTTATTGCCTACGCCTCTAGACAACTCAAAGAACATGAAAAGAACTACCCCACTCACGATCTAGAACTGGTCGCTGTGGTCTTCGCTCTCAAAATATGGAGGCATTATCTATATGGAGCGCAGTGTAGGATTTATACAGACCACCAGAGTTTGTGATACTTCTTCACTCAGAAAGACTTAAATATGAGACAACGCCGATGGCTTGAGTTAGTGAAGGACTACGACTGCGAGATCTTCTACCATCCAGGAAAGGCAATCAAAGTGGTTGATGCACTCAGCCGGAAGTCCAGTGCCACCTTGATGTCCTTATCGGTATTACCCCGCCCACTCGAAAGAGAAATTATGAATTACGGGGTTGAGATCATTTTCGGGCGGCTTTCTACCATGACCATATCACCGACGCTGTTCAACGACATATTAGAAAAACAAAATGGTGATCCGAGTCTTCAGAGAATCAAGCAGGTGATTCTAGAAGGAAAGGGCGATGGTTTTCATATCGCCGACAGTGGAGTATTATACCTTAGGGATCGTCTATGTATCCCTAATGATCCGGAGCTGTGGAAGGAAATATTAGCAGAAGCTCATGGAACCCCTTATTCGATGCATCCGGGATCCACCAAAATGTATCAAGACCTGAAGGAGAAATTCTGGTGGTTCGATATGAAGAGGGACGTGGCTCAGCATGTCAACACTTGCCTGACCTGCCAACGAGTGAAAGCGGAACACCAGCGACCCGGAGGAGTTCTGCAGCCACTTCCAATTCCCGAATGGAAATGGGAAGATATCTCTATGGATTTCATTTCAGGACTTCCCAAGACTATGAACGAATATGATGCGATATGGGTAATTGTGAACAGATTGACGAAGTCTGCCCATTTCCTAGCAATCAAGATGACCTATTCGATTGAGCAACTAGCTCAATTATATGCTAAGGAGATAATCAGACTTCACGGAGTTCCCAAGACCATCATCTTAGAAAGGGACGGTCGCTTTACCTCACATTTTTGGGAATGCGTCTAGAAGTCTCTTGGCACTAAACTACGATTCAGTACCGCCTTTCACCCTCAGACTGACAGGCAAACTGAACGAGTGAATCAAGTACTGGAGGACATGTTGCGAGCTTGTACCCTAGATTTCAAAGGGAGTTGGTGTCGATATCTGTGCTTAACGGAATTCGCTTACAATAATAACTACCAAGCTACTATCGGAATGGCACCTTATGAAGCATTGTATGGGAGGAGATGTAGGTCTCCGATCTGTTGGTACGAAGGTGGCGAAAAGAAGAAAATGGGGCTCAAGACGGATTTTATCGACGACACCACCCGAGCTATACAGAACATCCGACAACGAATAGAAGCTACTCAGAGCCGGCAGAAAAATTATGCGGATGTCCCACGTAGGCCGATGGAATTCGATGTTAGAGATTTGGTATTCCTCAGAGTGGCCCCTATGAAAGGGGTAACAAGATTTGGGAAGAAAGGAAAACTAAGTCCGTGTTATGTGGGACCGTATCAGATCCTGAAAAGAGTCGGCAAGGTGGCTTATAAGCTGGAGCTGCCCCAAGAGATGCCGACTATTCATAACGTGTACCATGTGTCGATGCTCAAGAAGTGTATTCCAAACGCAGACCAAGTGATCGAGCCGCAGACAGTACAAGTTCAGGAGGACCTATGTTTTGAAAGCCGACCTATCCAGATCCTTGATCGGGAAGTCAAAAAGCTAAGGAACAAGGAGGTACCCTTAGTCAAGCTCCTATGGCAAAGTCAACGGTTCGAGGAAGCCACCTGGGAATGCGAGGACAAGATGAGACGCAAGTACCCGGAGCTATTCTAAGTTCGAGGACGAACTTTCACGAGGTATGGAGGATTGTAACGCCCGTAAAATCCTCTCAATATTTTTCTTTAAAATATTGATCATGCCTATATAGATTCTTGAGTAACATATGAATACTAGCATGAACCTTAGCATGATTTCTTATATAGATTAAAAAGCTAAGTACTAATGGGCCTTACATGAGCCTTTCTAGTACCATGACTATTAGTGGACCTTGGGTAGAATTTTAACATAAATAGGAATGAATTCTAATTAGGAATATTAGCATGACTTTTGGTGGGCTTTTATGTGGGCCTTGCCAAAAATAAGAGTAAATGGAATAAAAAGAAAGTGCATCCACCAAGGATTGAACCTTGGACCTAGATAGAGGCAAAGCGTCATCATGCATGTACTAACAAATTCACCTAGCAAGGGAGTGCTATTGGAAAAGAAAGAAGATTTTAGTTGAGGCTAAAGGAAGTGAAGAGTCACCATGTGAAGAGGCATCATGCCCCTTCACTTAGTATAAAAGAAATGGATGAGAAGTGAAGAGACACATAAGTTATTTTTCTCCTCTTTCCTTCCACCAAGGCTCTTCCTCTCCCCTCTTCTTCCTCCTCCTTGCCGTGAGCCACAAGAAGGTTTTCCCCTTGGAAAACTTCACAAGAGGACTCCCTCTTGAAGATCCAAGGTTTCCTACAAGGCTACAAGGGCAAGGGGTGTTCTAAGGTCAAGAAGGTCTTCACTCTTTTCTCTATTTAAGGTTTATAACCATGACAACAAGAGGTAAGACTCCCTCACCTATGGTATAATAGTTTTTATGTTGTCTTTCTTGATTAAGATTTGTTTGGGATCTATGTTGAGAAATATATGGAATTAGGGCTCCTCTAGGGTTTCGGCCAAGCACCTTTTAGGGTTTTGGGATGATGTTAAGACCTCACTTATGCTTCCTAATGCTTTCTCATGATAAAATAAGAATGAATTGTGAGTTGTAGAAATTTTGTAGCACCCTAAGTCCCTCATGATGTTTCGGCCACCCTCCCCATTTCATGGTTAGGATTAGATCTAACCCTCCAAGCATGCTTATTATGATTCTCTACGATACAATGGGTGTTAATTATGAGTTATACGAATTTTCCATGTCCTTAAGACCCCTCTAGGGTTTTGGCCAAGACCCAATTTTAGGGCTAGGGATTAGGGTGAGCCTCAATCATGTGTTCTAATGGCTTCCTATGGCATTGTATGTATTGTATGGGCATTACTGTAGTTATGGTACCTTACATATTACGTGAATAATGGGACTTTCATTTACAAACTTTCGGCCAAGCACCTAAGTCTAAGGTTTGGGTTAGGCTAAGGTTTCAAGTGTACTTGTTTATGGCTCATTATAATGTAAATATATGTTCAAGTATGTTATATGAATTTTATGGTGCCTAAACCCTAACTTTATGTGCTATGCATCATGATCTTGTATGCTTATGTTATGTGCCATGTTTTAGTAGGTTTTATTCATGGATGTTTTATACCATATATCATTAACACATGTGTTGTGAAGTATGCTCCATGTTTATGTAGAATCATGCATGTATTATGTTAAATGCCTTGAACATATGTATTATGATATATATATTATGGTTATGTAGACCTAAGCATGTTTTATGTTGAATGTCATGAACCTATGTAGTATGTATCATGTTCATATGGATCCTACCCATGCATGCTTTATGATAGATACCATGATCATGTATGCTATGTGATATGTACTATGTATGCAACAACTTATCTATGCATGCTTACCTTATGTACCATAATCATGCAAGCTTTATGAACTAAAATGATGTTTATGCCTTAAGGCATAATTATGTATGTATGTCATGCCTTATGAATGAAGATGATGTTTATGCCTCTAAGGCATAATGATTTGTGCATGACATACCTTATGAATCAAGTCTATGTTTGTGCCTTAATGGCATAATGATGTTATGCATTAACTATTAATAATGAAATACTAAGTATGCTTTATACCATGCTTCATGTATTAAGATCATGTTTATATCTTTAATTATGTTATGTAAGTTCTATAAATGATGACATGGCAAGAGCATTTCTTATGATGTAAAAAGAAGCATGAGACGCTATTTTACTTTATGGATGGGGTTGTACCGGACCCAAGTAAGGTCCAAGGGATGGGCTCCTTAGAAATCCACGGTTCTGGGACTACCGTAGTTGACCTCGATTCTGGGACTACCGTAGCTGTCCAACAGGGATGGGCTCCTTAGAAAGCCTCGGTTCTGGACTACCGTTGCTGTCCCTAGGTTGAAGGTAACCTAGTACCCTAGTAGGTCGGGACTAGCTACCTCGCATTTACTTAGGGATGCGCGCAAATGATGGATGTATGTGGTACAAGCCGGTGCCCCCATGATGTTGAGATTTATGTTCAACTACTTATAATTATGATTTTCAAATAAGCATCCTTATGTTATGTGCATTTAACTCATGCTTTCATTCATGTTATGCATCCATTCCATGTCAAGTATTTTATATGCTTATGTTTTATGTCAAGAACTTCTCTATGTTAAGTATTTTATATGCTTATATTTTATGTCAAGTACTTCTTATGCCATGAGCTCTATGCACTTTCATTACATGTTAAGCAATTCTATATGATTAAGTGTTTTCATGTACATCTATATGCCTCCTCATGTCAAATGCTTTATGAATACCTTCTCATGATATGCTTTTGTTTTATGTTACACTCTTTATGTTATGCCCTTTCCATGATATGTGACGAATGGTTTTAGTGAGTAGGAAAGGGTCTTACTAAGCCTATGTGCTTATATGTTTTATTTTCTTATACCACAGATCAAGCAAGAGGATACTAATCTAAGGGAAGCAGCAGGAGGGGCAAGTGTGTGTCTGTAGCAGTGACATGGCAAAAGAAAAAGAAAAAGATCTTATTACTCATAATTGTCATATGTCTTATGTTTTGCATTGCCATCTTTAGTTTCATGCTATACATTATGATGGTTTTCCTAAAAGAACAACTTACTAGGAAAATTTTATTACATATGTTGGTTATGAACAACTTATGTTGATTCCTATATCGTGCTTTATTGCTATGCTTAGCCCCCGGGGCTATGGTGCAGCGGTAAGGTCACTAGTTGTTAACCCATGCATCCGCGGTTCGATCCCCAGCTACGGCGCATTTTGCAGGAATTTTTCCTTCAAATAGGGCGCGAATCCTGGGCCGCTAGGCTTCTAGACTGGCCACCGCGAGCGCTTCCCGATTTACCCTGGTGATCGGTGGGAAACTTCCGTGGGGCCGGGTCGGTCACCCCAGGTTCAATTTGTCTGCTGCCTAGTTCATCATTTTTTTTTATTGCTATGCTTATCATTTCTAAATTAGGATGTTAACATGCTATACCATGACGTGTTCGTTTAGAACAATATGTTGGCTTTAACCTTGATGTTAGGATAAGTTATGTTTAATACAAGCATGTTCAAGAATGTTATGTCTCACATGCTGTGTCTTATGTTACGAAAATGCTAAGTTTACCAAATAACCATGTTTAAGAATGATAGCTAAGATATGTCAACATGATTCAAGATTTGATTGCATGGTTTAAACGCATATGTATGAAGTTTTAAATTATTCCGCTGCATTAAGATCTCCATATGCGTATATGTATGTTCACGTAGCGCCGCCATTCTCCTACATCGTAGGGCGGGAAGGGCAGGCGTTACAGTGTGGGTTGTAAATTAATTGAATCCTCGAGGTTTACGAGACTAAATTAGTTATTTAATTTTTGTAATTAAATATGAGACTTATTTAGCCAAGCTTTTATCTACTTTTGATCTAGACGACATGTACACTCCTTTGTGGAGTATTGGATCAATGGATGTAAATAAGTAAGCTAGTCATCTCGGCTCGATGACTCCTTCATGGTGGCTTGCGCATGGAAAGGATGGAGTGGATGAGGTGGCGACATGACTGGAGGCGTATTGGAGACCAAGGCCATAATAGTTTGAAAAATCTAGGATTTTTCCTTGTTTATTATATTGGTTTATGTGCTTGTCGTGTGGGTGTGCATGTGAAAAACCTCAACGTAAATAACTAAGTGGGAGAGGGACCCTAAGGGTCCCGTGGGCTCCATTACAATCTGATAAATGAAGCGAACAAGTCTGCGCATCGGCTCTGAGTGCCTTCCTCCCCATCGGATCGGCTTGTTCTGCGGATCACTAGGTTAGAAAAGACTATAGGAAATTATTGAAGAGCGTGTGCACTTCCCCATTAGAAGACACATAATTGGAAATAATTTTTCTTAGTGTCGTGTAATGGTAAATACTTAGATACAAATAATAGTATCATTCCCATCGGAGTCATTGTTATTATTTATAGGGCCGAAGATGACCAATTATTAAATTTACTTGTCAGAATGTTAGGATGACAAGAGAGTAAAATTAATGGGTAAAACCTCCTCTCACAAATGTAGAGTTCGTATACGTCCACACCATCGTGGCATGTGAAATTCTCGGTGTTTTGAGGTGTTGGTTATTTTTTGTAAATTTATTGTTTTGAGGAGTCAATTTATTTTCAAAAACTAAAGTGTGTGATTGTTGTGATTCTCAGGTGTTTTAAAATGGATCTAGACCCACTTGACCTAATTCAAAGAGAAAACCAAATTAATGCCCCTAATAACAATATGGATTGGGAATTAAATATGGACTTTGTCTCTACTGCCGAAGAACCCAAATGTGACCTTGTCGAGTACTGTGCCGATAAACCTAGCGAGATTAATACTGAAGAGGAGTTTGAATATTTTAGGAAATGGTTAAAAGCAGACGAGATGACTAAGTGTCATCAAAATCAGGCTTCTTCCATTACCAGTGATAAAACATCCAAACTCGACGAACTCTTCGGGAAAAGTAATCGAGCCACTAGGAAGGAGGTGATGAAGGACATGGCAATGACCATCTTAGTTGAGGGTATGCCCGTAAGAGAACATATTCTCAAAATGATGGCTTGGCTGAAAGAGATGGAAATCCTTGTAGCACAAATCGATGTGGAAACCCAGGTCGATCTTGTAGGACCGGTGCCGTCGATAGAGGGGAGGGGGGGGTGAATATCGACCGTGAAAATCATTCGGTAAACTTCGTAAATCTTTCGAACGTTCTAGGATCAGAGTTAGTAGCACAGCGGAAAAGTAAAACAGAAAAAGAAAAACAATACAGTAGATACGCGGGATTTATTTACTTGGTTCCCAACCCCCCTAGGCTAGTACGTCCAAGGCCTATGTACTCGGCGTGAGTCCACTATTGGTCTCCTTTCCGGAATTTCCGGAGGCGGAGAAAACCCGTCTTACAGTTGATAGTTACAAGCACAAGTATAGAAAATTAAGTACGGAATAAATGCAAACCGAACAAAACAAAGTCTGACGCTCGGCCGATCTGGACCTCCGAAGTGCCGCGCACTTCCTCCTAGAGCCTCCCGGTCGTAGAGCCTCATCTTTAGTGCGTTGTCATCGGTCAGAATGATTAGAATAGCACTTAGCAGTTGTGCTTGAAGCAGAGGGGTCGAATCCCCTTATATAGGCTTCATACGAGCGCCCTGGACGTTGGCGGCACCCCTATAAACCCGGTCAAATCTTATCCCCGCGCCGACCTTGCCGCGGTTGATAAAATCTCTGACCAAGGCTCCCTGGACCTCCTGGGCGCCTAGCTTGAACCCAGTCAACGCTAATCTCCTTCTTCGAACTCGCAGCAGCAAAACAGCTTTGAACCCGGGCGCCCCGGACCTCCCGGGCGGCCCGCTTGAAGCCTATTCTGCCTTCTTCACTATACACTGCTTTTTCCTTCTTTGGTTTGGGCTCCCCCATCAATGGGGGCACCCTGGATGCATGGGGGCGCCCCCACTGATAGGGGCGCCTGGCTTCAAAGCTTCCAGCCTAGTTACCTGCTTTGTCTCTGGTTCTTGGTACCTGCAAGATACACAAACACAAAGCAAATATACATACAATATTAGCCTTAAGGACTTGGTTCGGACTTCGAATTTCAACAAAACCCTAGGTCGAACCGACTCAAGTTCCCACCCCCGAGAATGCAACTTTCACCTACTCCTTTCAGGGGACGGTTGCCACCCAGTCCTTCGGGTGGACTTTTGCTTAGCTTCCGATACTTCCGGACCTCGAGACGCCCGAACCCTGACCCGTCTCTAGTTCTGTCCTTAGTCATCGCTCAGCTAAGTTGCTCAGTCCCTCGGACCATGACTTCGTGCCCAAACCCTAGGTCCAGGACTTAGGTGCCCAACCCTCGGCCAGGTCTTCGTGCCCAATTCCCCGAACCAGGACTTCGGTACCCAACCCTCGACCAGGTCTTCTTGCCCAGTCCTCGACCAGGACTTAGTGCCCACCTTTCGAGCAGGTCTTCGGTGCCCAGCCCTTTGCCAGGACTTAGTGCCCAATCCTCGATCAGGACTTAGTGCCCACCTTCCGAGCAGGTCTTAGTGCCCAGCTTCACTCACTAGGTCTTAGTGCCTAGGTTAACTAGGACTTTTCTTCCACTAGGTTACTCCTCCTTTGCTCCCTTTTGTCTGTTCAATGTATCACTGACTTAAGTGTATTCTCAAACATTAAAACACTTAGAGGAGAACATCATTGATCCAACTTGCACCAACAATCTCCCACTTTTTGATGTTTAACAATAACTTAAGTTAGAATGGTTTAAAGGGCTAAACTTTAACTCTTGTGATCAAAGAAAAAACTGATCTAAGTTTTGAAAAATCCATTTTTGATCCACTAGGGAAAAATATGGAAAAAATAACTTTCACTCCCCTTTGTTGAAAAACATTTTGATTAATTGATCCTTTGGTAAGAGAAGAAAAAAATATTTCTAGCTTAAGGCGCATCTCTCCCCGTTTGTCACACATCAAAAAGAAACCAAAATTTACTTGCACCAACAATAAACACATTTTGTTCTTTTGAAAATACTTAGTATAGAATTTTTGCGGGCATAGCATAAAATTAAGTACTTAACTATTTTGAAAACTTTTCACTTAAACACTATTGCTTTAGAATGATTTTCAAAAAAAATTATACTTATAGAAAAATTTTCAACTAGTGCATTTTTTTGAAAATACAGTAATTTTGCATAACTTTTGAAAGAATATTAACTGCTTTGAAAAGTACAAGTACTTTGAAAATTGTTATGAGCTATTGAAAAATGCAAGTATATTGAAAAATGTACATTTTTGAATGCCATAAGTAACTTTGAAAGATATTGTGCAATTTTTGAAAAAATTTGCAACTTTAGAAAATATAAGTACTGTTTTGAAAAGTATTAGGCTTGGTCTATCTTCTAGTCTGACACAATCCTAGGAAACCTTGTTGACTACAAGGACATTTTCCTAAGTGTCCTGGAAAATTTTCCAAACTCAAGAAAATACTCTTTCTGAACAGAATTTTAAAAAAATAATGATAGTACTTTAAAAATATATGTAAGTATATTTTGAAAGACTGACTATTTATGTTTTCAACAAGATTTTGAAAATGTAGTGCACGAAAACATATTCTTTAAAATGTTTAATAATTCTTTTTAGTTTAACCTCCCCCTAAACATGACCCAGTCCTAGGAAGCTTGTTGACCACAAATACTCTTCCTCTGAGTCTTTAGGGTTTGGTTTAGACCAAATGAATTATTTCATAATTTAAAAAAATTGAAAAATACTTGTTGATGATTTAGACTCCCCCTAAATTCGACACATCCTTGGAGCCCTTGTAGATCATTAAGTGGACCTTCCTCTGTGTCATTAGGGTTTATCAAAATCAAATGACTGATAATTTTCAAGTAGATAAATTTTGAAACCAAAATTTGGAAAGACGATAATTTTTAAAGTATAAGCCTTTTTCAAAACATATGTGATACAAATTGAGGCGCAGTTTTCGAAAAGTCTTGTCAAATAATAGAATTTTTTTTAAAAGAGTGAGAACACTCCCCCTGTACCCGACATCGTTTGACTCTATCTAAGTGTCTTAAGGAACTTCAGTGTTGTCCTAAGAGGCTTGTGTCTAATTGTGTGAGTCAAACAATTTTTGAAAATGATATAATTTTTGAAAACATATCATATATATTCAATCAGACAAACATGAATTCCATACAAACATTATTATGTTGAAGCTCTATTTTGAAAATATATTTTTAGAAAAATATTCTAACAATTTTGAAAATAGTTTTGAAACATGCTCATCAATTTCTTAGTCCTTAACATCTCACCCATTCTAGTTTTGAAATATTCTAACAATTTTGAAAATAGTTTTGAAAATAGGTTGCCTTATAGGTGTATTGTGAGATGCTTGAATCATTTTCCTTAATATATTATTAAATCTAAGATTTGATTGAAACTTATGTTAAATTCAAATCTAGCAATAGTAAAACGAATTTGATTTTCAGTAATTGGCTTCCAGGTCTTGGCGAGGCACTAGGCCTTCTTTGGCCATAGCCTTATTGGATCATCAACCCTTTCCTTGACAAAGCCTTTTATATAAAATTCATCTTCAAGTTACTTCTTGAAAGATTTTAGTTTAACTAGTTTGGGTCTTGGATCGGTAGCTTCGGCTAGTTCCGCCAAGATGGCTTCCCTTACGTACTATCATCTCACCTCCACCCAATACTAGGTTGTTCAAGTTTCAAGTAATCTTTTTCCTATAACCGTTCTAATTTATGCATAAAATTAAATATGAATGACATGTCATATATTTAAAAGAAATAGCAAATGCATGACATGACAATTATGCATGATTCAAACAAGTCCAAACCAATTTAATTACGTTTCTAAAGATGTATCAAATTCCCGATTTGATACATATCGTGTGAACCCGCGAATATGTCAACCCATTTTGACATATTTAATGTTATTAATTTTAATTGTTACAGTTTGGGTAAAATTTTATTTTAGCTTATTTAAAGATTAATTGGAGATTATATTGATTAAGGATTAATTAATTAAGAATTAATTGATGATGAATTAATTGAATTTGAATTAAGATTAAATTATTAATTAATTGAATTAATTTGAATTTAATTGAATTTGAGTTTAATTTAAGTTGAATTTAATTTAATTTGAATTTAATTTAATTTAATTTAAATTTAATCTAATTTGAATTTAATCTAATTTGAATTTAATTTATATTGAATTTAATTTAATTTGAATTTAATTTAATTTGAACATAATTTATTTTGAATTTAATTTAATTTGAATTTAATTTAATTTGAATTTAATCTAATTTGAATTTAATCTAATTTGAATTTAATTTAACTTGAATTTAATTTAATTTGAATTTAATTTAACTTGAATATAATTTAATTTGAATTTAATTTAATTTAAATTTAATTTAATTTGAATTTAGTTTAATTTGAATTTAGTTTAATATGAATTTAATTTAATTTGAATTTAATTTAATTTGAACTTAATTTCATTTGAATTTAATTTGATTTGAATTTAATTTAATTTGAATTTAATTTAATATGAATTTAATTTAATTTGAATTTAATTTAATTTGAACTTAATTTAATTTGATTTGAATTTAATTTAAATTTAATTTAATTTGAATTTAATTTACTTTGATTTGAGTAATTAATGTTGAAATGATTAATTAATAGTTGTGGATTTAAGTTCATAATTTTTATTATTTCGAAAATTTCTGCTTCATCTTTGTCTATCTTTTCAAATTATTCTAATAATTCGGATTTATTTAAACCTTTGTAATTTTTATTGACTATAGCCCTAATCTTAGAAAATTCCATCTCCTCCTCAAGATTAGATCTTTCAATATCCTCAAAGTAGGTGGAGTAAAATGGGTCACTAGTTAATTTGTCGGGATTGTCCAAGAGAATAATTAAATTATTATCTAAAGAATCATCCTTAGAATTATCTTTACTAATTTCAAAGTTATCTTTAGAATTATTCTTAAGATGTTCAAATTTGAATTCATAATTATCTAAAGGATTTTCAAATTTGAATTTGAATTTATCCTTAGGATTAAATTTATCTGAATTAGAATTATCAGAATTAACATTATTAGAATTAAAGTTATCAGAATCAGAATTAAGTTTAAAATTATCAGAAATAAAATTATTAGGATCAACATTATCTGAATTAAAGTTATGATAATTTATTTTAGAAATTACTGAATTAATGTTCTGAATTAAATAATTAATTTTTGATATTTTAGTCATATATGCATTTTCTAATTTGTCATGCAAAATATTAATTTTACTATGCAGTAAATCTAATTTATCAGAAAAATTAACTAAATTATCTAAAGACAGTGCAGGAATTTTGAAACTTTTTCGGAATGTAAATTTTACGTACCTTTGTCGGACATTTGTTCTTGTAGTGTTCGTATTTTCCGCACTTGAAGCATTGTACGTGATCTTTATTTTTCCGGACTCCTGGCGCTGGTGTCCCCTTTGCCGCCGTTGGTGTAGATCGAGTCTTACGAGTAGGGCATTGATTTTTATAGTGCCCTCTCTCCCTGCACGTGAAACAAATAATATGGAACTTAAAATTTAACATTTAAAATTAAATTATACCTTATTCACCCTGGGCTCCCCCTCAACTCCTGGCATCGTTGCTCCGTCGGCGGTTAGTCCTGTGAAGAGCGGTCTGGCTCTGATACCAATTATAGGACCGGTGCCGTCGATAGAAGGGGGGTGAATATCGATCGTGAAAATCGTTCGGTAAACTTCATAAATCTTTCGAACGTTCTAGGATCAGAGTTAGTAGCACAGCGGAAAAGTGAAACAGAAAAAGAAAAACAATACAGCAGACACGCGTGATTTATTTACTTGGTTCCCAACCCCCCTGGGTCAGTACGTCCAAGGCCTATGTACTCGGCGTGAGTCCACTATTGGACTCCTTTCCGGAATTTCTGGAGGAGGAGAAAAACCGTCTTACAGTTGATAATTACAAGCACAAGTACAGAAAATTAAGTACGGAATAAATGCAAACCGAACAAAACAAAGTCTGACGCTCGGCCGATCTGGACCTCCGAAGTGCCGCGGAGTTCCTCCTGGAGCCTCCCGATCGTAGAGCCTCGTCTTTAGCACGTTATCGTCGGTCAGAATGATCAGAATAGCACTTAGCAGTTGTGTTTGAAGCAGAGGGGTCGAAGGCCCTTATATAGGCTTCATACGGGCGCCCTGGACGTTGTGGGCACCCCTATAAACCCGGTCAAATCATATCCCCGCACCGACCTCGCCGACGCTGATAAAACCTCTGACTAGGGCGCCCAGACCTCCTGGGCACGTAGCTTGAACCCAGTCAAAGCTAATCTCCTGCTTTGAACTCGCAGCAGTAAAACAGCTTTGAACCCGGGCGCCCCGGACGTCCCGGGCGCCTCGCTTGAAGCCTATTCTGCCTTCTTCACTATACACTACTTTTTCCTTCTTTGGTTTGGGCGCCCCCATCAATGGGGGCGCCCCCACTGATTGGGGTGCCTGGCTTCAAAGCTTCCAGCCTAGTTACCTGCTTTGTCTTCGATTCTTGGTACCTGCAAGATACACAAACATAAAGCAAATATACATACAATATTAGCTTTAAGGACTTGGTTCGGACATCGGATTTCCATGAAACCCTAGGTTGAACCGACGCAAGTTCCCACCCCCGAGAATGCGCCTTTCACCTACTCCTTTTAAAAGACAGTTGCCACCCAGTCCTTCGGGTGGACTTTTGCTTAGCTTCCGATACTTCCAGACCTCGAGACGCCCGAACCCTAACCCGTCTCTACTTCTGTCCTTAGTCATCGCTCAGCTAAGTTGCTCAGTCCCTCGGACCAAGACTTCGTGCCCAAACCCTAGGTCCAGGACTTAGGTGCCCAACCCTCGGCCAGGTCTTCGTACCCAATTCCCCGAAGCAGGACTTCGGTGCCCAACCCTCGGCCAGGTCTTCTTGCCCAGTCCTCGACCAGGACTTAGTGCCCACCTTCCGAGCAGGTCTTCGGTGCCCAGCCCTTTTCCAGGACTTAGTGCCCAATCCTCGATCAGGACTTAGTGCCCACCTTCCGAGCAGGTCTTAGTGCCCAGCTTCACTCACCAGGTCTTAGTGCCTTGGTTAACTAGGACTTTTCTTCCACTTAGGTTACTCCTCCTTTGCTCCCCTTTGTCTGTTCAATGTATCACTGACTTAAGTGTATTGTCAAACATTAAAACACTTAGAGGAGAACATCATTGATGCAACTTGCACCAACAAATCTCATCCTCCAATATCTACCAAAGAGTTTTGAGAAGTTTCGCCTAAGCTACAATATGGACAAACGTTCATATTCGTGTGCAGAACTTCTGCCTTAACTCGAGGCGGCAGAGACATTTTCTCTTTCACAGACTTTCATTGCTCAAGAGGTTTCTACTTCTAAACCGAAAGGAAAGAAGAAGAAGAAACATGATGGGGCAATGAAAGTAGCAGGATTACAGGGACCTCAAAGTTGCATAATGAAACTGAAAGGCAAGTGCTTTGTGTGCAAGCAGTCTGGACATTGGAAGGCAGACTGTCCCCGCCGTCAGGGTAATAATTTAGGTATATTTTTTTTTGTCGTTGTAACATGTTTAGCGGCGATATCTGCCGGTACCTGATATGTAGATACGGATACCACTAATCATGTCTGCATTTTGTGTAGGGGTTCCAGGAAACTCGACGGCTAGCTGAGGAGGAGATTACTGACTACATGGATAGACTATGGAGATGACTTTTGCAGTGGGAGTTTATTTATTCATTTATGTCTTTAACATAGGATGATATAATTTTGGTTTTATAAAGATTGCCTTTATGCTTAAATTTTGGAAAGAACTTTTGTTCAGTTTCTGGAATGAGATATTCTATTGCTTTTATTGTTAAAAGTGGAATAGAAGGATTATCTATACATACACAATTGGTTTATTTTAAAACCAAAAACTCCCATGATGTAAATAGATGTTAAGTAGCTTATCATCTAACCATAATAAGAGAAAGGTTTCTTCCTCAATGAACCAAGCATACCTTTAGGCTCTAAGGCTTGGTCTTATTAACCTTTAGTAGGATTCAAAGGTTGATAGCCAATGAGCCCTTGGGTTCATTAGTGGTGGAAGACTTGTCTTCCTTGAAATCTTTGAATCTTACTAGGAAGGTAAGAAGACCAAGAGGTTCTTCCAAGCCTAGGGGTATAGAGCCAAAGGTATGTAGGAGTTAGTTCAGCTTGGTAAGTATAGGTCCTTAATCTATCAAGAATAGAGGTAGTCTTGAAGACTTTGTTTATTTTATAAACAATTATTCAAGAGTCAAAGTACATTTACTTGATGTACTGCAAGACTGATTGCTTTGATGAAATCAAAGAATTCAAGTCTGATGCAAAGAAACATCAAAGTAAAAGTATGGCGACATTATGATTAGATAGTAGTGGCAAGTGTTGGATCGAGAGAACCGATAGAGGGGGGTGAATATCGGAAAACGTTCGGATTTGAAAAGAGAATGTGTAGCAGAAGATTAAAAACAAACACACACAGACACCAAGGTTTTTACTTGGTTCGGAGCCTAGGTCGACTCCTACTCCAAGGCCCACGGTCGCTGACCGTTTACTGCGGGCAATACTATAATTATATGTCATGAATGTGCTTAAAAGAAAAAGATGAGACCCAAAACCCCTTACAAAATATTGAGGCCAACACCTTCCATTAATATGGTTAGAACCGGAGTTTTGTTTCTCATTTGGGTTGATGGACACATCCATGCCCAGCTTCAACCTCAACATGTTCAAACCATGGAATTAGTTTATGATTAATATAGTTGGAGTCAGAGGTCAATCCTTAGTTTTGGTTGTTGGACACATCCAAGCCTGACTAAATGGTTGAATGAGCTCCAACCATATTAAAACTATTTCTTGATTAATGGGTCAGCCTTAAGCTTGGAGCATCGATTTGTTGTGCCACAGCCAAGGTCGATGTAAAGAGAGGTGCAGTTGGGTGCTATGTGTATTGTTGCATACTTATTAATGAGTTAACAACCCAATGATTTATGTAAACATTCAATTAGTTGAAAGCATAATGTGATAGTTACATATGTATGTAATCGGTATAATTACCTACCTTCATAGCTATGAATAACTTGATGGACTCTAGCCATGGTTGTTCTTATCTATGGTTCGATATCAACCTATTTGGAGATGTTCCTACGATCTCCCGAATTGATAAAAATGGTTATTCAATTCGAAAAATAAATAGGATTTAATTAATGTATATTGATGCATTCTTTATCATTCTTGTAACACCCAATAAATTTCTGGTATTATTAGGGATTTTTCAGAATTTTTCTAGTAATTTTTTGGATAAAAATGAAAAAAAAAATTAAGGGTCGGGCGGGGGTTTGAACACGCGACCACGCGACAATAACAAGCCTTAAGGGAGTTCGGCTAGCCAGAAGGTCAGGGGTATCAAGCACAGAAAAGGAAGGAGCGAAATTATGTTATGGGTGAGTTAGGCTTTTTCATGGAGAGGTATTTAAACTTCGCTTAAGTCGCGTGGAGTGCCCGAGGGTTTTTGTGGCTGCGCGAATAGGAGAGGGCGAGGAGGCTGTGAAAAAAAAGACAAGGGAGGAAGCCATAACTTTCTTCCTTCTTCTTCTTCTTCCTCCTCTTGAGTAGAAAGCCTAGGGTTCTTCCCTAGGGCCAAGGAGGGGAAGTTCTTGCAACGAAGAGGAAAGGAGTCCTACGCTAGGGTTTTTACCTCTATTTAGTGAGTTTTCATCAAGAAAAGTGTAAGTAGATCACTCACCTGCAATAGGAGTAGTTTTCGTATGTAAGTTCTTGTTGTAGAACCATGTTTTATGATGATCGTGTGTTTTAAGTTTTTAAAGATGCATGTTTTCTCATGCTAGAAATTTAATTGGTTTAGATTTGGTGTATGTAAGCTAAGCATGATAAGATTTAATTTTTGAAAAGTCCCAAAAATGAGGTTGGGATTAAGGGCACGCAAGGTGCTCGATGAAAGTCTCAAGTAAGGAAGGTAAAGGTGTTAATTGCAAAATTTATACAAAAGTAAGATAGTTTGATACGTATAAGTATTATAGTAAAAAAGTATTTTATTTTCGGAAAGTGACATGTACCGGGCAAATGGAAGGCCCACAGAAAGTTAGAAAGAAGCTCTAATAAGGTGCGGTGGCTAGCTACCCCGCAACCTATTAGAGAAGCGCGCAATTGGTACATTGATACCATGGTACAATGTCAAGGCCTAAAGAAAGTTGATTACTATTTTCAAGTAAATAAGTATTCGCAAGTGTTTTCAGTTTTAAGTATGTGCCTTTATTTCATATGTTAGGCTTGATACATTGCAAGCATGTTAAAGAGTAAGAGTAAGGAAGTTAATGTTTGAATGTATGAGTACGTTAAGGTTGCAAATGATGTAATGCAAGTAATGTTTTCAACATGATTGAGCATGATAAGTAGATGTAAGTTTTCCCATGTGCATGTATTTTGGAAGTAAGCATTCTTCGAAATGAGCATATTTATTATCGATAGCATGGATTTGTGAGTTAGGATTTACTTACTAAGCATTGTGCTTATTAGTTGCATTTCCTTCTATTGCAGATAAAGGCAAAGAAAAAGCATAAGTTATGGAGGTGACCAGGACTTGCATTGATGCTCAGTAGCGGTGGAACCGTGGAAGAGATCCATTGGGTTAAGGCTTAGAGGCAAATTCTGAAGTTTAGAAACTTGGAGTTTAATATTTTGTTTGGTAAAATGTGAACATTGTGTTTAACCTCCGCATAGAGTCAAAAGTTGATACAATCTTTAGCATGATTTCATATGGTTTGGTAGTCTTGTTAAATTCCGCAAAGATTCTACTTTCAAGTCATTAGATTTGTTTTGAGTTGCTAGGATGTTTATAAAACTAGCATAGAGTATAGAAATGGAGTTATGTCTTTGTATATCTTGAAAGTATATGAATTGTGGATCTTTGGAAATGGTTTTCAGTTCTTGAAGTCAAGTAGTGGTAACCTAAGGCCAAGGTCTAAGGTGAAGTCAAAGGTTAAGGTGAAGTGAGTAAAGGTAAAGGTAGTAAAGAGCGGCGATCTGGCTTAGGTACAGGGTAGAGAAGTCGAGTCGTCACAGAGTGGTATCATAGCAAAGTTTCCACCCTTCCACCACACTGACATCAAGCATCAATCCTGCCGCCTACCAAGTAAGAAGTTCATATGTTGTAGTTTTATATGCTTTTTATTATTGACTGCTAGTATCAGTATGTGCATGATGATAGAAAAGTATATTGGTATTATTTTATGTTAATATGTGCAAAGAGATAATGAAGTAAGTTAGTAAGAGATAATGAGTTTTTATTTTCTTTACACTATAGAGTAAGAGAATGGCAAGAGGACGCCCCAGAATTGTCCGAAATGAGAAGCAAGCTCCTAGAGAACAAGAGTCCACGGAGTTAGTACCACCAACAGATCTTCAAGGAGTGGTAGCCCAGCTATAGAGACAACTTGCCGAACAGCAGCAAGTTATTGCTACCTTGATGGCTAATCAGCAGGCCACTCCTGCTACCACGCCAGTGGCGCCAGTGGCGCAAGTAGTGGCACCAGTGGTGACAGAGACTCCTCCAGTACCTCTGGCAAGAGAAGTGAGACAAGAAGCATATCTGATCCAGTGGCAGAGATTGAAGCCCAAGAATTTTTCTGGCACAAGTGAACCATGGGATGCTCAAGCATGGTTCAAAACATTGGAGAGTATAATGGAGTTATTGGACTGGCCCGAGGTAGAGAAGATAAAGTGCACATCCTTCTGCCTTACTGGAGATGCCAGGATGTGGTGGGAATGAGTGAAGGCTAAGAGAAATGTGAATCAGATGACCTGGGCCGACTTAGAAGCAGAGTTCTTGGAGGAGTACTTTCATATGAAGGTAACAAACAAGCACTACGATGAATTCACTGAGTCCCGTCAAGGAGATCTATCTGTAGATGAAGCAGTGAAGAAGTTCAATCGACTAGCTCACTTGTGCCTGGAGTTAGTTAGCACTGAAAAGGAAAAGGGTCAGGTTGATGCTCAAGATGCTGAGGCCTCAGATAGCTTTGAATGTGGCCGGCAGTGGTAATAGACCACAGACTTCAGAAGAACTAGTAAGTAGTGCTTTGATCACTGAGCACTACTTGAATAGTATAAAGGCCACACGTGTGCAACAACAATAGGCATCAGCCCAGAAGTCCCAAGGGAATCCTCAGAACCAACAAAACTGGAAAAGGAATTCAGGCAAGAGGAAGCAGTGGGACCAGAAGACTTCTGAGGGCAACAAAGGGGGCTCGTCAAGCAAGCAGCTCAAGTATTCTCCTTGCCCAAAGTGTGGGAAGACACATCCTGGAGCATGTCGCCAGGGCATGAGCGGATGCCATATTTGCGGAGCAGAAGGGCATATGATGAAGGATTGCCCTAACCGGTCGAGTGTTGGCGGGTGTTATATCTGTGGAGTAGTAGGGCACCTGGCCAAGGCGTGCCCTAAAGCAAAGCCGCCTCCACCACAACTTCTTCAGTACGGGGGTGGACCTGCTCAGCTGCACCAGATGCACCCAGTTATGGAGGGATCTTATTACAGTCAGGCGAGGATGGAAGCCCCACCAGCCACGACCAACGCCAGGGTTTTCGCCATCACCAGGGAAGAGGTGGCAAATGCTCCTAATATAGTCACAGGTCGAATACTCATCTCATCTCAATATGCTATTGTGTTATTCGATACTTGGGTAACCCATTCTTTTGTATCCATGCTTTTCTCTAAAAAGCTGGGATCCCACCAGAAAGTTTGGGTCAGAAATTTTTAACAACCTTACCGTCAGGGGAAGTAATGGCCTCTACTCAGAGGCTAAGGGCAGTACCAATCTGGATTTCCAACCGAGAGCTCTATAGTGACTTGGTAGTCCTTGAGATGAAGGATTACGATGTCATTTTAGGGATGGACTTCTTGAGGAAGTATAGTGCTTCTATAGACTGCCGCAAGAGGAATGTCAAGTTCACACCAGAAGCAGAACTTCCATTTGAGTTTATTGGAGACCCAAAGAGAAAGACATAAAGGTTCTTATATACCTTACAAGCTCAGAGCATGTTAGAGAAGGGGTGCTCTGGTTTTCTAGCTCATATAGTGGATGCAAGTCAAGGAGAAGGATTGAAGAGAGAAGAAGTGAGGGTAGTCTGTTACTATCCTGAGGTGTTTCCTGAAGAGTTACCAGGACTCCCTCCGAATCGGGAAATTGAGTTTGAAATTGAGTTGGCCCCAGGAACCAACCCAATTTCGAAGGCACCTTATCGCATGGCGCCAACAGAACTGAAAGAATTGCAAGAACAATTGCAAGAGCTGCTTGACAAGGGTTTCATCCGCCCTAGTCATTCACCTTGGGGAGCTCCTGTATTGTTCGTCAAGAAGAAAGATGGATCTATGCGAATGTGCATAGATTATCGAGCTTTGAATAAGGTAACCATCAAGAACAGATATCCTTTGCCAAGGATAGATGATTTATTTGATCAGCTGAAGGGAGCCACAGTGTTCTCCAAGATAGATATGAGATCAGGTTACCATCAGCTCAGAGTGAAGGAGAGTGATGTGCCAAGGACTGCTTTCAATACAAGATATGGGCACTATGAGTTTGTGGTCATGCCCTTCGGAGTGACAAACGCCCCTGCGACTTTATGGATCTAATGAATAGAGTGATCAAGGATTTTCTGGACAAGTTCGTCATTGTCTTTATTGATGATATCCTAGTGTACTCAAAGACTCAGAAGAACATGCCGAACACCTGAAGATGGTATTGCAAACCTTACATCAGAAGGAGTTGTACGCCTAATTCTCAAAGTGTGAGTTTTGGCTTGACCAGGTGGCCTTCCTAGGCCACATCATTTCCAAGGAAGGTATTATGGTAGACCCAGCCAAGATTGAAGCAGTTAGTAACTGGAGTCGACCAAAGAATGCCAGTGAGATCAGAAGTTTTCTGGGTTTGGCAGGGTACTACAAAAGGTTTGTAGAGGACTTTTCAAAGATAGCTTCTCCACTTACAACCCTTACCAGAAAGAATAAGAAGTATGAGTGGACTGAGGACTATGAGCAGAGCTTCCTTGAGTTGAAGAAGAGACTGACCAGCGCTCCTATTCTTACAGTACCCGAAGGTGTAAGAGCTTTGATATATACAGTGATGCATCAAAGCTAGGACTTGGAGCAGTCTTTATGCAAGAAGGCAAAGTCATAGCTTATGCTTCCAGGCAACTCAAGGACTATGAAAAGAATTACCCCACTCATGATCTGGAGTTGGCAGCTGTAGTCTTTGCTCTAAAGATATGGAGGCATTACTTGTATGGAGTGCAGTGTAAGAATTATACAGATCACCAGAGTCTGAAATATTTCTTCACTCAGAAAGACCTCAATATGAGACAGCGAAGGTGACTCGAGTTAGTGAAGGACTATGACTGTGAGATTCTTTACCACCCTGGTAAGGCAAATAGAGTAGCAGATGCACTGAGTAGAAAGACTTGTGCCACTTTGATGTCCTTATCATCATTGGCACCACCATTACAGAAGGAGATAGTAGATTATGGAGTGGAGATTATTGATGGGCAGCTAGCTCTTTTGACACTAGAGTCGACTTTGCTTGAAGAGATACAGAAAGAGCAAGCTGAGGATTCTGGTATCCAAAGGATCAAGCAGGAGATGCAAGAAGGAGAGAGTAATGAGTTTAGAGTATCTGACAGTGGAATACTCTACTATGGTGACCGTTTATGCGTCCCCAATCATGAAGAGCTGAGAAAGAAGATTCTTAAAGAAGCCCATGGAACTCCCTACTCAATGCATCCTGGTACCACTAAGATGTACCAGGATTTAAAAAGAAGATTATGGTGGTCAGGGATGAAGAGAGACATAGCTAAGTATGTCAGCACCTGCCTGATATGTCAGAGAGTTAAAGCAGAACACCAGAGACCAGGAGGTGTCCTACAGCCCATTCAAATTCCAGAGTGGAAATGGGAAGACATAGCAATGGATTTCATAGTTGGTCTACCAAAGATAACTAATGGCTATGACACTATTTGGGTGATAGTAGACAGATTGACCAAGTCTGCCCACTTCTTGGCAATCAGAGTGTCTTACTCGATTGAAAAGTTAGCCCAGTTATATGTGCAAGAAGTGATCCGACTACACGGAGTCCCGAAGACCATTATCTCTGATAGGGATGGTCGTTTCACTTCACACATTTGGGAGTGCGTACAGACAGCACTAGGCACCAAACTGAAGTTTAGCACAGCTTTCCATCCCCAGACTGATGGACAGACAGAGAGAGTGAATCAAATTCTAGAAGATATGCTCAGAGCTTGTGCATTAGATGTCAAAGGCAGTTGGTGCAAGTATTTGTGTTTAGCTGAGTTTGCCTACAACAACAGTTATCAGGCTACTATTGGTATGACACCCTATGAAGCTCTTTATGGCAGGAGGTATAGATCTCCCCTCTGTTGGTATGAAGGTAGTGAGAAGAAAGAAATGGGGTCACAGACTGATCATATAGATGATACCACAGAAGCTATAAAGAGTATCCGCCAGAGAATAGAAACTGCTCAGAGTAGGCAGAAGAGTTATGCCGATGTATGTCGTAGACCGTTAGAGTTTGAAGTTGGGGACATAGTTTTCCTCAAAGTAGCTCCTATGAAGGGTGTAATGAGATTTGGCAAGAAAGGCAAGCTAAGTCCTCGATACATAGGACCCTACCCAGTGACGAAAAGAGTTGGCAAGGTAGCTTATGAGTTGGAGCTACCTTCAGAGATGTCAGCAATACACAATGTGTTCCATGTCTCAATGTTGAAGAAGCACATCCCAAATGCCAACCAAGTGATTGAGCCATGGACGGTACAAGTTCAGGAGGATCTCAGTTATGAAAGTCGACCTATTCAAATAACAGACCGAACAGTTAAGAAGCTGAGGAACAAAGAGGTACCACTAGTGAAAGTCTTATGGCTGAATCAGAAGCATGAAGAGACAACTTGGGAATCAGAAGATAGCATGAGGCAAAGGTATCCAAAGCTGTTTTAAGTTCGAGGATGAACTTTTTACAAGGTGAGGAGGATTGTAACACCCAAAAATTTTCTGGTATTATTAGGGATTTTTCAAAATTTTTCTAGCAATTTTTCGGATAAAAATGAAAAAATAAATTAAGGGTCGGGCGGGGGTTTGAACTCGCGACCACGCGAGAATACCAAGCCTTAAGGGAGTTCGGCTAGCCAGAAGGTCAGGGGTATCAAGCACAGAAAAGGAAGGAGCGAAATTATGTTATGGGTGAGTTAGGCTTTTTCATGAAGAGGTATTTAAACTTCGCTTAAGTCGCATGGAGTGCCCGAGGGTTTTTGTGTCTGCGCGAATAGGAGAGGGCGAGGAGACTGTGAAAAAAAAAAGACAAGGGAGGAAGCCATAACTTTCTTCCTTCTTCTTCTTCTTCCTCCTCTTGAGTAGAAAGCCTAGGGTTCTTCCCTAGGGCCAAGGAGGGGAAGTTCTTGCAAGGAAGAGGAAAGGAGTCCTACGCTAGGGTTTTTACCTCTATTTAGTGAGTTTTCATCAAGAAAAGTGTAAGTAGATCACTCACCTGCAATAGGAGTAGTTTTCGTATGTAAGTTCTTGTTGTAGAACCATGTTTTATGATGCATGCTTTAAGATTATGGTTATCGTGTGTTTTACGTTTTTAAAGATGCATGTTTTCTCATTATAGAAATTTAATTGGTTTAGATTTGGTGTATGTAAGCTAAGCATGATAAGATTTAATTTTTGAAAAGTCCCAAAAATGAGGTTGGGATTAAGGGCACGCAAGGTGCTCGATGAAAGTCTCAAGTAAGGAAGGTAAAGGTGTTAAGTGCAAAATTTATGCAAAAGTAAGATAGTTTTATACGTATAAGTATTATAGTAAGAACGTATTTTATTTTCGGAAAGTGACATGTACCGGTCAAATGGAAGGCCCACAGAAAGTTAGAAAGAAGCTCTAATAAGGTGCGGTGGCTAGCTACCCCGCAACCTATTAGAGAAGCGCACAATTGGTACATTGATACCATGGTACAATGTCAAGGCCTAAAGAAAGTTGATTACTATTTTCAAGTAAATAAGTATTCGCAAGTGTTTTATGTTAGTAATGTGAGAGAAGTGTCCTAATGCAATCGCCTTATGAATGTAATCATTTATTTTAATAAATGAATATTCACTATTTGAGTATACATGTTTGTGTATTTGATTAAGATCTTAAACTAGTTTACTGAATGTCCGCAATACAATTCACAGCATGAGAGAATTTGTGATGAATTCACAACTAGTGATTATCTCTACATGTGCAATTGTGAAGTATTGAAAATGTCCCTAGTCGATGAATTGACAGATACGGACACTATCAATTCTGTTGAGACTAGCATGGGTTATTCTCTAATCAGCTGATTCTCACTGGCTGGTGACATTGGGATGTCCGGAGATAAACATGAATGCTAGTTAAGGGAACTAGTTCATTGGAGTGACTAGCTGTAAAACTTCATATGGTAATCTACATATAGATATGTCAATGAAAGTTCTTACTGCAGCTTAAGTGAGATGTTCCTTTGACTTGCGGTGTTCAAGTCATCTTGGTCATGAAAACTTATAGTTTGATATCTTAAGCAAGCATCTCCAAGGAGGTGTGGACCCAGGATGATTAGGTATAAGCCGAAGTGCCCGAAGATGTTTGAACGGCCTACAAAGGATTCACCACTCCTTGCGAGGAGATGCATACCCAAGGCTTATCGTCGGATTGTTACTCGAAGCCTCTGGCCAGAGCATAACATGTTCCGAGTATGAATCTCTAAGAAACATGAGAGTAATTAGAATCCGTTGGACGAGAAAGACATTACTTTGGCTTGGTGTGACGTAGTCAGCCTAGTGGGGACTGACACACATAGACCGTGTCCTGAACCAAGTGGTTATAAGATGGTGAAGGGAATGTGGCACGATTCATTAAAGCTGCTGAAAGGATTCAGAATTATTTCTGAGGTCAACCGTTGATCTTTCGATTAATTGGGGATCATGATGTACTAGTAGGTGCCACTCATGATCATTCTATAATTGGTTAATTATAGACGGGCAACATAAATCGAAAGCCTATTTAGTCACACGCACTACGAGTGATCCGAGGTATTTAAAACGGGTTGGAAATTGGATTTTCCGATCACTAGAAATAAGCCTTCTCTCCCTCTCCCTCCTCTAGTGCCGCCGGCCCTAAAAAGAGATTTATTTTCATGGAAATTAAAATAAACCTTGGATTGGTTTATTTTATTTTATAAAATCAATAATGGATTGATTTACCATGATAAAGAAATTTATATAAAGAAATTTATATAAAGAAATTTCTTTCCATAATAAAAGGGGAGACATGGTTGTTTTTATTATAAATAAAGTTATAATAAAAACTTGGCATAACGGAATAATTCATAGAAAAATTTATAAGATAAATTTCTTATGAAAATTTATTCCGTTAAAAGGAGACTTGGCGATTAAGAGGCTACTATATAAAGGTACCAAGGCAAGGCTTGGAAATCAATCCAAGAGATCAAGGATTCTTGCCTAGCCTCTCTTCCTCTCCTTCTCTCCCTCTCCCTCCTCTAGTGGCGCCGGCCCTAGAGGCCCTCCCTTTGGTTGCCGTGAGCTTCCTCCACCAAGAAGCTGTCGAAGAAGAAGAAGAAGCGGGCGCAACTCCTTCCTTCCTCCCGGAATCTTGATTCCGTTCTTCGTTTGGTGGTTAGTTTTCCATCTCTCTCTTGGTATTATTGTCGTGCCTATGGAGAATCTAGTAGTTCTTGTCGGCACGAAACTCGTGGCTTTGTGAAGTCATCCCGAAGAAAACTCGGCGTGGACGCGAATAGAGGCGGAGCTTCCAAGGGACGCTACGGTTGGATCTCGTCCCTTTCTACGAGTTACGCGAGGTATTAAGTAAATTAGTTTACTTTCTGTAAAATTTTAAATGTATGATCATGTCTCCACAACATAAGGTTGCATGCTAGATACGTGGTTAAAATAATTTGAAAAATTATTTATGCTAAACCTTCCACTGAACGTAATTAAATTTTAAAATTACGAACCCATATCCATGTCAACATGCACCCGGTCCCAACAGTGGTATCAGAGCCGGTTAGTGTTCGACATAATCATATAATTGTTTTGCGGAAAACATTGTCATGATCTCAATTTTGAAAAATTTTCCAATTATGGAAAATTTTCAATTATGATAAATTTTAGATTTAGGAATTTCAAAGTTTAGAAATCCTCATGAAATTTCGCAAACTTTTGAAATATCCTAGTTTCTGAAATTTTATGATAATTGTGAAAACTTCCCATTTTTTGGAAACTTTCTAATTTTGGAAATTTTCTATTTTGGAAATATGTAAGTTTTCTTTGTACCAGAAATGTATAATTATTCTGAAAACCTATTATGGAAAGCTCGCAATTTTGGGCACTTTCTTTCAAGAAAGTCTGGACAAATTTATGGATTATTAATTGACAATTAAATTCGAATTGGTTTTAAATTATTAACAAAATTCTTTACTTTGGGGAGTGCCTCGGGGAGCCACCCAAATTAAAGTTAGTTGTTGTAATTTAATTTCCTATTTTGAATAAGAATTGTCAAGTTTAATTTGGCTACGCCTCGGGGAGCGGGCCAAATTAGATTTACGACAAATTTCTTTTCTTTGGGTATCTGAGCCTCGGGGAGCCACCCAAAGAAAATAATTTGTTGTAATTAATTAGTCCATAAATAAAATATGTGATCAAATCTAGAAAATTTTTGAGGTGATTCTCAAACGATAATTTTCTTATTTGATTTCTTACATATTATTGTCTCCAAAATTAATTAGGAAAATTGTTTCCTATAGAGTTTATTTCCTTAAATAAGATTTTCATGAAAATAATATGTCGTTGAATTAAGGGAATCTGTCTCTTAATTTAATAAGATTTGATTTAGAGAAATCAAAGTCTTAAACATAATATTTCCGAAATTGATTATGACAATTTAGGAAATTGTTTCCCAAAACAATTCCTTAAATAAATATGAAATTTGAATTAGGAAATCCGGTTCCTAATTCAATTAATGAGACTTGATAAATTTAGTCACATACATACTTTATTAAGGAAATCGTTAGTACATGACATAATTATATGTCATGAATGTGCTTAGAAAGAAAAGGATGAGACCCAAAACCCCTTACAAAATATTAAGGCCAACATCTTCCATTAATATGGTTAGAACCGGAGTTTTGTTTCTCGTTTGGGTTGATGGACACATCCATGCCCGGCATGAACCTCAACATGTTCAAACCATGGAATTAGTTTATGATTAATATAGTTGGAGTCAGAGGTCAATCCTTAGTTTTGGTTGTTGGACACATCCAAGCCTGACTAAACGGTTGAATGAGCTCCAACCATATTAAAACTATTTCTTGATTAATGGGTCAGCCTTAAGCTTGGAGCATCGATTTGTTGTGCCACAGCCAAGGTCGATGTAAAGAGAGGTGCAGTTGGGTGCTATGTATATTGTTGCATACTTGTTAATGAGTTAACAACCCAATGATTTATGCAAACATTCAATTTGTTGATAGCATAAAGTGATAGTTACATATATGTGATATGTAATCGGTATAATTACCTACCTTCATAGCTAAGAATAACTTGATGGCCACAACCATGGTTGTTCTTATCTATGGTTGGATATCAACCTATTTGGAGATGTTCCTACGATCTCCCGAAATGATGAAAAGGGTTATTCAATTCAAAAAATAAATAGGATTTAATTAATGTATGTTGATGCATTCTTTATCATTCTTCTCACATAAGCTCAATTTGTATTTCTAGGATAATCACTTGATCATGTCTTCTCTGAATTTGCGTTCCATTTTGGACACCAATAAGCTGACTGGGCCAAACTTCATGGACTGGCTTCGAAACCTGAGGATAGTCCTCAAGGCAGAAAAGCTTGCTTATGTCCTTGAAGATCAACTTCCCAACCGTCCTCCAGAAAATGCAACTCCAGACCAATTAGTGGCCTATCAGAAACATGTGACCGATTCTGAACTTGCGAGTTGCATCATGCTAGCCGCTATGGTACCTGAGCTACAAAAGCAGCATGAGCATATGGATGCTTATACCATCATCTTCCATCTTCATGAGCTGTTTGACAAGCAGGCGAGATCCGAAAGGTTCAAGATCTCCAGACTCCTCTTCACCTCTAAGATGCAGGAAGGCACTTCTGTCTCACAGTTTCTGTTGAAGATGTTGGGGTACATTGAGCGACTAAGCACACTCGGATTTGCAATGGATCATGAACTAAGTATTGACTTAATTCTACATTGTTTGCCCAAAAGTTATTCACAATTTGTGATGAACTATTGGATGAACAAGCTGGAGACTACCATTCCTGAGTTGCTCAACCTGCTGAAGACTATAGAGCCTTCTGCGAAGCAGGATCAGAAGACGGTACTGTTAGTTGGTTCCTCAAAGAAAGGCTCTAAGAGGAAGGCCAAAGAATAGAATAAGGGAAAGAAGAAAAAGGCCAAAAAGACTGAAAAGACCCCAAAAGGTACTTGCCATCACTGTGGCAAGGAGGGTCACTGGCGAAGAAACTACAAGGTTTATCTTGAGTCTATGAAGAAGAAGGCATCTGATACCCCATCCTCTTAAGGTATCTTCGTTATTGAATGTCACTCTATTTCCTCAACATCATGGGTACTTGATACTGGGTGTAGCTCACATATATGTAATGACATACAGGGGCTAAGGAATAGAAGAAGACTCGTCAAGGGAGAAGCGAATTTGCGAGTTGGAAATGGAGCAAAGATTGCTGCTGTTGCCATCGGAACATATTTGCTAAAGCTCCTTACTGGACTTGTCTTAGAATTGGATAATTGTTATTTTATTCCTTCGTTAATAAAGAACATTGTATCTATTTCATGCTTGAATGAAAAGGGTTATCATTTAACTTTTAGTAACAATTGTTGTTACATAACTTTAAATGGTGTTTTTTATGGGACCGGAACTTTGTGTAATGGTATCTACACGTTAGATTTATCCGGTGACATTTTCAATATCGAAGTTAGCAACAAACGTGCTCGAATAGATAATCAAATAGACTCCTGTACGTGGCATTGTCGTCTTGGCCATGTAAGCAAGAAACGCATGACCAAATTACACCGATGTGGAATTATGGAATCATTTGAACCTGGTTCATTTGATACATGCGAATCATGCTTAAAAGGCAAGATGACCAAATTACCCTTTTCCGGAAAAGGTAATCCAGTGGGAGAATTGCTTGGTCTAATACATACTGATGTATGTGGACCAATGTCAACTCTTGCACAAGGAGGCTATAGCTATTTCATTACCTTTATCGATGATCTCTCACGATTCGGGTATGTGTTCTTGATGAAACACAAATCTGAAGCATTTGAGAAATTCAAAGAGTTCAAAAATGAAGTAGAGAAATAGCTTGGCAAAAGTATTAAGATACTTCGATCCGATCGGGGTGGTGAATACTTAAGTTAAGAGTTTCAAGATTATCTTAGGGACAATGGGATATTGTCTCAATGGACTCCGCCGTATACACCACAGCATAATCGTGTATCTGAGAGGCGTAACCGAACCTTGATGGACATGGTTAGATCTATGATGAATCATGCAACTCTTTAAAAATCCTTTTGGGGCTATGCGCTTAAGACAGCTGTTTACTTGTTAAACAGAGCCCCGACCAAGGTAGTCTCTACTACTCCATATGAGACGTGGAATAGTAAGAAACCTCACTTAACTCACCTTAAGATATGGGGTTATCCTGCTTATGTAAAGCGGACTGTATCAGACAAATTGGATGCTAAGTCTGATAAATGTCTATTTATTGGATACCCTAAGGAAACAAAGGGTTACCAATTCATTCATCCCTTGGAAAAAAGGTGTTTGTTTCAAGGCATGCTGTATTTCTGGAAAAAGAATTTTTTTTACAAGAAAACAGTGGGAGTAGTATTGAACTTGAAGAAGTTCAAGAAACTCCAATAGACATTACAGAGACACCTAGTCTAGACCCACAACCAATAACTCATAATGATGAGCTATCGGTTGAACCTAAAACAACACCACTTCTTCGTAGATCTGATAGGACACGCAATATTCCAGAGAGATACGGATTTCTCGTAAGTGAATCGAACGACAAACCTATCAGTTATGATGATGTTCTGAAAAGTTCAGAAAGGGATAAATGGCTTGAAGTCATGAAGTCGGAAATGGATTCCATGTACGAAAATCAAGTATGGGACTTGGTTAACCCACCTGAAGGGATTAAGCCCATAGGGTGCAAGTGGGTTTTCAAGAAGAAAACCGACATGGAAGGTAATGTTGTTACCTTTAAGGCTAGACTAGTGGCAAAAGGATATTGTCAGAAACAAGGAATTGATTATGATGAAACCTATTCGCCAGTAGCTATGCTTAAATCCATTCGGATGCTCCTGGCCATAGCAGCTCATTATGATTATGAGATATGTCAAATGGATGTGAAAACAGCTTTCCTTATTGGATACCTGCTTGAGGATGTAGACAACCTGAAGGTTTCATATCGGTTGACAAAACCAAAATATGCAAGCATCGGCGATCTATATATGGACTGAAGCAAGCATCCAGGAGCTGGAACATCCGTTTTGATGAGACAATCAAAGAGTTTGATTTCTCACAAAATCCTGACGAACCTTGTGTGTACAAGAAGGTTAGTGGGAGTGCAGTCGTATTCCTAGTATTATATGTCGATGACATATTACTTATAGGAAACGATATATCAGTCTTACAGTCGGTTAAAATTTGGTTGTCCAAAACTTTCTCCATGAAAGACCAGGGAGAAGCAACCTATATCCTTGGGATTAGAATCTATAGAGATAGATCAAAACGGTTGCTTGGTCTTTCGCAGTCTACATATATAGACCGAGTGCTAAAAAGGATTAGCATGTCGGAATCCAAGAAAGGTTACCTTCCCATCAGGCATGGGTTCAACCTTTCAAAGTCTATGTGTCCGCGCACAGAAGACGAGAGGATTTGCATGAATAAGATTCCTTATGCATCCACGATAGGATCTATCATGTATGCTATGTTATGTACTAGGCCCGATGTATCGTATGCTCTGAGCGTCACAAGCAGATACCAGTCTGATCTAGGAATGGATCATTGGGCGGCTGTCAAGACAATCCTTAAGTACTTAAGAAGAACTAAGGATGTGTTCCTAATATATGGAGAAGGAGATATGATAATACGTGGGTATACAGATGCCAGTTTCCAGACAGATAAGGATGACTCCAAATCTCAGTCTGGATACGTATTTATTTTGAATGGAGGAGCAATAAGTTGGAAGTGTTCCAAACAAGACACCGTAGTGGATTCTACCACGGAAGCGGAATATATTGCAGCTTCGGAAGCATCAAAGGAAGCAGTCTGGATCAAGAAGTTTGTCTCAGAACTTGGTGTGATTCCAACCATTGATGAAGCAGTGCCGGTTTACTGCGACAACAATGGAGCTATTGCACAAGCAAAGGAACCAAGGTCTCATCAGCGATCCAAACATGTGCTTCGCCGCTATCATCTGATCAGAGAGTTTATAAGTAGGAATGATATACAAATTGAGAAAATTCCCACTGAAATGAATTTAGCGAATCCTTTAACTAAGGTCTTGCCTCAAAGCAAGTTTGAGGGTCATGTTAGAGCCTGTGGTATTGGATACCGTAGAGATTGACATTAGGCCAAGTGGGAGTTTGTTAGTAATGTGAGACAAGTGTCCTAAGGCAATCGCCTTATGAATGTAATCATTTATTTTAATAAATGAATATTCACTATTTGAGTATACATGTTTGTGTATTTGATTAAGATCTTAAACTTATTTACTGAATGTCCGTAATACAATTCACAGCATGAGAGAATTTGTGATGAATTCACAACTAGTGATTATCTCTACATGTGCAATTGTGAAGTATTGAAATTGTCCCTAGTCGATGAATTGATAAACACGAACACTATTAATTCTGTTGAGACTAGCATGGGTTATTCTCTAATCAGTTGATTCTCACTGGCTGGTGACATTGGGATGTCCGATTATAAACATGAATGCTAGTTAAGGGAACTAGTTCATTGGAGTGACTAGCTGTAAAACTTCATATGGTAATCTACATATAGATATGTCAATGAAAGTTCTTACTGCAGCTTAAGTGCGATGTTCCTTTGACTTGCGGTGTTCAAGTCATCTTGGTCTTGAAAACTTATACTTTGACATCTTAAGCAAGCATCTCCAAGGAGGTGTGGACCCAGGATGATTAGGTATATGCCGAAGTGCCCGAAGATGTTTGAACAGCCTACAAAGGATTCATCACTCCTTGCGAGGAGATGTATACCCAAGGCCTATCATCGGATTGTTACTCGAAGCCTCTGGCCAGAGCATAACATGTTCCGAGTATGAATCTCTAAGAAACATGAGAGTAATTAGAATCTGTTAGACGAGAAAGACATTACTTGGGCTAGGTGTGACGTAGTCAGCCTAGTGGGGACTGACACACATAGACCGTGTCCTGAACCAAGTGGGTATAAGATGGTGAAGGGAATGAGGCACGATTCATTAAAGCTACTGAAGGGTTTCAGAATTATTTCTGAGGTCAACCGTTGATCTTTCGATTGGGGATCATGATGTACTAGTAGGTGCCACTCATGATCGTTCTATAATTGGTTAATTATAGACGGCCAACATAAATCGAAAGCCTATTTAGTCACACGCACTATGAGTGATCCGAGGGATTTAAAATGGGTTGAAAATTGGATTTTCAAATCACTAGAAATAAGCCTTCTCTCCCTCTCCCTCCTCTAGTGTCGCCGGCCCTAAAAAGAGATTTATTTTCATGGAAATTAAAATAAACCTTGGATTGGTTTATTTTATTTTATAAAATCAATAATGGATTGATTTACCATGATAAAGAAATTTATATAAAGAAATTTCTTTCCATAATAAAAGGGGAGACATGGTTGTTTTTATTATAAATAAAGTTATAATAAAAACATGGCATAAAGGAATAATTCATAGAAAAATTTATAAGATAAATTTATTATGAAAATTTATTCCGTTAAAAGGAGACTTGGCAATTAAGAGGCTACTATATAAAGGTACCAAGGCAAGGCTTGGAAATCAATCAAAGAGATTAAGGATTCTTGCCTAGCCTCTCTTCCTCTCCTTCTCTCCCTCTCCCTCCTCTAGTGGCGCCGGCCCTAGAGGCCCTCCCTTTGGTTGCCGTGAGCTTCCTCCACCAAGAAGCTGTCAAAGAAGAAGAAGAAGTGGGCGCAACTCCTTCCTTCCTCCAAGAATCTTGATTCCGTTCTTCGTTTGGTGGTTAGTTTTCCATCTCTCTCTTGGTATTATTGTCGTGCCTTTGGAGAATCTAGTAGTTCTTGTCGACACGAAACTCGTGGCTTTGCGAAGTCATCCCGAAGAAAACTCGGCGTGGACGCGAATAGAGGCGGAGCTTCCAAGGGACGCTACGGTTGGATCTCGTCCCTTTCTATGAGTTACGCGAGGTATTAAGTAAATTAGTTTACTTTCTGCAAAATTTTAAATGTATGATCATGTCTCCACAACATAAGGTTGCATGCTAGATACGTGGTTAAAATAGTTTGAGAAATTATTTATGCTAAACCTTCCACTGCACGTAATTAAATTTTAAAATTACGATCCCGTATCCATGTCAACATGCACCCGGTCCCATCATTTTCAGTTTTAAGTATGTGCCTTTATTTTATATGTTAGCCTTGATACATTGCAAGCATGTTAAAGAGTAAGAGTAAGGAAGTTAGTGTTTGAATGTATGAGTACGTTAAGGTTGCAAATGATGTAATGCAAGTAATGTTTTCAACATGATTGCGCATGATAAGTAGATGTAAGTTTTCCCATGTGCATGTATTTTGTAAGTAAGCATTCTTCGGAATGTGCATGTATTTTGTAAGTAATCATTCTTCAGAATGAGCATGTTTATTATCGATAACATGGATTTGTGAGTTAGGATTTACTTACTATGCATTGTGCTTATTAGTTGCATTTCCCTCTATTGCAGATAAAGGCAAAGAAAAAACATAAGTTATGGAGGTGACCAGGACTTGCATTGATGCTCAGTGGCGGTGGAACCGTGGAAGAGATCCGTTGGGTTAAGGCTTAGAGGCAAATTCTGAAGTTTAGAAACTTGGAGTTTAATATTTTGTTTGGTAAAATGTGAACATTGTGTTTAACCTCCGCATAGAGTCAAAAGTTGATACAATCTTTAGCATGATTTCATATGGTTTGGTAGTCTTGTTAAATTCCGCAAAGATTCTACTTTCAAGTCATTAGATTTGTTTTGAGTTGCTAGGATGTTTATAAAACTAGCATAGAGTATAGAAATGAAGTTATGTCTTTGTATATCTTGAAAGTATATGAATTGTGGATCTTTGGAAATGGTTTTCAGTTCTTGAAGTCAAGTAGTGGTAACCTAAGGCCAAGGTCTAAGGTGAAGTCAGAGGTTAAGGTGAAGTGAGTAAAGGTAAAGGTAGTAAAGAGCGGCGATCCGGCTTAGGTACAGGGTAGAGATGTCGGGTAGTCACAATTCTCATCACATAACCTCAATTTGTATTTCTAGGATAATCACCTGATCATGTTTTCTTTGAATTTACGTTCCATTTTGGACACCAAAAAGTTAACAAATGCCAAAAGGATTGAAAAGGCACCAAAAGACACTTGCCATCACTGCGGCAAGGAGGGCCACTGGCGAAGAAACTGCAAGGTTTATCTTGAGTCCTTGATGAAGAAGGCATCCGATGCCTCATCATCTTCAGGCATCTTCGTTATTGAATGTCACTCTATTTCCTCGTACACCTGGGTACTTGATACTGGGTGTAGCTCACATATATGTAATGACATACAGGGGCTAAGGAATAGAAGAAGACTCGTCAAGGGAGAAGCGAATTTGCGAGTTGGAAATGGAGTAAAGATTGTTGCTATTGCCATCGGAACATATTTGCTAAAGCTCCCTACTGGACTTGTCATAGAATTGGATAATTATTATTTTGTTCCTTTGTTAATAAAGAACATTGTAGCTATTTCATGCTTGAATGAAAAGGGTTACCATTTAACTTTTAGTAACAATTGCTGTTATATAACAATAAATGGTGTTCTTTATGGGACCGGAACTTTATGCAATGGTATTTACACGTTAGATTTATCCAGTGACGTTTTCAATATCGAAGTTAGCAACAAACGTGCTCGAATAGATAATCAAATAGACTCTTGTACGTGGCATTGTCGTCTTGGCCATGTAAGCAAGAAACGCATGACCAAATTACACCAATGTGGAATTATGGAATCATTTGAACCTGGTTCATTTGATACATGCGAATCATGCTTAAAAGGCAAGATGACCAAATTAGCCTTTTCCGAAAAAGGTAAACTAGTGGGAGAATTACTTGGTCTAATACATACTGATGTATGTGGACCAATGTCAACTCTTGCACAAGGAGGCTATAGCTACTTCACTACCTTTATTGATGATCACTCACGATTCGGGTATGTGTTCTTAATAAAACACAAATCTGAAGCTTTTGAGAAATTCAAAGGGTTCAGAAGTGAAGTAGAGAAACAGCTTGGCAAAAGTATTAAGATACTTCGATCCGATCGAGGTGGTGAATACTTAAGTCAAGAGTTTCAAGATTATCTTAGGGACAATGGGATATTGCCTCAATGGACTCCGCCATATACACCACAGCATAATGGTGTATCTGAGAGGTGTAACCGAACCTTGATGGACATGGTTAGATCTATGATGAATCATGCAACTCTTCCAAAATCCTTTTGGGGCTATGCGCTTATGACAACTATTTACTTGCTAAACAAAGTCCCGACCAAGGTAGTCTCTACTACTCCATATGAGACATGGAATAGTAAGAAACCTCATTTATCTCACCTAAAGATATGGGGTTGTCCTGCTTATATAAAGCGGACTATATCAGACAAATTGGATGCTAAGTCTGATAAATATCTATTTATTGGATACCCTAAGGAAACGAAGGGTTACCAATTCTATCATCCCATTGGATGAAAAGGTGTTTGTTTCAAGGCATGCTGTATTTCTAGAAAAAGAATTTCTTTTACAAGAAAACAGTGGGAGTAGCATTGAACTTGAAGAAGTTGAAGAAACTCCAATAGACATTACAGAGACACCTTGCCTAGACCCACAACAAATAACTCATAATGATGAGCTATCAGTTGAACCTAAAACAACACCACTTCTTCGTAGGTCTGATAGGACACGCAATATTCTAGAGAGATACAGATTTCTCATAAGTGAATCGAACGACGTGTTACTCATTAACGATGACGAACCTATCAGTTATAAAGATGTTCTGAAAAATTCAAAAAGGGATAAATGACTTGAAGCCATGAAGTCAGAAATGGATTCCATGTACAAAAATCAAGTATGGGACTTGGTTAACCCACCTGAAGTGATTAAGCCCATAGGGTGCAAGTGGGTTTTCAAGAAGAAAACCGACATGGAAGGTAATGTTGTTACCTTTAAGGATAGATTAGTGGCAAAAGGATATCGTCAGAAACAAGGAATTGATTATGACGAAACCTATTCGCCAGTAGCTATGCTTAAATCCATTCAGATGCTCCTGGCCATAGTAGCTCATTATGATTATGGGATATGGAAAATGGATGTGAAAACACCTTTCCTTAATGGAAACCTGCTTGAGGAAGTATACATGATACAACCTGAAGGTTTCACATCGGTTAATAAAACCAAAGTATGCAAGCTTCGACGATCCATATAAGCAAGCATCCAGGAGCTGGAACATCCGTTTTGATGAGACAATCAATGAGTTTGATTTCTTACAAAATCCTGACGAACCTTGTGTGTACAAGAAGGTTAGTGGGAGTACAGTCGTATTCCTAGTGTTATATGTCGATGATGTTGGTGTAGAAAGCACCACAGTCAAACCTGTGTTTTGATAATGGCAACTGGGTTCAAAAGTTAAGTGTTACTTGATATCTAACATGTCACTTGAGTGTGCAGAGTAAAAAGCCCTAGCGAAGGACTGCTAGGCACTGGCGAAGGAATGCCAGGGTAAAAAGCCCTAGCGAAGGACTGCTAGGCACAGGCGAAGGAATGCCAGGGTACAAAGCCTTAGCGAAGGACTGCTAGGCACTGGCGAAGGAATGCCAGGGTGAAAAGCCCTAGCGAAGGACTGCTTGGCGCCAGGCGAAGGACAGCTCGTTGTCCAAGACCTGGCAAAAGACCGCCAGGCAAAAGTCCAACCAGAGGAGCGGTTGGCATCAGGTACAATCTTCCGAGAGGAGTAGGTGAGGACGCGTTCCCCGTCGAGTGAACAGTAGGCGTCGGTTCGACCTAGGGTTCCATTTTGGAAATCCAAAGTCAGAACCAAGACAGCTAAGGTTGTATAAAATAATATAATACTGCTTTTTGGACTAACCCTGGATGCAGGATCGAAGGACTGAGTATCTGCAGCTCAGAGAGCCTCAAAGGAGTGAGGCAGAAGCTGAGCAAGGCGCACCGGATGTTCCGGGCGCCCCCAAGGTCAACCCAAGTCAGCAGGAGTGAAAACACGCCTCGACAGTTATATGTCGGGGCGCCCCGGATGCTCCGGCCGCCCCGCCTGTCGCGGGCGCCCCCAGTGCCAGCTGCCGAAGCACACCCTCGCGAAGCCAAAAGGATGAAGGCTTGACCCGATCAATGCGGGCGCCCCGAGCGCTCCGGGCGCCCCGGTCAAACCTGTTCCCGATTTTGAAGGGATCAGATGTTGACCGTGCTGGAGACGGATCGACCACCACGTGGGGGGGGGCGCCCCCGATGTCGCGGGCGCCCCTCCTGTCGCGGGCGCCCCCAGTGCCAGCTGCCGAAGCACACCCTCGCGAAGCCAAAAGGATGAAGGCTTGACCCGATCAATGCGGGCGCCCCGAGCGCTCCGGGCGCCCCAGTCAAACCCGATCCCGATTTTGAAGGGATCAGATGTTGAACGTGCTGGAGATGGATCGACCGCCACGTGGGGGGGGGGGCGCCCCCGATGTCCCGGGCGCCCCCAGGCCCTATATAAAGGGCCCTTGACCCCAGGCTTCAAGCAACACTTTCAATCAACGCTTCTACGCTCTTCTGCTCTCGCGCCTCGCTCCGGAAACCTCCCAACTCGAGCTGTCGACGTCCCGCTGCTTCGAAAAAGACAACCTACATCGGACGTCGGTAAAAGAAGAGTTTTTCTTTTTAATTGTTAAGTTTACTGTGCCATATTTGTAAATCAATCTTTGTAAACTATTATTGTGCCTCATATAGAATTGCCCAAAGTAAACGGTCAACGACCGTGGGCCTTGGAGTAGGAGTCGACCTAGGCTCCGAACCAAGTAAAAATTACTATGTTCACGTGTTTGTTTCTATCTTCCGCTGTGCAATTTCTCTTTCCCTAAATCCGAACGATTTTCGATATTCACCCCCCTCTATCGGTTCTCTCGATCCAACAAGTGGTATCAGAGCGGGGAAGTTCAAATTTGGTGCAATCACCAGTTTGAAATTTTTTTCGGATTTTCTTTATTTTCTTTTTCTCGTTCGAATTTTTTTTTTAATTTTTTCGTTCGAATTTTTTTTCCGTTAATCCAGGTTGGTGCAACACCCCTCGACATTTTATTCATCTTATCCCGCACTACTAATCCAAGACCAAGTCTTGGGAAATTTTTTTTGTTAGTTATCTTTTTCAGATTAAATGGCCATGCAAGAAGGATTCAGCACCGCCAGACCTCCACTGTTCAGTGGAGATGACTTTTCTTACTGGAAAAGTCGAATGGAGGTCCACCTGAAAACTCAGGTGGACATGTGGATCATCATCCAGTCCGGACTGGAGATTCCCAAGAACGCTGAAGGAACACCTCAAAGCTACTCAGAATGGGACTCCGCTCTGAAGCGCAAAATAGAAGCTGATGCAAAGGCAACTCAGACCCTACAATGCGGTTTAACAAAAGAGGAGCTGAACCGGGTGGGCCCCTTCAACAGTGCCAAGGAGCTATGGGTAAAATTGATCGAGCTGCACGAAGGAACATCAGACACTCGGATCAGTATGAGAGATCTACTCCTAAACAAACTGTACACCATCAAGATGGCCGACAATGAAACAGTAGCCCAACTCCACGCACGAATCCAAGAATTGATGAACGGTCTTCACACTATAGGTCACAAGGTCGAAAATCGTGACCTAATAAGGTATGCCCTAAATGCTTTCCCTAGAAATACCTTGTGGGCATCTATGGTAGATGCATACAAGGTTTCAAGGGATCTCTCTAAAATTAAATTAGATGAATTGTTTTTTGAGTTAGAACTTCATGAACAGACTAACTGCAATATGGCCGAGAAAGGTATTGCCTTTGTTGTAGGAAAAGCTGGAAGGACAATAAAGAAAAAGCCACAACCTGAACCCGAGTCTAACTCAGACTCAGACTCAGAAGACGAAGAAGGAGATCGACCGAAGCTGGTCCGATTGGCCCGAAGCTACTATAAAGAGTTAAAGAACCAAACCAACAGAAGGAAGGCCAACCGAAGAAAGGACGAACCAGCTGATCCCACAAATGACAAAAATAAGCCCAACATGACTTGCTACGAGTGCAAGAAGAAGGGCCACTACAAGACGGAGTGTCCAAACCTGAAGGAGACCAAAAAGACAAGAAGAAAGAAAGCACTCCAAGCAACCTGGGACGAATCTTCCTCAGAAGAAGAAGATGAAGCACCCCAATCAATCCTACTAGCCCTGACCGCCTCAGAAGAAGTCGAGACCAAGTCTGAATCAGAACAGGACGACGGCAGACTAACCTTTTCAGAAGACGGCGAAATCAAGGTAAGTGGTTTCAAAAGAAGTCAATTAAACGATCTTATTTATTATCTTTCTCGAGATTTGGCAAAAGCCAAACTCCGAGTCGAATCCCTCCGACAGGAAGTAAAACTCCTGAAAGAGGAAGCTGACTCTAAATCCTTAACTGAGAAAGTTCAAGAAGGAACTCCTACTCAAGTTGAAAAACTTGAGAAAGAGAACTCCTCCCTGAAAACTCAGGTTAAGGATCTTAGAGCTGCCTTAGAACGATTCACTTCTGGTTCCAAGGGTCTTGACATGATTCTTGGAAAATAGAAGTCCGTTCTAAATCGATCCGGACTTGGTTATAGAACCAAATCCCGACAAAGATCTTACTTTGCTGTACTAAATCAGTCCAGAGGTAAAATTCAGACATGGGTACCAAAACTATGCCTGAACTAACAAACTGGATCAAATCAGTATTGGATCCCCAAGGACAAGATTCACATCTTGCCTAATCATTATCGTGGCTATAGTCCAGGGGGAGCCAAACTGAAAACTATATTTATTGTTAGATAAAATTTAATTCCTGATTGCAAATTGCATGTTTGATTGTTTATTTAAATTTCTGCAATTTACCATGCTTAAACTTAGGTTAGTATAAGGACTAAACAAACTTAACTGAAATTTGAAAATATAGTATTGGGTGGAGGTGAGATGATAGTACGTTAGGGAAACCAATTCTAATAAGATCAAGTTCACTTGGTCTCTTTAGACTGGTGAAACTAGCCAAAGCTACCGATCCAAAACTCAAACTGGTTAGACCAGAACTTTTTCAAAGATTAATTTTGAAAATGAAATTTCATTAAACGGCTTTGTCAAGGAAAGGGTTGATGATCCAATAAGGCTACGGCCAAAGAAGGCCTAGTGCCTCGCCAAGACCTGGAAGCCAATTTTTGAATTTCAAATTCAAATTACTTTTTGTCAAATTCAAATCTAACACAATTTTCAGTTAAGCATAGGTTCAAACATCCTTTCAAAATAAACTTAACTGTTTTCAAAAATTAATTTAATGTTTTCAAAACAAATAATAATTTCTCAAAGTAATTTTATTTATCAAAACCTGTCTCACAAAACCTATAAGGCTAACGTGATTGAAAACCCTAGATTTGGGTGAGACAGACTAGGCAGTAAAGCTCAATTTAAGCTACTCCTGACTCTAATTGGATCCAAATCAATAAAACTCTTTATGTGTAGGAACATAAAGATTTGGACCAATGGATGTTAGATAGCGGTTGCTCCAGACACATGACTGGAGATAAATTGAAGTTCACCAAACTCAAGTTCAAGAACCTAGATTTAGTGGCATTTGGTAACAATGCTACACTTAAGGTAATTGGGTTAGGTAATATTGAGCTTAAATCTGACTTTATTATTAAGAAAGTTCTCTTGGTTGAAAACTTTAAGTTTAACTTGCTTAGCATAAGTCAGTTATGTGATTCTGGTTATATAGTCACCTTCAACAATTCTAACTGCCTGATTAGAAATGTACAAGACTCAGAAATCATACTTAAGGGCACTAGGAAAAATAATATATACACTATAAATCTTCCCTCGGTACCCAAATGTATGTTAACTCAGCTAGAACAATCGAACCTCTGGCATAGGAGACTAGGTCACACTAATCTGAGGACTATCTCAAAAGTCACCCAACTTGGCCTAATCAAAGGAATCCCCAAAATTAAAAACAATGAAAACCTAATATGTGAATCATGTAATCAAGGTAAATAAACCAAATCTAATCACAAACTAATCCAATCTGACCTAACTCAAACCACACTTGAGCTCCTGCACCTTGACCTATTTGATTCACATGGAGCCAAGTCACTAAGCGGGAACCGATACTGCTTAGTAATAGTTGATGATTATTCTAGGTTCACCTGGGTTAGGTTTCTAAAAACCAAAGATGAAACCCTAAATCTATTTAATGATTTCTGTAAATTAATTGAAAATCAAAACAATACTAAAATTAAAAGACTTAGGAGTGACCACGCGGGAGAATTTGAAAATCAACGGTTTGAGGAATTTTGTAAGGTCAATGGGTATTTACATGAATTTTCATGTCCTAGAACCCCCCAACAAAATGGGATAGTCGAAAGAAGAAACAGAACATTACAGGAAGCCGCTAGGGCTATGCTCAACGAATTTAACTTAGCAAACCAATTTTGGGCAGAAGCAATTAGTACGGCGTGTTACATCCAAAATAGGATTCTGATTAACAAGCGACACAACAAAACACCCTATGAACTATACTACCATAGGCTCCCAAATCTACACTACCTAAAGGTCTTTGGATGCAAAGTCCATATCCTAAACACCAAAGACCACTTAGGGAAATTTCAGTCCAAATCAACCCTAGGTATCTTCCTAGGATACTCAACCACAAGTGGAGCCTATAGAGTTTACAACAAACAAACTAAGAAAATTGAAGAAACAACTAACTTAATATTTGATAAAGAAGTCAACTCAACATCTGATAATCCAGACCTAACTTCATCAAATTCTGATCAAGAAAATAATGAACTAACTAGTGAACCCTTAATTGAATCCTTAAACGAACTAATTATTGAACCAATTATCGAACCAACAAATGAACCAGCCCAAAGAGTCGAATCAAATAGTGAACCAAACTGACCAGCTGGACCTGAGGCTGAACCAAGTTCTAGGAGAACCAAGAAACCCAGACTTAGTCACCCAACTGATCAAATTATGGGTGATCCAACTATAGGAGTCAGGACTAGATCCTCCTATAGAAACCTTAGTCAAATAGCTATGATATCAAAAATAGAACCCAAAACTATAGATGAAGCCCTACCTGACCCTGATTGGATCATAGCTATGCAAGAAGAATTAGCACAATTTGAGAGGAACTAAGTCTGGCAACTAGTGCCTAAACCTGAAGGCAAATCCATCATTGACACTAAGTGGGTCTTTAGGAATAAGCTAATTGATCAAGGAGAAATAGTTAGAAATAAAGCCCGCTTAGTAGCTAAGGGATTCAGCCAAGTAGAGGGGTTAGATTACGATGAAACATATGCCCCAGTAGCTAGACTTGAGTCCATTAGAATGTTGTTAGCCTTTGCATCCCATAAAGGATTTAAGCTATACCAAATGGATGTAAAGTCTGCTTTCCTAAATGGATTCATTAAAGAAGAAGTTTATGTAGGACAACCCCCTGGGTTTGAGGACTTAGACAAACCTAACCATGTTTACAAATTAACTAAAGCACTATATGGGTTAAAACAAGCACCTAGGGCTTGGTATGAACGTTTATCAACTTACTTAACTTCTAAAGAATTTAAACAAGGACAAATTGACTCAACATTATTTATTAAAACCCTAGGAAAAGATATATTTATTGCCCAAATTTACGTAGATGACATAATCTTTGGATCCACCAACACAAACTTCCTAAAAGAGTTTGTCAAAATAATAGAAAATGAATTTGAAATGAGTTTAGTTGGGGAGCTTACCTTTTTCCTAGGACTACAAATCAAACAAACTAGAGATGGAAACTACATCCATCAATCCAAATATGCTAAAGAGTTAATAAAGAAATTTAAAATGGATAACTCTAAAAGCATAAGTACCCCCATGGCCACTAATGTAAAAATAGATAGTGACCCTGATGGTAAGCCAGTAGACCTCAAACTATATAGAAGTATGATAGGTAGTCTACTGTACCTTACAGCCAGTAGACCTGACATTCTTTTTGCTATAGGGATGTGTGCTAGATACCAATAACTCTAAAAGCATAAGTACCCCCATGGCCACTAATGTAAAAATAGATAGTGATCCTGATGGTAAGCCAGTAGACCTCAAACTATATAGAAGTATGATAGGTAGTCTACTATACCTTACAGCCAGCAGACCTGACATTCTTTTTGCTATAGGGATGTGTGCTAGATACCATACCTGCGCTAAGGAAACGCACTTAGCAGCCCTAAAAAGAATACTAAGATATGTAAAGGGCACCCTAAATGTAGGGATTTGGTATCCTAGAACCTCAACCTTCAATAAGTCAGGATACACGGATTCTGACTATGCTGGTTGTAAATTAGATAGAAAGAGCACAAGTGGAAGCTGCCAACTATTAGGAAATAGTCTAGTAAGTTGGTGCAGCAGAAAAAACAATGTGTAGCTCTGTCCACAACTGAAGCTGAGTATGTAGCCTTAGGAGAGTGTGTAGCACAACTTTTATGGATGATGCACACTCTTAAGGACTTCCAGCTCAACTACACCCAAACTCAAGTATTTATTGATAATATAAGTTCAATTAATCTAACTAAGAATCCAATCCAACACTCTAAAATAAAACACATAGAAGTTAAACATCACTTCGTAAGAGACCATGTAGCCAGGGGTGAGATAATACTTAAACACATAGACTCAGAATCCAACTTAGCTGATATATTCACAAAACCCTTACCTGAGTCTAAGTTCAGCTCACTAAGAAGGCAGTTAGGATTGTGCTCTGTAGAATAGATTAACTCTACTTTTGATTTTCTTACTGCTTTTCATAATTTAAAAATCAGTTTTTAAAAGAATTTTGAAAAACTGTTATTTTTAAAATCAGTTTTAAAAATCTTTTCGGACTTAGTTTTATTTCAAAACTACCCCCTTTCAAAACTAGGGCCTTTTCGCAAATGGACTTAGCCTAGGCCCTAACCCTAGAACTGCATGCACCTATAGATTTAGAAGTCAGCATCTCACAAGCACTTTAGGGTACTTTTGATTGATAACCTAGAAAGGGTGGAGATGCTTAGGTCTTTGCCTTAATTCAAGATGCTTTAAGTCAGTGCATCTGCAGTAATTGGGGCACTAAATACAAATTACACAGCAATCAAGTTAAGTGTCAAGTTTAGAAAATCTAACTTGAACAGAAACACTCAACTTGACTAACCCTAGCGAAAACTACTGCTTATAACAGTTAGTAAGTAGCTAAAAGGGTTAGACAGGTCCCTACAAGAGAAAATCAACTGATTTGGTCTAAGTCTTGGTTCAGTACAGCAAAATCATACGAATATTTTCCTTTATGAAAGTTATTTCTTTTATGCAATTTAATTTCTGCTAGATCTATCTGTTTTTGATATATGGCAAAGGGGGAGAGATAGGAAATGAGAGAGTTCAAATTTTTTTCCAAATCTCAAAATCTTTTTTCAAAAAGTTAGCTACTTTTCAAAGCTTTTCAAAACCTTTTTAGAAGTACTTAAGTTTTTTAAGTGTTTTAAAAAACCCTATTAAGTACTTAAGTTTTTTAAAACGTCTTGAAGTTATTCAAAAGTACTAAGTCTTCATAAGTACTTTAAACTTAAATTGTTTCAAAATTTACTAAGTACTTAAATTGTTTCAAAATTTACTAAGTACTTAAATTGTATCAAAATTTACTAAGTACTTAAATTGTTTCAAAATTTACTAAGTACTTAAATTGTATCAAAATTTACTAAGTACTTAAATTGTTTCAAAATTTACTAAGTACTTAAATTGTTTCAAAATTTACTAAGTACTTAGATTGTTTCAAAATTTACTAAGTACTTAAATTGTTTCAAAATCTACTAAGTACTTAAATTGTTTCAAAATTTACTAAGTACTTAAATTGTTTCAAAATCTACTAAGTACTTAACTTAAAGTTTTCAAAACCTTTGAGTACATTAAACTTAAGGCTTCAAATTTTTTGTAAGTACTCTAAACTCATGCTTTTAAAAGCTCCTCTATGTACTTTTAAACTTAAGTTCTCAAAGTGCAAAATCATTCTAAGTAAAGTTTTTTAAAAAACTTAGAACCCCACGATGTTTTGAAAAATCCAGGGGGAGATTCCCTCCAGGGGGAGGGAACAAATTTTTATGCTTTTGATTAATCTTAACTTTTTGAACTAGGGTTGCCATAAATCAAAATGGTGGAGATTGTTGGTGCAGAAAGCACCACAGTCAAACCTGTTTTTTGATAATGGCAACAGGGTTCAAAAGTTAAGTCTTACTTGATATCTAACATGTCACTTGAGTGTGCAGAGTAAAAAGCCCTAGCGAAGGACTGCTAGGCACTGGCGAAGGAATGTCAGGGTAAAAAGCCCTAGCGAAGGACTGCTAGGAATAGGCGAAGGAATGCCAGGGTACAAAGCCCTAGCGAAGGACTGCTAGGCACTGGCGAAGGAATGCCAGGGTGAAAAGCCCTAGCGAAGGACTGCTAGGCGCCAGGCGAAGGACAGCTTGGGACTGAAGCCCTAACGAAGGAATGCTAGGCACCGGGCGAAGGACAGCTCGTTGTCCAAGACCTGGCAAAGGACCGCCAGGCAAAAGTCCAACCAGAGGAGCGGTTGGCATCAGGTACAATCTCCCGAGAGGAGTAGGTGAGGACGTGTTCCCCGTCGAGGGAACAATAGGCGTCGGTTCGACCTAGGGTTCCATTTTGGAAACCCAAAGTCAGAACCAAGACAGCTAAGGTTGTATAAAATAATATAATACTGCATTTTCGACTAACCCTGGATGCAGGATCGAAGGACTGAGTATCTGCAGCTCAAAAAGCCTCAAAGGAGTGAGGCAGAAGCTGAGCAAGGCACCCCGGATGTTCCGGGCACCCCCAAGGTCAACCCAAGTCAGCAGGAGTGAAAACACGCCTCGACTGTTATATGTCGGGGCGCCCCGGATGCTCCGGGCACCCCGCCTATCGCGGGCGCCCCCAGTGCCAGCTGCCGAAGCACACCCTCGCGAAGACAAAAGGATGAAGGCTTGACCCGATCAATGCAGGTGCCCCGAGCGCTCCGGGCGCCCCGGTCAAACCTGATCCCGATTTTGAAGGGATCAGATGTTGACCGCGCTGGAGACGGATCGACCGCCACGTGGGGGGGGGGGCGCCCCCGACGTCCCGGGCGCCCCCAGGCCCTATATAAAGGGCCCTCGACCCCAGGCTTCAAGCAACACTTTCAATCAATGCTTCTACGCTCTTCTGCTCTCGCGCCTCGCTCCGGAAACCTCCCAACTCGAGCCGACGATGTCCCGCTGCTCCGAAAAAGACAACCTACATCGGACGTCGGTAAAAGAAGAGTTTTTCTTTTTAATTGTTAAGTTTACTGTGCTATATTTGTAAATCAATCTTTGTAAACTATTATTGCGCCTCATATAGAATTGCCCAAAGTAAACGATCAACGACCGTGGGCCTTGGAGTAGGAGTCGACCTAGGCTCCTAACCAAGTAAAAAATTACTGTGTTCGCATGTTTGTTTTTATCTTCCGCTGTGCAATTTCTCTTTCCCTAAATCCGAACGATTTTCAATATTCACCCCCCCTTCTATCGGTTCTCTCGATCCAACAGATGACATATTACTTATAGGAAACGATATATCAGTCTTACAGTCAGTTAAAATTTGGTTGTCCAAAACTTTCTCCATGAAAGACCTGGGAGAATCAACCTATATCCTTGGGATTAGAATCTATAGAGATAGATCAAAATGGTTGCTTGGTCTTTCGCAGCCTACATATATAGACCGAGTACTAGAAAGGTTTAGCATGTCGAAATCCAAGAAAGGTTACCTTCCCATCAGGCATGGGATCAACTTTTCGAAGTCTATGTATCTGCGCACAGAAGACGAGAGGATTTGCATGAATAAGATTCCTTATGCATCCGCGATAGGAACTATCATGTATGCTATGTTATGTACTAGGCCCGATGTATCGTATGCTCTGAGCATCACAAGCAGATACCAGTCTGATCCAGGAATGGATCATTGGGCAGCTGTCAAGACAATCCTCAAGTACTTAAGAAGAACTAAGGATGTGTTCCTAATATATGGAGAAGGTGATATGATAATACGTGGGTATACAGATGCCAGTTTCCAGACAGATAAGGATGACTCCAAATCTCAGTCCGGATACGTATTTATTTTGAATGGAGGCGCAAAAAATTGGAAGAGTTCCAAGCAAGACACCGTACCGGATTCTACGATGGAAGCGGAATATATTGCAGCTTCGGAAGCAGCAAAGGAAGCAGTCTGGATCAAGAAGTTTGTCTCAGAACTTGGTGTGGTTCCAACCATTGATGAAGTAATACCGGTTTACTGCGACAACAATGGAGCTATTGCACTAGCAAAGGAACCAAGGTCTCATCAGCGATCCAAACATGTGCTTCGCCGCTATCATCTGATCAGAGAGATTATAAGTAGGAATGATATACAAATTGAGAAAATTCCCACTGAAAGGAATTTAGCGGATCCTTTAACTAAGGCCTTGCCTCAAAGCAAGTTTGATGGTCATGTTAGAGCCTGTGGAATTGGGTACCGTAGCGATTGGCATTAGGCCAAGTGGGAGTTTGTTAATGATATGAGAAAAGTGTCCTAAGGCAATCGCCTTATGATTGTAATCATTTATTTTAATAAATGAATATTCACTATTTGAGTATACATGTTTGTGTATTTTATTGAGATCTTAAACTCATTTACTGAATGTCCGCAATATAATTCACAGCATGAGAGAATTTGTGATGAATTCACAACTAGTGATTATATCTACATGTGCAATTGTGAAGTATTGAAATTGTCCCAAGTCGATGAATTGATAAATACAGACACTAACAATTCTGTTGAGACTAGCATGGGTTATTCTCTAATCAGCTGATTCTCACTGGCTGGTGACATTGGGATGTCCGGAGATAAACATGAATGCTAGTTAAGGGAACTAGTTCATTCGAGTGACTGGCTGTAAAACTTCATATGGTAGTCTATATATAGATATGTCAATGAAGTTCTTACTGAAGCTTAAGTGTGATGTTCCTTTGACTTCCGGTGTTCAAGTGATCTTGGTCATGGAGGCTTATACTTTAACATCTTAAGCAAGCATCTCCAAGGAGGTGTGGACCAAGGATGATTGGGTATAAGCCAAAGTGCCCGAAGATGTATGAACAGCCTACAAAGGATTCACCACTCCTTGCGTTGAGATGTATACCCAAGGCCTATCGTCAGATTGTTACTCGAAGCCTCTGGCCAGAGCATGACATGTTCAGAGTATGAATCTCTTAAATACATGAGAGTAATTAGAATTCGTAGGACGAGAAAACTTTACTTGGGCTAGGTGTGACGTAGTCAGCCTAGTGGGGACTGACACACATAGACCATGCCTTGAACCAAGTGGGTATAAGATGGTGAAGGGAATGGGCACGATTCATTAAAGTTGCTGAAGGGTTTCAGAATAGTTTCTGAGGTCAACCGTTGATCTTTCTATTAATTGGGGATCATGATGTACTACTAGGTGCCACTCATGATCGTTCTATAATTGGTTAATTATAGACGGCCAACATAAATCGAAAGCCTATTTAGTCACACGCACTATGAGTAATCTGAGGGATTTAAAACGAGTTGAAAATTGGATTTTCCAATCAAGAGAGATTAGGTTTGGTTGAGCCAAACGATAAGTCGAATCTGAATTTTTCAGAGACGCATCGGAAGTGTAAAATGGCTAAGTCTTTTGAAGACTTAATAAATGAATTAATAAGGCTAAGTCTCGGATGAATCTAGTAGTTCTCGAGAACACGAAACTCGTGGCTTTGCGAAGTCATCCCGAAGATACTTGGCGTGGACGCGAATAGAGGCGGAGCTTCCGAGGGACGCTTACGGTTGGATCTCGTCCCTTCCTTCGAGTTACACGAGGTAATACGTAAATTATTTACATTTCTGCAAAATTTTAAATATATGATCATGTCTACACAAGATAATGTTGCATGCATAGATGTGTGGTTAAATAATTTGAGAAATTATTTATGTTAAACCTTCCACTGCACGTAATTAATTTTAAAATTACAAACCCGCATCCATGTCAACATGCACCCGGTCCCAACATAAGCTACTCTGAGATTAGCCAGATTTGTTCAAGGGGATATGCTCTGGATACGATAGTGTATGTGCTTGATGCGATCTAGGTCAGTAGTCTCTAAACCCATAGAAATGTAGACTAAGCAAAAGCTTAGTCTAAGGCATGTTCAGATAATGGGTAGTTCAACACATGTGCTGAAGAGAGGTACTGACAAGTTGGAATCTAGTGCACATGTTCGTAGGCTATCCAAAGGGAACAAAAGGTGGTTTAATGGTTCTGAGGATCAGAGGATGTTCGTTGGCACGAATGACTAATTTTTAGAAAAAGGACTATGTAATAAACCATAATCCCATGAGTAGAATTATTCTGAGTAAAACAAAGAAGGGGACATTCTGACCTTAGTACCAACTATACAAGAGGGAATACCACAAGTCACTGCACCTCGTGTCATAGAAGATACACAGGGGATACCTTATCGTAGTGGGAGGGTTGTTAGTCAACCTAAAGGCTTCATGTTATTGGAGAGTCTGAGAACTTGGTCTTTAGAGAACATGAACTGGATCCCTATACCTATGATATGTATTATCCGCTTTGAAGAGATAAATCCAGTCATATGAATTTGTTCAAAGGATGGATAAGATTGTGTATAAGTGATGTGACGGAAACGAAGTGGTATTCTTGTACTATACGTAGATAATATTTTGTTGATTGGAAACAATAACAAAATACTATCAGACGTAAGGGTATGGTTGTCCAAACAATTATGATGGACTTGGGAGTAGTAAGACACATTCTTGGGGATCAAAGATCTAAGGGATCTCCAACAAGGATGATGTGCTTATCCCAAGCTTCATACAAGACACTGTCTTAACTCGCTTTAGCATGGATACCTCCAAGGAAAGTTTGGTAGTTTTCAATTGTGGAGCTACTCTATCTAAGGAGATATGTTTAGATTTTCAAAGGGGATAAAGTAGGTAATGGCGGTTCCTTTAGCATCAGCTATAGGAAGTCTCATGTATGCTAAAAACGAGACCAGATATCTGTTGTGCCTTGGGCATGGTTGATAGATATCGGAGTATCCCAGGTCTAGGAAATTGGATTGCGGTAAAAGGATATATTAGTGTCTGAGAAGGACTAAGGACTATATGTTGGTTTACTAAGCAGATCAATATCCTATGGGTTATATGGATATAGAATTCCAATCAAGATAAGTGGCAAATATAAGTATTCCTCGAGGTTTTGTGTTTACTTTTAGGAGGCAGAACCATTGTATAGAAGAGTGTTACGCAATGACTGCGTGATGGACTCCACCATGGAAGCTGGATGGTTGGCAGTCTCTCAGACAGCCAAAAGAGTTACATGATTCAGGAACCTTAAGATGGACTTCGATGTGACTCCTAGTTTGCCCAGGGCAATCACATTTTGTTATGATTAAAATGGTGTAGTTGCAAACTCGAAGGAATCACGAGTCCATAAGGCAAGAAAACATGCAAATACCACCCTGATGAGAAATAATTGTTGTTGCCTATATTACATCAGAGGACGACCTAGGGAGATCTTTTCACTAAGGCCTTGGTAGCGAGAGCTTTAGGCATGTGAAGGATCTAGGGGTCAGATGTATGACATTTTGTAAACAACATAGACTTTGAGTATATGTGGGAGATTGTTAGGATATATACTAAAAGCTTTGCTTTTGGTTAAAATACATTTACATTTTAAAAGAGAATCGCAAAATCACCCATTGCATATTTATATTTATATGTGCACAAAATGTCTGATACATTGCATTGAAGATAACATGGTGTGTGACGACGCACATAAGATCATGTTATCAAGTTCCTTATAGAAGTATAAGAAAGATGCTCACAACCGAGATGAAGTTGGACAAACCATGGGGATGGTTATAGTGTAATTAGGTGTGGTTTGTCTTAACCATAGAATTGCACTAGTGCACTTTATGTGCATTGAGTAGGATTAAAAGAGAGGTCATCCAATTTTGTACTGACTTTATAAATTAGATTTGACCTCGGATATATATTATGGAGTACGATATCTTAATCCCAAAATAATAACGGTCACATGTAATTAATTTTTTATTTCATTAACTTACCAATGGGTGAGATTTATTCTGTTAAATCAATAGGCCCAGTAAATTGGGAAATAATATTAATTATATGGTGTGTCGTTGATTATTGAGGGAATCCGTGTCCTGGTGAGTTAGAATGATGATGCCCCCTTGGTGAGCTCGAAAGGATCGTCATGTCAAATCGTGCAAGTAGACTATTGTCCGACATGATGAAAAGGTTGAGTGGTACTAATCACGGATCAAGAGGATAATTAATTAAAATTGTCAGTAATTTAAATTAATTATCGGGCATTTGATATCTTAAACACGGGGAGATAGACGACTCATAATAGGTGAAGCCCATATGAAAATATGGGGGTTGCTGAGGAAGTTCAATAGGATCCTTTAGTGAATCGATCTCCATTAATGGATCAGGTTTGGATCCATTAGCGGGCCAAGAACCAACTCCTCCTCATGGTCCCTACCTTAGCTCTATAAATACTCCATAAGAGTCATGATACAGGGCTTAACGAATTAATTGAGAATTAATTCAATTAATCACAAAAACCCAAAACCCTCTCTCTATTGTTCTCTCTCCTAGGGCAAACATGCGACGGCGAGAAGAAGGTGGAAGAAGAGGAGTTCTCTCCTCATCCTTCTTTCATCTCTTGAGCATGATGCTTCGGCAAGGGAGGGAGGAGCACTCTGGTGCTTGGCTGAGACCAGAGGAGCGGGACTTGGCTGCCGACGGTGGGCTTTCTGGACTTGTGGCGGCAGCGGTGAGGAGGAGAAGAAGCTTGGTTCATCTCCTTCTCCTTCTCTAATCTCTTCATCTTCCTTCATCACCATCTCTTCCTCTGCGTATGCAAGCAAGGAGCAAGGAGGAGAGGAATTTGGCAGCCGGAAAACAAGGGTTTTTCTTCCTTGTTGGCGCCGGCGGTGAAGAATGATAGAGTTAGGGTTTGTGGTGGGTTTTAGGAAGAAGAAGGAGTCCTCTCAGCTTTTTTTTCCTCTACTACATCATCCTTGCCTTCCTCTTGGTGCTGGCTCGTTGCCGGCCGGACCTTGTAGCTTGAGGTGGCCGGCGGCGTGAGGAGGAGAGGAGAGAAGGCGGCCAGTCGAAAACCCTAGCTAGGGTTTTCGTTGGTAAGTTAGAAGAGGATCGAAGAAGGTGATCTCGGCAAGCCTTGGTGACTCTACGTCATGGTAGCTCATCGCCCAAATGACGTCCAGGAGGGGAGGGTCATATGGTAGAAGGCTGCGAGGTAAACGACGAGGTATACTTCTCCCTAGCTCCATCTTTCTTTTGTTATGTTATTGCTTTGATTATGTTTATCATTGCATGTGTTTAATTAATTGCCATGGATTAATTATTTGATAATTAATATGTCAATTAATTTATGTCATGGACACCAATGATAAACACCAAAATCGGTGATCCATTTGTCATCTTTTCCGTGGTTGATTAATCCGGAAAGTTACATGGCCTTAACTTTGGTTTTGGCTAAGTTGTGACTTCAATTAATTGACACGACGACGAGACGGTCGTTTGCGAGACGAGTCTCTATTCGGATTAAATCATTAATCCATAGACATAGAGAGGACTCTCATGTTCGACCCCGTGATTGCGTAGGAAACCGCCAAGCCACAAAAGGGTTTATTTCGCGTACCAGGTGCAGTTAACTGGGATTAAATCCCAGCCTCTGATAAGTAAGTCCTAAACTTCTCCCAAGAAGTACATGCCACCACGATCTGATTATAGTGTCGCGATACTTTTAGCTTGATGTTTCTCCGCGTCAGCCTTGAACTCTTTGATCTCATCAAAGTATCCAGACTTGCGGTACATCAAGTAAATGTACCTATACCTTGAATAATCGTCCATAAAATAGATGAAGTATTCAAGGCTACCTGTATCCTAGATAGACTTAGGACCTAGACAAATCAGAATGAACCAACTCTAACATATTTTTGGCTCTATACCCCAAAGTCATTGAAAAGCCTCTTGGTTATCTTACCTTCCAAGCAAGATTCAAAGGTTAAGAAGTCTTCCACCACCAATGAACGCAAGGGCCCATCGGCTATCAACCATTGAATCCTACTAAGGTTAATAAGACCAAGCCATAGATACCAAAGATATGTTTGGTTCATCTCAGAAGGAACCTTTTCTCTTATTTTTGTTAGATAATGGGCTATTAACTTCTAATTGCATCATGGGAGATTTTGGTTCTAAAATGTGTAAATTGCCTATCAATGTACCTGAATAGATAATCTTTCTATTCCACTTTTCAAAATAAAAAGCAATAGAATATCTTTTACTTCAGAAACTGAACCAGAGTTCTTTCTAAAAATTAGGTACATAAAAGCAATCTTCTTAAAACTAAAACTTTATTTTCCTATCTAAAGACAAATAAATAACTCCCACTGCAATAGTTGCCAACTCCGTAGCATATCCCATGTAGACGGTAATCTCTTCCTCAGCTAGTCGTTGGGCTTCATGGAACCCCTGCAAAGTATTGCAGATATGATCAGTGGCTCCCGTATCTTCGCACCAGGTACTGGTAGATAGCACCGCTAAACATGTTTCAACGACTAAGCACGAAGAAATACCTTTGTCTTGACGGCGGGAACAGTTCGCCTTCCAGTGTCCAGTTTGCTTGCACGTGAAGCACTTGCGTCTCAGCTTCTTCACGCTAGTCTGTGGTCCCTGCAATTGTAACGACCCGACCCATTTGGTGGCTCATTTGGCGACCCCTTTATTTTTCTGTGGGTCGTCGACCCTCGACCGTGCCGTTACTCACTAGGTCTTCCCACCCTCGGCCAGTGGATTTTTGCCTTCCCTAGGATTCGAACTCTAGACCTCCAAGCTTACTGGTAACCAATTGAGCCTGGCTCAATTGGTTACTAGGATTCATAAACTCTAGTACATAAGCTTGGAGGTCTAGAGTTTGAATCCTGGGGAAGGCAAAAATCTACTGGCTGGGGGTGGGAAGACCTAGTAAGTAACGACACGGTTGACGGTCGACAACCAACAGAAAAATAAATTGGTCACCAAATGGCCGCCAAATGGGTCGGGTCGTTACAGCAATCCAGCTGCCTTCTTGTACCCACCTTGTTTCTTCTTCTTCCTACCTTTCGACATGAAGTAGAAACCTTCTGAGTGACCTAGGCCTGTGAACTCTGATGAAAGAACCCCTCTGCCTCCTGGAGTTCTCCTAGCAGTTCCCCCAACGTATACACATGCTTGTTCATGTTATAATTGAGCCGGAACTACTCAAAACTCCTAGGCAGAGACTGGAGTATAATATCGACCTGGGTTTCCCCGTAGATTTGTGCTCCCAATATCTCAATCTCATTGAGGTGAACCATCATTTTCAGGACATGATCCCCAACGGGTGTCCCTTTGACCATAGTAGTCGTTATCAGGTTCTTTATTGCAACCTGCCTAGCGGCCCGACCCTAGTCCCCAAAGAGCTCCTTGAGGTTTAACATCATGTCACTAGTAGTGGGCATGACCTGACGCTGATGTTGCAGTACATTTGACATAGATGTCAGAATGTAGCACCGCGCCATCTCATATGCCTTGATCCACTTCTTGTAACGCTCCCTCTGCTCTTCACCAGAGTTCTCGCTAGGATTTTCAGGGCAGTCCTCAAAGAGCACATATTTGTACTCTTCAGCAGTAAGGACAAGTCTAGGTTTCTTTTCCAGTCTATATAGTTGGGGCCAATAAGCTTATTTTCCTTAAGTATGGTTGCTAGTGGGTTAAAGGTCATTTTGAAACTATCTGAGAATCACAACAATTACAACTTTAGATTTCTAAAATAAATTAATTCCTCAAACAATAAATTTTTGAAATCAACCAACACCTCTAAACACTGAGAAATTTGCATGCCACGATGGTGTGGACGTATACAAATTTCAACATTCGTAAGAGGAGGTCTTATCCATTAATCTTACTATCTTGTCAACCTAACTTTTTGATAAATAAGATTAATACTTGGTTCACTTCAGCCTTGCAAATAATATCAGTGACTCCGATGGGGAGGATACTATTATTCACATCTAAGTGTTTACCATTGCACAACACTAAGAAAATTATTTCCGATTATGTATCGTCTGATAGGGAAGTTCACACACTCTTCATTAATTTTCTATAGTCTTTTTTGACCCAGTGATCCTTAGAACAAGCCCATCCGATGGGGAGGAGGGCACTCAAAGTCGACGCACAGACTTCTTTGCATCACTTATCAGATTGTAATGGAGGCCACGGGACCCTTAAGGTCCCTCTCCCACTTAGTTATTTAATTTGAGGAATTTTACATGCACACACACAACAAGCATATAACCAAAGTACAAATAAGAAAAATCCTAGATTTTCCAACTTTCATGGCCTTGGTCTCCAATGCGCAACCAGTCATGCCGTCACCTCGTCCGCTCCTCACTACACCATGTGCAAGCCTTCCATGAATGGATCTTCGAGTCGAGATGACTAGCTAATTATTTAGATCCATCGATCCTATACTCCACGAAGGAGTGTACATAAAATCTAGATCAAAAGTAAACAAAAATCTCGGCTAAACATATGACGTATTTAATTACAAAAATTAAATATTATCAAGTCTCGTCAACCCCAAGGATTTAATTAATTACAATATTACACAATCAATCACATAACACAATTATCTAAGCAATGATAAGTTGGAATCTTGTGCTTGCAACAATGAGTTAGCCTACGCACATCCATATATCATCTAGCAAAAATAATCATACATGATAATTTGTAAAAAATTAACCAATTCTAAACACACAAAACCGGAAACCTCAGCTCTGATACCAATTGATGGGTATGGCTTGGCGGGTTTCCTAAGTGAATACTTGGTCATCCTTGAGAGACCTCTCCATGTCTACGGATTAAAAATTAATCCGAATGGAGACCCACCTCCCAAACGACCATCTCATCATCGTATCGATCGGTTCAAATTACAACTTGGCTAATCTCAAAGATCGAGCCTTGTAATTTGCCTAACCTTTCGACCGCGGAAAAGACGATGAATGGATCGTTGGTTTTTGTGTTTATTATCGGGGTCCAATAATTAATTATCAAACATTAATTAAACAATTAATTAAACATGATAATTAATTACTTCATCACATAGAATGATAAGAAAATCAAAGGAGCCAAGGAAGAACATATACTTTCCGTTACCTTACGATCTTCTACTATATGACCCTCCCCTCTTGGACGTCGTGTGGGCGACGATCTACCAAGAACCATGGTCACCAAGTCGATCCCTTTTCCTTGCGCCAACCAAGCCCTAACCAAAGGGTTGTCACCGACCACTCCAAAGAAGAAGATAATCTGAACACAAAACCCTACTATTCCTCTTTCCCAAACCGTCGGCGCCCAAGCCGTGATTAAAGAAGATTTCTTTCTCCATAGAAGCAGTGGGCGGTTCTCCACAAAAGCATGCGCTTCCTGCTCGCCAACGGATCTCCACAGAAGCAGTAGAAGATTTTCTCCACGCGTGAGCATCACCAAGTATCGTGAGCAACTTGGTCTCTCCAACAAAATTATCTCTGCTAAGTTACGTGATTAACTTGGTCTCTCCACCAGATTTCTCTCCAACAAGTTGCGTGAGCAACTTGTTGTCTTCATCATGTTGCATGAAGCAACTCCTTCACAGTGCCACAGCCACAGCTCCGATTAAATCGAAGTTGCGTGAGCAACTTTTCAACCATGAGAAATTGGTGGCTTCTGTTGTGAATCTCTGATGCTTGAGCATTGCTCCCTTGGAGCAAAAGTTGCGTGAGCAACATGTATTGTTCGCTCTTGAGCAGTGCTCCTTGGAGAGAAAATCGACATTGCACACCGAGAGGGAGAGGGAGAGGGAGAGAGAGAGGAGGAGAGGAGAGGAAAAACTTATGGTTTTCTTGTGTTCCAATTAATTGGATCCTTGGTTTCATGCCACATGGGGTATATATAGGGCTACGATAGGGACCATGAGGAGGAGTTGGGTCTTGGCCTGCTAATGGATCCAAACACGATCCATTAATAAAGATCCATTCCACTAAAGGATCTCTATTGAATTACCTCATTAACCCCATATTTTCATATGGGTTCCACCGATTATGAGTACATCCATCTCTGCATGTTTAAGATATCGAATATCCATGGATTAATTTAAATTACTGACAATTTTAATTAATCAACTTCTAGCTCCTTGACTAGTACCACTCAACCTTATCATCATGTTGGATCAAATCCACCTACAATGTTTAACATGATGAACCTTATGAGCTCATCAGGGGGCATCATCATCCCGACTCACCAGCACACAGATTCTGTCAATAATCAATGGTACGCCATATAATTAATATTATTTCTCAACTTACCGGGCCTATCGATTTAGCAGAATAAATCTCGCCCATTGGTAAATCAAAGAAATAAAATATTAACTATACGTACCTGTTATTATATCGGGATTTAGAGATTGTACTCCATAATAATCGTAGGTCCAATCCAATTATTAAGTCAGAACAAATTGGATGACCTCTAGTTTTGGTCCTGCTCAATATACACAAAGCACGCTAGTGTAATTCTATGGTCAAGACAAACCACACCTAATCGCACTACAACCATCCTGATGGTTTGTCCAACTCCATCACGGTTGTGAACCTCTATTTATACTCTGCAAGGAACTGATAACATGATCTTTCGTGTGTCACCACACACCATATTATCTATAATGCAAAGTATCAAACTGTTATGCATATACTAATATAAATACGCATCAGTGTTATTGTGATTCTCTGTCAAATTGTAGATGACCATATAGAAAAGGCAAGGCTTTTAGTATACATCCTAACATTGTCAACCTGATCAAACTTGGGTTTACTCTACCTAACATAAGGTCTTGTTTGTTTAACCCTTGATCACTTTGACTGACCCTTACCTTATCTAACATATATTACTAACTTAAGTATATTGTTAAACATCGAAACACTAGAGGAAGACATCACTAATGCATCTTGCACCAACAGGATGTTCGCTTCATTTCGACATGGATTCGAGAGAGAAAACGAGGGAAAGAGGAGGAAAAGGGAGGGTTTAGGTGCCTCAGTGAGTTTTTGTTCTGCGCGGCAGGGGAGATTTATATAAAGGTCGGTCGGGAACCTAAAATGGGATTAGGCACCTGAATATCAGGTGCCTAAGTTGACTAGGGTGCCCCGGTCAAAGATATCGCCCCTAGATTTTCAAAACCAGGGGTGCGTCTTGGGAAGGTGCCGAAGTCATGCGGCGACCGTGTTGGATCGCGGTCGGGCACCTGAATCCTATTCGGGCACCTATGTTGGGTCAAAAAGATTTGGAGAAATTTATGCTAAAAGGAAAGAGAAATTTTTGAAAAATTTAAGTTAAAAAAAAATTGAAAAAGAAATTGTTGAAAAATTTAAGTTTAAAAGAAATTTTGAAGAAAAAAAATTTGTAAAATTTAAGTTAATAGAAATTTTGAAAAAGAAACTTTTGAAACAAATTTAAAAAACAAAATTTTGAAAATTTTAAGTTAAAAGAAATTTTGAAAAAGAAACTTTTGAAAAATTTAAGTTAAAAGAAAAGATTAAGTTAAAGAAGGTTTTGAAAGAGTAAGATTATATTTTAATTTGCAAGCACAAATAATTTCAAAATCTTAATCCATTTTAGTTTGGACTAACCAACTTAGTGACAAATTGGTTTAGCTATTTCAATTGATTGGGTTAGATTTACTTTAAATCCTAAACATCTCACCCATTTCTAAGTGATAAAACAGGGATCCTTATTTGTTTTATTAGATGCTTTCAATTTTATCTTGAAATTAGGTTAAGTCTAAAATATGGTTGAATCTTGAGTTAGATTCAGATTTAAGAATTAGTAATTTAAAAATAAATTTCAATATTTGGCTTCCAGGTTTTGACGAGGCACAGGGACCTTCTTTGGCCTTAGCCTTATTGGATCAACAACCCATTCTTAGACAAAGTCGCATAAAGAAATAGTATTTTTAAATTCCTCATTCAGAAACCTGTTGGATCGAGAAAACCGATAGAGGAGGGGGTGAATATTGGAAAACTTTCAGATTTTAAGTAAGAGTAAGTACGCAGCGGAAATAAAATAAACAGCACACAGACACAGTCGATTTACTTGGTTCGGAGCCTGTGTCGACTCCTACTCCAAGGCCCACGGTCGTTGACCGTTTACTTTGGGCAATTCTATATACGTGCAGAATTGTTTACAAAGATTTGATTACAAATAAGTGCAATAACAATATTAAAATTTCGATCTTTGTTACCGACGTTCGGAGTGGTTTCACATGTTCGGGGTAGCGGGACGTCGTCGACTCGAGTTGGAGTGTTTCCGGAGCAAGGCACAAGCGTAGAAGATCGTTGGGACGTTGAGAAAATTGTTGTCTTGAAGCCTTGGTCGAGGGTCCCTTATATAGGGCCTGGGGGCGCCCGGGATGTCGGGGGCGCCCCCCACGTGGCCTTCGATCCGCCAAAGTCTCGGTCGCCGTCTGATCCCCTTATCCTCGGGATCCGCTTTGACCGGGGTGCCCGCAGCGCTCGGGGCTCCCGGATTGACCGGGTCAAACTCTATCCTTTGGCTTCGCTTGGCTTCGAGGGGTTCGGGTTCGATGTATGCGCATGGGGGCGCCCGGGACGCTGGGGGCGCCCGGGAGTACAGGGGCGCCCCGCCCAGCAGCTGTTCGAGCCCTCTTTGCTTTGATTTGTTTTGTATGAACCTTGGGGGCGCCCGGGACACTCCGGGCGCCCTACTCAGCCTTGCCTCTCTCCTTTGAGGCTTTCTGAGCTGCAGACACACATTCCTTCGGTCCTGCATCCAGGGTTAGTCCAAAACACAATAAAACAATAAAGTATTAGATTATACAGCCTTAGTTGTCTTGGTTCTGACTTTGATCTCCAAAATGGAGTCCTAGGTCGAACCGACGCCTACTGTTCCCTCGACGGGGAACGCGTCCTCACCTACTCCTCTCGGGAGAATTTACCTGATGCCAACCGCTCCTTTGGTTGGACTTTTGCCTGACGGTCCTTTGTCAGGGCTTGGATGACGAGCTGTCGTTCACCCGGTGCCTAGCATTCCTTCGCTAGGGCTTTAGTCCCAGGCTGTTCTTCGCCTGGAGCCTAGCAGTCCTTCGCTAGGTCTTGGATGCTGGCAGTCCTTCGCCAGTTGCCTAGCAGTCTTTTGCTGGGGCTTCGGTCCCAGACTGTCCTTCGCCTGGAGCCTAGCAGTCCTTCGCTAGGGCTTTTCCTGCACACTTGATTAACTTGTTAGAAAACAAGAATGACTTAACTTTTGACCTATGTTGCCATTATCAAAACACAGGTTTGACTTAGGTGCATTCTGCACCAACAATCTCCCCCTTTTTGATTTATGGCAACCCTAGTTCAAAAAGTTAAGTTTAAGCAACATATGATAAAAAAGTTTTATTCCCTCCCCCTGGAAGGAACCTCCCCCTAGATTTTTCAAAAATTTGTGAGGTTTTTTAAAGACTTTACTTGTACTTTGAAAACTTAAGTTTTAGGTACTTATAAGTAACTTAAAAGTACATAGTAGAGTTTTTAAAGCATAATTTGAGTACTTACAAAAAAATTTTTAAAGTCTTAAGTTTTTAAAGTACTCAAAATGTTAGCTTAGTAGTTTTTGAAACACTTTAGTACTTAACAATTTTGAAAAGCTTTAGCTTTAGAGTAATAGCTTAAGTAGAAACCTTTTGAAAGGCTAGTGTATCTTGCAAAATTTGAAAGCTTAAAAAAAAATTTTGAAGCTAGAGTACTTTAGCAAAATTTGAAAGCTTGAATAAGATTTTGAAGCTTGAGTACTTTGCAAAAATTTTGAAAGCTTAAGTATTTTTCAAAAAAAATTTGAATAAGTAAAACTTTTTGAAAGCAACCTTTTTGAATAAAGGATAGAGTATAGAAAAATTTAAAAAAATTTGAAAATTTTACTTTTACTTTCTCCTTTCCTATCTCTCCCCTTTTGCCATATATCAAAACAAATAAGAATAGCATGGATAAAGGAAATAAATAAGATTTTGCTATACTGAACCAGTTTGATTTTCACTAAATCAATTAATTTTTGTCTATAGGGACCTGTCTAACCCAATTAGCTACTTACTAACTGTTATGTACAGTAGTTTTTGCTAGGGTTAGTCAAGTTAAGTGTTTTTGTTCAAGTTAGATTTTCCAATCTTGACACTTAACTTGATTGCTGTATAAGTTGTATTTAGTGCCCCAATTTCTGCAGATGCACTGACTTAAAGCATCTTGAATTGAGGCAAAGACCTAAGCATCTCAACCCTTTCTAGGTTATCAATCAAAAGTATACTTAGGTGCTTGTGAGATGCTGGCTTCTAAGTCTATAGGTGCATGCAGTTCTAGGGTTAAAGCCTAGGCTAGGTCCATTTTCGAAAAAGCCCTAGTTTTGAAGGGGGTAGTTTTAAAATTAATATAAAACTAAGTCGAAAAGATTTTAAAATTGATTTTTGAAACAGAACTATGTTAAAAATGAAAACTGATTTTGAAATTTAAATAAAACAGTTTTTCAAAATTCTGATTTTAGAAAACTTATTTTTGAAATCCAGTAGAGTAAAAACAATTAAGTTAAACTATTCTACTGAACACAATCCTAACAAATTAACAAAAAACCAATAATCATAAACTGGTCATCATAAAATAAAAGCAGGTACTCTAGGTTCAACAGTCAAGCACAAGTAAACCACAAGTCAACCCTACTGAGTAGGGATAGTCAAATAGGTACAATGATAAGTCAATCTAAGACGAAGGACCGGGATGATCGGACGGGCCAGGCTGCCATGCATCGAATTGTGCCATCATCTCTAGATACTGTGCATCTCTGGCCTCCCGCTCAGCTCTAAGGGCGCTCATATACTCATTGTAGTAGCCCCGATTTGTCTCCAAGTCTTCGGCATGATTGGCTTCGATTTCCTCTCGGAGGCTTTGGATCTGTGTTTCCATACGGGTCACTCTCTCGTAGAGTGTCAGTGGAGCGGGCTCATTGATGTGTGCTCGGGCGGCTACAGCAACGTCTTCAACATCGACCTCAACCTCCTCATCTGAATCGACTCGAGCTCCGGCCTGGTGTCGTCTCCAGCTCAGAACCCCGGTGGCCGATACCTCTAGACCGGCTAATGAGAAGTTCCTAAACCCTATCTCGTCAAAGTCAGTCATAGCGGTGATTTCACCAATGGTAATGTCCCGCCCGTGGTGATGTAGAAGGGAAGTAATGATGTGGCAATATGGTGTGCGCACTCGTCCCTGGGTCGTGACACTGGACGCATGCAGAATGGTATGAAACATATGGAGTCCAATGTCTAGGTCAAGGTGATGGACTAGTGCATAAAGAAGGAAAGCATGAAAGGGTCGCATAGTCCCTAGGTCTCTGGTAGAGAGTGGTAGGATACAGCGGACCAGAACTCTATATAAGGCATAGTTTTGGGCCTGAAGTTCTACAGCTTGAAAGCGTCGATTTTCGGGAAGGTCTGCCCTATAGAAATAGTTGTGGATAGTGTCTAGGGTAATGTCAGAGTAGGGAGGATCAAATGGGGGGTTCCTAGGAGGATAGCAGCAAAATGTGGACTGAGAAGGTCGCAGTCCTAGGAAGCGGTTCAGCAGGGTAGGGGTTATAGATAGAGGAATCCCTTGGACAGTAGTATGAAACATAAGATTATCTTGTCGAATAATATTATTGTAAAATTCTGCGCATAAAGATTCATTAATGGTATGCGTGCAGAAGACAAGATTGTCCAATTGATAGAAGTTGATGATGTTCATGGCGACAGGGCATGATTGGGTAAAAAAGTGCCTATTGAGATAACTCGTTTTAATAGGCTTGTAGATTGTTTGTGCGAACCTATTACATAACTCTAGATTAGGAAATCTAGGGTCGGGACTAGGTTGGGCACCGGGGTTGGCCGGATTTGGTCGGCGTCTTCTAAGTTAAGAGAGTTTAAAGAATGAATAAAGATATTGCATGGAATAAATTTAAATGCAATAAAATTACTAATCATACCGGACGGCTCGAGGAGGTATAGTTGAGAGAGAGGACTTGCAAGGTCTTCTTGAAGAGTAAGAAGTGGAGAAGAAGGTTGGTTTTGGTGTGGGAAGTGAAGGAGTTTCGGATGCCTTTTATAGGCAACTTCATGGGGGCGCCCGGGAGCTTCCGGGCGCCCTGGTCAGGGCTGCTGCCAAAGGCAGTTTAAAGGTCTGGTTGGGGGCGCCCGGGACAGTCCGGGCGCCCTCATCAGGCTGCTTTGCAGGTTTGACTGCAATGGAGGTGATGGGGGCGCCCGTGTGGTTTCGGGCGCCCTGGTCAAGGGTAAGACAGCTTTTCTGTCTCGAGGAACGAAAAAGTGAAGGGGGGGCACCCGTGTGGTCCCGGGCGCCCTGCTCAAGGGTATGTGGAGGCAAAAATTTGTCTTGTCATTGTTTAACTATGGTTTAATCAATTTGACCATGGTTGGGATTGATTTTGACTGTTTTGACCATAGTTTGGCAAGGTTGACTATGGTTTGACCATGTTGACTATGTTGACCAAGGTTGACCATGGTTTGACCAAGGTTTGACAACTACAAGATTATCAAAAAAAATTACTTGAGTCTTAATTCTACTGTCTCACTTAAATCTTAGGGTTTTCAATCACGTTAACCTTATAGGTTTCGTGAGACAGATTAGAAGTTATTTTGAAAAAGTTTGATTAATTTTGAAAACAATTAAATTTATGTTTAAATCTATAAATAACTAAAATTTTGTGTTAGATTCGAATTAATTTGAATTTGAAATTCAAAAATTGGCTTCCAGGTCTTGGCGAGGCACTAGGCCTTCTTTGGCCGAAGCCTTATGGGATCATCCACCCTTTCCTTGACAAAGCCTTTTAATGAAGTTTCATTTTCAAAATTAATTTCTGAAAAATTTCTGGTCTAACTAGTTTGGGTTTTGGATCGGTAGCTTCGGTCAGTTCCGCCAGTCTAAAGAGACCAAGTGAACTTGATCTTATTAGAATTGGTTTCCCCAACGTACTATCATCTCACCTCTACCCAATACTGTGTTGTCAAATTTCAGCTAAGTTTGTTCAGTCCTTAACTAACCTAAGTCTAAGCATGGTAAATTGCAGAAATTAAATAGACAATCAAACAAGCAATTTCAATCAATAATGACAAGTTTATCTAATAATAAAAATGGTTTTCAGTTTGGCTCCCCCTGGACTAAAGCCACGGTGATGGTTAGGCAAGATGTGAATCTTGTCCTTGGGGATCCAATACTGATTTGATCCAGTTGGTTTGTTCAGGCATAGTTTAGGTACCCATGCCTGAATTTTGCCTCTGGACTGATTCAGTACAGCCAAATACGATCTTTGTCGGGATTTGGTTCGGTAGCCAAGTCCAGATCGATTTAGAACTGATTTCTGTTTTCCAAGGATCATGTCAAGACCCTTGGAACCAGATGTAAATCGTTCTAAAGCTGTTCTAAAATCCTTAACCTGAGTTTTCAGGGAGGAGTTTTCCTTTTCAAGTTTTTCAACTTGAGTGGGAGTTCCTTCCTGAACCTTCTCGGTTAAGGGTTTAGAGTCAGCTCCCTCTTTCAGGAGTTTTACTTCCTGTCGGAGGGTTTCGACCCGGAGTTTGGCTTTTGCCAAATCACGAGAAAGAAAAGAAATCAATTCAGTTAACTGTAATCTATTAAAACTAATTACCTTAATTTCTCCGTCTTCTGTGAAGGTTAGCTCGCCGTCTTCTTGTTCTGATTCTGACTCTGTCTCGACTTTTTCTGAGGCGGTCAGAGCTAGGAGGTTCGACTGGGGTGCCTCTTCTTCTTCTTCTGAGGAAGACTCGTCCCAGGTTGCTTGGAGCGCCTTCTTTCTTCTCGGCTTTTTAGTCTCCTTTAGGTTAGGGCACTCTGACTTGTAGTGGCCCTTTTTCTTGCACTCGTAGCAGGTCACATTGAGCTTGTTTGCTGGTTCAGTTGGTTCGTCCTTTCTTCGGCCGGTTTTTCGTTTGTTGGTTCGGTTCTTTAGCTCCTTGTAGTAGCTTCGAGCGAGCCGGACCAGCTTAGTTTGATCTTTATCTTCTTCTTCTGAATCTGAGTCTGAGTTAGATTCGGTCTCAGGTTCAGGCTTCTTCTTTGTTGTTCTTCCAGTCTTGCCTGCAAGAAAAGCAATACCTTTCTCAACCGAATTGGTGTTAGTCTGTTCGTGCAGTTCTAGTTCAGAAAATAATTCATCTAGTTTTATTTTAGAAAGATCCCTAGAGACCTTGTATGCATCTACCATAGATGCCCACAACGTGTTTCTAGGGAAGGCGTTTAGAGTATACCTTATTAGGTCACAGTTTACAACCTTGTGACCTATTGAGTGAAGACCGTTCATTACCTCTTGGATCCGTGCGTGGAGTTGGGCTGCTGATTCGTTGTCCACCATCTTGATAGTGTATAATTTGTTTAGTAGCAGATCCCGCTTGCTGATCCGAGTGTCTGAAGTCCCTTCGTGCAGCTCGATCAGTTTTGTCCATAGCTCCTTTGCACTATTGAAGGGGCCCACGCGGTTCAGCTCTTCTTTTGTCAGCCCGCATTGTAGGGTTTGCGTTGCTTTTGCGTCGGCTTCTATCTTGCACTTTAGAGTGTTGTCCCACTCCGAGTAGCTTTGTAGAAGTCCTTCTGCATTTCGGGGGATCTCCAGACCGGACTGGATAATGATCCACATGTCCACCTGAGTTTTCAGGTGGACCTCCATGCGACTTTTCCAGTAGGAAAAGTCTTCTCCACTAAAAAGTGGAGGTCTGGCGGTGCTGAATCCCTCTTGCATAAACATTTGCTCTGAAAAAGAAAAGCTAAAAGAGATTTGCCAAGACTTGGTCTTGGATTAGCAGTGCTGGATAAACTAAAGACAAGGGGTGTTGCACCAACCTTGCCAAAGAAAACGAATAAAATTTTCTTCGAAAAATTCGTACGATAAAGAAAATAAAATGATAAAATTAAAAAGAAATCCGAAAAGAAATTTTCAAACTGGTGGTTGCACCAAGTTTGAATTCCCCGCTCTGATACCACTTGTTGGATCGAGAAAACCGATAGAGGGGGGGTGAATATCAGAAAACTTTCGGATTTTAAGTAAGAGTAAGTACGCAGCGGAAATAAAATAAACAGCACACAGACACAGTCGATTTACTTGGTTCGGAGCCTGTGTCGACTCCTACTCCAAGGCCCACGGTCGTTGACCGTTTACTTTGGGCAATTCTATATACGTGCAGAATTGTTTACAAAGATTTGATTACAAATAAGTGCAATAACAATATTAAAATTTCGATCTTCGTTACTGACGTCCGGAGTGGTTTGACTTGTTCGGGGCAGCGGGACGTCGTCGGCTCGAGTTGGAGTGTTTCTGGAGCAAGGCACGAGCGTAGAAGATCGTTGGGACGTTGAGAAAATTGTTGTCTTGAAGCCTTGGTCGAGGGTCCCTTATATAGGGCCTGGGGGCGCCCGGGATGTCGGGGGCTCCCCCCACGCGGCCTTCGATCCGCCAAAGTCTCGGTCGCCGTCTGATCCCCTTATCCTCGGGATCCGCTTTGACCGGGGCGCTCGCAGTGCTCGGGGCGCCCGGATTGACCGGGTCAAACTCTATCCTTTGGCTTCGCTTGGCTTCGAGGGGTTCGGGTTCGATGTATGCGCATGGGGGCGCCCGGGACGCTGGGGGCGCCCGGGAGCAGCGGGGGCGCCCCGCCCAGCAGCTGTTCGAGCCTTCTTTGCTTTGATTTGTTTTGTATGAACCTTGGGGGCGCCCGGGACACTCCGGGCACCCTACTCAGCCTTGCCTCTCTCCTTTGAGGCTTTCTGAGCTGCAGACACACATTCCTTCAGTCCTGCATCCAGGGTTAGTCCAAAACACAATAAAACAATAAAGTATTAGATTATACAGCCTTAGCTGTCTTGGTTCTGACTTTGGTCTCCAAAATGGGGTCCTAGGTCGAACCGACGCCTACTGTTCCCTCGACGGGGAACGCGTCCTCACCTACTCCTCTCGGGAGAATTTACCTGATGCCAACCGCTCCTTTGGTTGGACTTTTGCCTGACGGTCCTTTGTCAGGGCTTGGATGCCGAGCTGTCCTTCACCCGGTGCCTAGCATTCCTTTGCTAGGGCTTTAGTCCCAGGCTGTCCTTCGCCTGGAGCCTAGCAGTCCTTCGCTAGGTCTTGGATGCTGGCAGTCCTTCGCCAGTTGCCTAGCAGTCCTTTGCTGGGGCTTCGGTCCAGACTGTCCTTCGCCTGGAGCCTAGCAGTCCTTCGCTAGGGCTTTTCCTACACACTTGATTAACTTGTTAGAAAACAAGAATGACTTAACTTTTGACCTATGTTGCCATTATCAAAACACAGGTTTGACTTAGGTGCATTCTGCACCAACAAAACCTTGGTATAACTAGTTGAGCATGTGGTGAGGTAGCTTCGACTAGTTCCACCGGACTATGAAGAACAAATAGGAGACATCTTCCCCTAATTGACTCCCTAGACGGTTTTCATAACGTATTATCAGCTCGCCCCACCCTAACACTAGGTTGTGCAAGTTTCAATCTGACCTAGTCCTTAACTAACCATTTCTAATCCTAGGCGTGATAATTTGCAGAAAAAAATAAATAAACAAGCATCAATGAAGTTATTCAATCAAAAACTATCTAACCACATAAATAGTCTTTTTATTGACTCCCCCTGGATCATATCCCCAATATGGTTTATCTATGTAATAGATATGATCCTTGGGAATCTAATATTGATTTAGTCCGGCTTGATTAGTCAAGCTTAGTTTGGAGACCCATGCTTGGACTCGGATGCTAGAGCGATTAATTACTGAGTAGTAGAACCTAACTCGCAAATTGGATTTAAACCCAATTCTGGATCGATTTAGAATAGATTTTTGTTTTCCAAGAATCATATCTAGATTCTTGAAACCTAGGGTAAATTATTCCAAATTTGCACTGAGTTCATTGACTTGAGCTTTCATGGAGGAATTCTCTTCCTCAAGTCTTTGGACTTGAGTTGAGGTTCTTCCACAACTTACTCACTCAAAGGACTCGAGCTGGTCTCTTCCTTATGGAGTTTTACCTCCTCTCGGAGAGAACTAACCTAGTCATTGGACTTAGCCAGTTTGCGAGATAATTAGGAAATTAATTCGTAAAGATCTGGTTCGGAAAACCCTGTTACCATAAGTCAGCACGTTTCCGATAGTGAGATGGTTCCGTGCTTCATTTCCTCGTCCAATTCAGAGTCGATGTTGTTCTCGTCTTTAGTCATTAAGGCGAGGAGGTTGGAGTTGTTAGTGATATGAGAGAAGTGTCCTAAGGCAATCGACTTATGATTGTAATCATTTATTTTAATAAATGAATATTCACTATTTGAGTATACATGTTTGTGTATTTGATTGAGATCTTAAACTCATTTACTGAATGTCCGCAATACAATTCACAGCATGAGAGAATTTGTGATGAATTCACAACTAGTGATTATCTCTACATGTGCAATTGTGAAGTATTGAATTTGTCCCTAGTCGATAAATTGATAAATACAGACACTATCAATTCTGTTGAGACTAGCATGGGTTATTCTCTAATCAGCTGATTCTCACTGGCTAGTGACATTCAGATGTCCGGAGATAAATAAGAATGCTAGTTAAGGGAAATAGTTCATTGGAGTGACTGGCTGTAAAACTTCATATGGTAGTCTACATATAGATATGTCAGTGAAGTTCTTATTGCAGCTTAAGTGCGATGTTCCTTTGACTTGCGGTGTTCAAGTCATCTTGGTCATGGAGACTTATACTTTAACATCTTAAGCAAGCATCTCCAAGGAGGTGTGGACCTAGGATGATTAGGTATAAGCCGAAGTGCCCGAAGATGTTTGAACAGCCTACAAAGGATTCACCACTCCTTGCGAGGAGATGTTGTCACGCCCCGAGACCCAGGAGCCGCTGATCCAATAGAAAATCGGACAGCACCTCCCCTGTCCGGCGGACAATTTACACATACACACAGATAATATAACACAACCACGCAGTTTAAAGGGCCTCAGGCCTCCAATCCACACATATATAACTGCATAAATGACTATACGTCGTAAAACCAAAATCCGAGCTCACCTGAGCTGCCAGGGGGCAGGAACAAAGCCAAAACCAAACGAAGTCCAACATAGGACTCAAAAATACAATACCTTCGAATAAAACGTGCATACATGGTTAAAACATCACAACGGAAGCATAGGAATACTACAGGATCCATAACAAAACCACGTAAACCAAAAAGAGCTCCTCTGGAGCTGGGGACTGGCTGCTAGGGATCTCCTGGCAGGCATCAACCTGAAATAAAATGTATGGCAACGGGGTGAGTCCATAACTCAGCGAATACCCAACAGATATGCATAGAAAGTTATACCAACAATAAGGGTTCAGCTAATACAGTCTCATATCAACAGTAGGGAAAGACTAGTACTGAACATACTGAGGTAGATACATACCTGAATCCATCTAACCTGTAAAGAGGGTAATAAGTACCAAGGGAATATCAATAGACACATAATCTCAGATAACAAGTCTCCAGAATATGCATGCAAACAAGTGCAGCAATCAAGTGCAGCAAACAATGCACGATGCAAAATATGCACATGGTGCAATGCCATGGTCACCCCCTAACTCCAGTCAAGCCACCGAGACAGGCGATACTGTGTCGGCCGAGTGGGTAGAGCTGTGACACTGTCCGTACTCTGCCATCACTGCTCCTGAGTGACCGAGAGGACAGGATGCTGGTGGAGCTATCGCTCCGCCCCATGTATATATGGGGGAGATATCTCTCTCATCTTCTCTGGTCTATGGGTAGAGAAGGGATCCCTGCTTGCTACCACGCTCCGAAACCACTACCCCTGAGCGGACGAGCGGAGCAATACAGAGCAAATGCACACACCCAGCGGTATCCACTAACCCATGAGTGGCCGTGTGTGCATATCATGTGCCGGAAGACGATTAGGCTCAACCACAAGGGAGTCGCTGATCGCCGGCATGCAACAATGCAAGGATGGTGTATGATAGATACACATACCTCCCTCCCCAAGTCCTCAGTATACTAAGTCTCAGTCTGAAATCCTATAACAGGAAAATACAGGTAACCTACAAGGTATACTGGCCGAAATCTATAGATCTCTCAATGTCAAACACAAGAGATACCTCACGATATCTAAGCATACATATAGATATGACAATACCTGATACTGTATGAAACTAACCACATAATATCTCAGGGTTAAACAACAAGTATCTAGAACAAGCCTAATAACTCAGGGATAACTAACAAGTATCCAGGACAGGCATAATAACCCAGGGATAACTAACAAGTATCCAGAACAGGCATAATAACTCAGGGATAACTAACAAGTATCCAGGACATGCATAATAACTCAGGGATAACTAATATGTATCCAGAACAGACATGATAACTCAAGGATAACTAACAAGTATCCAGGGCAGACATGATAGCTCAAGGATAACTAACAAGTATCCAGGGCAGACATGATAACTCAGGGATAACTAACAAGTATCTAGAACAGGCATAATAAATAGGGATAGCGTATGATCTTACTGCTATCTATAACAGTCTATGCATAACAAGATGACAATATCATAAAGATAAGTCAAAGGGTACCCGGCTCCAAGAGTGGAAGTCCGTATCACAAGCAGAAAGAACCTTCCGTCCAGAAGTCCAACACAATCCATCAGTGTCCTGTATCAAAGGGTATAATTTTTAGCTACCATAACAAATGATAACTTACCACACATAACTATACCCTTAATAAAACTACTCTAAAGTACTTCAATGATTAGTTCCCACTTAGTCCAACTCCTGATCCATTTTATGTTTAACCCCGAGCTTAACCCAAGTCATCTCCTCTTCCCAAAAACATGCTCACGGCAAGACATCAATCCATACTAATCTACTTCACTGAATTACCTCAAGTAGTATAATTATCAATACCTAATATTTCTCAAGATTAAACTAAATCTTATCCCAATAGATTTAAACCACAAATCCGAACATCATTTAGCCTAAAAATCGATCAATAGCCACAATTTTCTACCACATCAGCAATCCGAATCAAGACACAATATTTATTCAGAAATCCCTTCACAACTCCGATCCAACAATTGCCATCACAGAATCATAAACGAATCCTTACCTTGTCCATCTTCAGTTGCAAATCCAAAAATCCCACGGCCAAAAACCAGATCGAAACTCAACTAATCAAGCTATCTAATGCAATACCAAATCCAGAAACCAAACTAAGCATACCAAATCTCAACTTGTAACAACAACTACAATCTGAATTCAATGCTAAACCTAGGATTTCAGTGACCACAAACATGATCGGGAAAAAACAAGTTAAACAAAACATCCTTACCCATGGCTGGAGAACGTGCCCAAGAAGCTAGATCCAGCGAGATCAATCTGACCATAGTTCAATTCTGTTTCACGCAAGGTGCGACGCCGGCGAACGCAGGACGGAGCTTGAAGCTGGCGGTCGGCGATGATCGGGAAAGGACGAGCACAAAAGGAGCAACGATCATGGTCGGCTGCTCAGTGTGAGGAAAGGAACTGCGACGCCAAACACAGTCACGTAGAGGAGAGGAAGAAGTATCGGCAGGCGACGCTTAGGTCGTCGCGTGTGGGAGAGGCGTCGGCTTGAGGGGGTCGGCGGCTAGGGCACGCGAGTGAAGAGGCAAGCCGAGAGTTTTAATACAAAAGGGGCTTTTTGCAAAAAGGCCTTCTACTTTTAGAAATTCAAACTTTGTCCTTATGTAAGGGTTTTTAATTATTTAACCTTCCCATTTATTATAATCAACACTGCCAATATAATTTTCGAAAAAATTTTATTCTACTGATTTTTAATTTGCCGTATTTTACAGATGTATACCTTAGGCCTATCGTCGGATTGTTACTCGAAGCCTATGGCCAGAGCATGACATGTTCAGAGTATGAATCTCTTAAATACATGAGTAATTAGAATCCGTAGGACGAGAAAACGTTACTTGGGCTAGGTGTGACGTAGTCAGTCTAGTGGGGACTGACACACATAGACCATGTCCTGAACTAAGTGGGTATAAGATGGTGAAGGGAATGAGGCAGGATTCATTATAGCTGCTGAAGGGTTTCAGAATTGTTTCTGAGGTCAACCGTTGATCTTTCGATTAATTGGGGATCATGATGTACTACTAGGTGCCACTCATGATCGTTCTATAATTGATTAATTATAGACGGCCAATATAAATCTAAAGCCTATTTAGTCACACACACTACGAGTAATCCGAGAGATTTAAAACGAGTTGAAAATTGGATTTTCCAATCAAGAGAGATTAGGTTTGGTTGAGCCAAACGATAAGTCGAATCTGAATTTTTCAGAGACGCATCGGAAGCGTAAAATGGCTAAGTCTTTTGAAGACTTAATAGATGAATTAAATAAGTTTAATTCATTGGGAAGTGGCTTGGATGGGCCGGCCAAAGAGGGTCTCCATCCTCTTTGCTTGGCCGGCCACAACAAAGGGAGAGAACCAAGGTTTTGGTTCAATTTATAAAATAAACCAAGTGTGGTTTGTTTTATAAAATTATGGATGATATAAATTTTTATATAATAAACCTAGGTTTGGTTTATTTTTCATGGAAATTAAAATGAACCATGGATTAGTTTATTTTATAAAATCAATCATGGATTGATTTACCATGATAAGGAAATTTATTCCATAGGAGAGAAGAGACTTGATAGATTTTTTATCATGAATTAAAATATGATTTTAACCATGATATAAAATCAAACTTGGCATGATAGAATAAGTTATTCCATATTTGAGAGGCTTGATGGTTGAGAGGCCACTATATAAAGGACCCAAGGCAAGGCTTGGGTGATAATCGAAGAGATGAAGGCATAGACTCTCTCTCTCTCTCTTTCTCTCCTTCTCTTCCCCCCTTCTTGTCGTGCGCCAACCAGCCCTAAGAAGGAGCACCAGCCGGCCACCCCTGCCCTTTCCCTGCCGACCACCACCTGCTGCCGGAGAAGGAAGCTCCGGCCATTTCTTGGCCGGAAGAAGGTGATGCCGGAATTAGAGTTTGCCGCAAGAATCTTTTTGTCGCAAGCCTCTTCTTTTGCTTCGCCGGAATTTTGATTCCGGCCATCCTTTTGTGGTTAGTCTTCCGACTTCTCTCTTGGTTTTTCTCGTCGCGTTCTCGGAGAATCTAGTAGTTCTCGAGAACACGAAACTCGTGGCTTTGCGAAGTCATCCCGAAGATACTCGGCGTGGACGCTAATAGAGGCAGAGCTTCCAAGGGACGCTTACGATTGGATCTCATCCCTTCCTTCGAGTTACGCGAGGTAATACGTAAATTAGTTTACGTTTCTGCAAAATTTTAAATATATGATCATGTCTACACAAGATAAAATTGAATGCTTTGATGTGTAGTTAAATAATTAGAGAAATTATTTATGTTAAACCTTTCGCTGCACGTAATTAATTTTAAAATTACGAATCCGCATCCATGTCAACATGCACCCGGTCCCAACAGTGATATTAGAGCCGAGGTTTGTGTTCGACATAATCATATAATTGTTTTGCGGAAAGCTTTATCATGATCTCAATTTTGAAAAATTTTCAATTATGGAAACTTTCCAATTATGGTAAATTTTTGATTTAGGAATTTCAAAGTTTGGAAATCCTCATGAAATTTCGTAAACTTTTGAAATATCTCTGTTTTTGAAATTTTATGATAATTGTGAAAACTTTCCATTTTCGAAAACTTTCCAATTTTGGAAATTTTTATTTTAGAAATTTTCTAATTTTGGAAAAATTTATATTTTCTTTATACCAGAAACTTACAATTATTCTGAAAACCTTTTATTTTTGGAAATTTTCCATTTATGGAAAGCTCACAATTTTGGACACTTTTTTTCAAGAAAGTCTAGACAAATTATGGGAATATTAATTGACATTTAAATTTATAATTGGAAATTAAATTATTTACAAAATTCTTTATTTTGGATTGAGCCTCGGGGAGCCGTCCAATTTAAAGATAGTTGTTATAATTAAATTTCCTAAATTGAATTTAAACTGTCAAATACTTATTTTTGATTGATCCTCGGAGAGCCGTCCAAATTAAGTTATTGATATTAATTTTCTATAAATAAAATATGTGATCAAATCTTGGAAATTTTTGAGATGATTCTCAAATGATAATTTCCTTATTTGATTTATGAGGTGATGCTCTTACATATTATTGTCTCCAAAATTAAATAAGATTTTCATGAAAATAATATGTGGTTGAATTAAGGGAATCTGTCTCTTAATTTAATAACATTTGATTTAAAGAAATCAAAGTCTTAAACATATTATTTCCGAAATTGATTATGATAATTCAGGAAATTGTTTCCCAAAACAATTCCTTGAATAAAGTATGAAATTAGAATTAGGAAATCCGGTTCCTAATTCAATTAATGAGACTTGATAAATTAAGTCACATACATACATTATTAAGGAAATCGTTAGAACATGACATAATTATATGTCATGAATGTGCATAAAAGAAAAGGATGAGACCCAAAACCCCTTACAAAATATTAAGGCCAACACCTTCCATAATATGGTTAGAACCGGAGTTTTGTTTCTCGTTTGGGTTGATGGACACATCCATGCCCGGCTTGAACCTCAACATGTTCAAACCATGGAATTAGTTTATGATTAATATAATTGGAGTCAAAGGTCAATCCTTAGTTTTGGTTGTTGGACACATCCAAGCCTGACTAAACGGTTGAATGAGCTCCAACCATATTAAAACTATTTCTTGATTAATGGGTCAGCCTTAAGCTTGGAGCATCGATTTGTTGTGCCACAGCCAAGGTCGATGTAAAGAGAGGTGCAGTTGGGTGCTATGTATATTGTTGCATACTTGTTAATGAGTTAACAACCCAATGATTTATGCAAAATTCAATTAGTTGATAGCATAATGTGATAGTTACATATGTATAATATGTAATCGGTATAATTATCTACCTTCATAGCTAAGAATAACTTGATGGACTCTAGCCATGGTTGTTCTTATCTATGGTTGGATATCAACCTATTTGGAGATGTTCCTACGATCTCCTGAATTGATAAAAAGGGTTATTCAATTCGAAAATTAAATACGATTTAATTAATGTATATTGATGCATTCTTTATCATTCTCATCACATAACCTCAATTTGTATTTCTAGGATAATCTCCTGATCATGTCTTCTCTGAATTTGCATTCCATTTTGGACACCAATAAGCTGACTGGGCCAAACTTCATGGACTGGCTTCGAAACCTGAGGATAGTCCTCAAGGCAGAAAAGCTTGCTTATGTCCTTGAAGAACAACTTCCCAACCATCCTCCTGAAGATGCAACTTCAGACCAGTTAGTGGCCTATCAGAAACATGTGGTCGATTCTGAACTTGCAAGTTACATCATGCTGGCCGCTATGGTACCTGAGCTACAAAAGCAGCATGAGCATATGGATGCTCATACCATCGTCTTCCATCTTCATGAGTTGTTTGACGAGCAGGCGAGATCCGAAAGGTTTGAGGTCTCCAGACTCCTCTTCACCTCTAAGATGCAGGAAGGCACTTCTGTTTCACAGTTTGTGTTGAAGATGTTGGGGTACATTGAGCGACTAAGCACACTCGGATTTGCAATGGATCATGAAGTAAGTATTGACATAATTCTGCATTGTTTGCCCAAGAGTTACTCACAGATTGTGATGAACTATCGGATGAACAAACTAGAGACTACCATTCCTGAGTTGCTTAACCTGCTGAAGACTGTAGAGCCTACTATAAAGCAGGATCAGAAGACGGTTCCTCAAAGAAAGGCTCTAAGAGGAAGCCCAAAGAACAAAATAAGGGAAGGAAGAAAAAGGGCAAAAAGATTGAAAAGGCACCAAAAGGCACTTGCCATCACTGCGGCAAGGAGGGTCACTGGTGAAGAAACTGCAATGTTTATCTTGAGTCCCTGAAGAAGAAGGCATCCGATGCCCCATCCTCTTCAGGTATCCTTGTTATTGAATGTCACTCTATTTCCTAGGACACCTGGGCACTTGATACTGGGTGTAGCTCACATATATGTAATGACATACAGGGGCTAAGGAATAGAAGAAGACTCGTCAAGGGAGAAGCGACATTGCGAGTTAGAAATGGAGCAAAGATTGCTGCTATTGCCATCGGAACATATTTGCTAAAGCTCCCTAGTGGACTTGTCTTAGAATTAGATAATTGTTATTTTGTTTCTTCGTTAATAAAGAACATTGTATCTATTTCATGCTTAAATGAAAAGGGTTATCATTTAACTTTTAGTAACAATTTCTGTTACATAACTTTAAATGGTGTTCTTTATGGGACCGGAACTTTATGTAATGGTATCTACACGTTAGATTTATCCGGTGACGTTTTCAATATCGAAGTTAGTAACAAACGTACATGAATAGATAATCAAATAGAGTCCTATATGTGGCATTGTCGTCTTGGCCATGTAAGTAAGAAACGCATGACCAAATTACACCGATGTGGAATTCTGGAATCATTTGAACCCGGTTCATTTGATACATGCAAATCATGATTAAAAGGCAAGATGACCAAATTACCCTTTTCCGGAAAAGGTAAACCAGTGGGAGAATTGCTTGGTCTAATACATACTGATGTATGTGGACCAATGTCAACTCTTGCACAAGGAGGCTATAGCTACTTCATTACCTTTATCGATGATCACTCACGATTCGGGTATGTGTTCTTGATGAAAGACAAATATGAAGCTTTTGAGAAATTCAAAGAGTTCAGAAATGAAGTAGAGGAACAGCTTGGCAAAAGTATTAAGATACTTTGATCCGATCGGGGTGGTGAATACTTAAGTCAAGAGTTTCAAGATTATCTTAGGGACAATGGGATATTGTATCAATGGACTCCGCCATATACACCACAGCATAATGGTGTATCTGAGAGGCGTAACCGAACCTTGATGGACATGGTTAGATATATGATGAATCATGCAACTCTTCCAAAATCCTTTTGGGGCTATGCGCTCAAGACAGCTGTTTACTTACTAAACAGAGTCCCGACCAAGGTAGTCTCTACTACTCCATATAAGACGTGGAATAGTAAGAAACCTCATTTATCTCACCTAAAGATATGGGGTTGTCCTGCTTATGTAAAGCGGACTGTATCAGACAAATTGGATGCTATGTCTGATAAATGTCTATTTATTGGATACCCTAAGGAAACGAAAGGTTACAAATTCTATCATCCCTTGGAACAAAAGGTGTTTGTTTCAAGGCATTCTGTATTTCTAGAAAAATAATTTCTTTTACAAGAAAACAGTGGGAGTAGCATTGAACTTGAAGAAGTTCGAGAAACTCCAATAGACATTACAGAGACACCTAGTCTAGACCCATAACCAATAACTCATAATGATGAGCTATCAGTTGAACCTAAAACAACACCACTTCTTCGTAGGTCTGATAGGACACGCAATATTCCAGAGAGATACGGATTTCTCATAAGTGAATCGAACGACGTGTTACTCATTAACGATAACGAACCTATAAGTTATGAAGATGTTCTGAAAAATTCAGAAAGGGATGAATGACTTGAAGCCATGAAGTCGGAAATGGATTCCATGTACAAAAATCAAGAATGGGACTTGGTTAACCCACCTGAAGGGATTAAGCCCATAGGGTGCAAGTGGGTTTTCAAGAAGAAAACTGACATGGAAGGTAATGTTATTACCTTTAAGGCTAGATTAGTGGCAAAAGGATATCGTCAGAAACAAGGAATTGATTAGGACGAAACCTATTCGCTAGTAGCTATGCTTAAATCCATTCGGATGCTTCTGGCCATAACAGCTCATTATGATTATGAGATATGACAAATGGATATGAAAACAGCTTTCCTTAATGGAAACCTGCTTGAGGAAGTATACATGATACAACCTGAAGGTTTCACATCGGTTAATAAAACCAAAGTATGCAAGCTTCGACGATCCATATATGGACTAAAGTAAGCATCCAGGAGCTGGAACATCCGTTTTGATGAGACAATCAAAGAGTTTGATTTCTCACAAAATCCTGACGAACCTTGTGTGTACAAGAAGGTTAGTGGGAGTGCAGTCGTATTCCTAGTGTTATATGTCGATGACATATTACTTATAGGAAATGATATATCAGTCTTATAGTCAGTTAAAATTTGGTTGTCCAAAACTTTCTCCATGAAACACCTGGGTGAAGCAACCTATATCCTTGGGATTAGAATCTATAGAGATAGATCAAAATGGTTGCTTGGTCTTTCGCAGTCAACATATATAGACCGAGTGCTAAAAAGGTTTAGCATGTCAGAATCCAAGAAAGGTACCTTCCCATCAGGCATGGGATCAACCTTTCGAAGTCTGTGTGTCCGCCCACAGAAGACGAGAGGATTTGCATGAATAAGATTCTTTATGCATCCGCGATAGGATCTATCATGTATGCTATGTTATGTACTAGGCCCGATGTATCGTATTCTCTGAGCGTCACAAGCAGATACTAGTCTGATCTAGGAATAGATCATTGGGCGGTTGTCAAGACAATCCTCAAGTACATAAGAAACACTAAGGATGTGTTCCTAATATATGGAGAAGGTGATATGGTAATACGTGGGTATACAGATGCCAGTTTCCAGACAGATAAGGATGACTCCAAATCTCAGTCTGGATACGTATTTATTTTGAATGGAGGCACAATAAGTTGGAAGAGTTCCAAGCAAGACACCGTAGCAGATTCTACCATGGAAGCGGAATATATTGCAGCTTCGGAAGCAGCAAAGGAAGCAGTCTGGATCAAGAAGTTTGTCTCAGAACTTGGTGTGGTTCCAACCATTGATGAAGCAATACCGGTTTACTGCGACAACAATGGAGCTATTGCACTAGCAAAGGAACCAAGGTCTCATCAGCGATCCAAACATGTGCTTCGCCGCTATCATCTGATCAGAGAGATTATAAGTAGGAATGATATACAAATTGAGAAAATTCCCACTGAAAGGAATTTAGCGGATCCTTTAACTAAGGCCTTGCCTCAAAGCAAGTTTGATGGTCATGTTAGAGCCTGTGGAATTGGGTACCGTAGCGATTGGCATTAGGCCAAGTGGGAGTTTGTTAATGATATGAGAAAAGTGTCCTAAGGCAATCGCCTTATGATTGTAATCATTTATTTTAATAAATGAATATTCACTATTTGAGTATACATGTTTGTGTATTTTATTGAGATCTTAAACTCATTTACTGAATGTCCGCAATACAATTCACAGCATGAGAGAATTTGTGATGAATTCACAACTAGTGATTATCTCTATATGTGCAATTGTGAAGTATTGAAATTGTCCCTAGTCGATGAATTGATAAATACGTACACTATCAATTCTATTGAGACTAGCATGGGTTATTCTATAATCAGCTGATTCTCACTGGCTGGTGACCTTGAGATGTCCGGAGATAAACATAAATGCTAGTTAAGGGAACTAGTTCATTGGAGTTGCTGGCTGTAAAACTTCATATGGTAGTCTACATATAGATATGTCAGTGAAGTTCTTATTGCAGCTTAAGTGCGATGTTCCTTTGACTTGCGGTGTTCAAGTCATCTTGGTCATGGAGACTTATACTTTGACATCTTAAGCAAGCATCTCCAAGGAGGTGTGGACCCAGGATGATTGGGTATAAGCCGAAGTGCCCGAAGATGTTTGAACAGCCTACAAAGGATTCACCACTCCTTGCGAGGAGATGTATACCCGAGGCCTATCGTCGGATTGTTACTCGAAGCCTCTGGCCAGAGCATGACATGTTCAAAGTATGAATCTGTTAAATACATGAGAGTAATTAGAATCCGTAGGACGAGAAAACGTTACTTGGGCAAGGTGTGACGTATTCAGCCTAGTGGGGACTGACACATATAGACCATGTCCTGAACCAAGTGGGTATAAGATAGTGAAGGGAATGGGGCATGATTCATTATAGCTGCTGAAGGGTTTCAGAATTGTTTCTGAGGTCAACCGTTGATCTTTCGATTAATTGGGGATCATGATGTACTACTAGGTGTCACTCATGATCGTTTTATAATTGATTAATTATAGAGGGCCAACATAAATCGAAATCCTATTTAGTCACACGCACTACGAGTAATCCGAGGGATTTAAAATGAGTTGAAAATTGGATTTTCCAATCAAGAGAGATTAGGTTTGGTTGAGCCAAACGATAAGTCGAATCTGAATTTTTCAAAGACGCATCGGAATCTAAAAAATGGCTAAGTCTTTTGAAGACTTAATAGATGAATTAAATAAGTTTAATTTATTGGGGCTTGGCTTGGATGGGCCGGCCAAATAGGGCCTCCATCCTCTTTGCTTGGCCGACCACAACAAAGGGAGAGAACCAAGGTTTTGGTTCAATTTATAAAATAAACCAAGTGTGGTTTGTTTTATAAAATTATGGATGATATAAATTTTTATATAATAAACCAATGTTTGGTTTATTTTTCATGAAAATTAAAATGAACCATGGATTGGTTTATTTTATAAAGTCAATCATGGATTGATTTACCATGATAAGGAAATTTATTCCATAGGAGAGAAGGGAACTTGATTGATTTTTTATCATGAATTAAAATATGATTTTAACCATGATATAAAATCAAACTTGGCATGATGGAATAAGTTATTCCATATTTGAGAGGCTTGATAGTTGAGAGGCCACTATATAAAGGACCCAAGGCAAGGCTTGGGTGATAATCGAAGAGATGAAGGTATAGGCTCTCTCCCTCTCTTTCTCTCCTTCTCTTCTCCCCTTCTTGCTGTAACGACCCGGAAATTTTTTTTAATATTTTCTTTAAAATATTGAGCATGTCTAGATAATTTTCCGAGGGACCTAGAAATATTAGTACGAACCTTAGCCTAGAAATCCATGATTTTCTTATTTAAATTGAGAAACTAAGTACTAATGGGACTTATATGGGCTTTCTAGTACCATGATTATTGGTGGATTTTACGTAGAATTTAATATAAAAATAAATGGATTTTAACTAGGAATATTAGCATGATTATGGGTGAGTTTTAGGGAAATTTTTGAAATAAAATAAAAATAAAAAAATGGGTGCATGCACCAAGGATTGAACCTTGGACCTCTTGTACCACCATGTATGCACTAACCAATTCACCTAGCAAGGGAGTGCTATGAGGGAATGAAGTAGATTTTTGTTAAGGCTAAAGGAAGTGAAGAGTCACCATGAGAGGAGGCACCATGTCTCTTCACTTGCCCCTCTTTATTGTGTATAAATGAGAGATAACTTAACACCTAAGAGTTATTCCTCTTCTCTTCATCCACCAAGCCCTTTCTCTTCTCCTTCTTCCTCCTTCTAGCCGAACCCCATAGGAGGGGTTTTCCTTGGAAAAAGTTCACAAGAAGTCCTCTCCTTCAAGATCCAAGGTTCTTGTTCAAGGTTACAAAGGCTAGAGGTGGTCAAAAGGCAACAAGGTCTTCATCCTTCTCCCAAATCTAAGGTCTAAAACCAAGATAATCTAAGGTAAGACTCCCTCACCTGTGGTATAATAGCTCTCCTTGAAGTTATCATAATATGAAGTTTATATGGGATCTTATGTTGGAAAAAAAAGTAATGAACCCTAACCCTAGGGTTTCGGCCACCATGGGTTTTGGGTCCAAGGTGATGTTAAAAATCTCACTTATGCTTTCTAATGTTCTCTTATGATGTATAAAGAATAAAATAGGATTTAGAGAATTTTTGGTGTACCCTAATACCCTTTAGGGTTTCGGCCACCACCATGTTTTCATGGTTGGGGTTTAGATCTAACTCTTCAAGCAAGTTTCTTATGTTTCCTCATGTTACAAGGGGGTTAATGGTGATTGATATGAATTTTTACAAGCCTTGTGACCCTTGTAGGGTTTTGGCCAAGATGAGAAGTTGGGCTAAAAGTTAGGGTTTACTTCAAGTATGGGTTCCAAAGTCCCCTATGGTATGGTATGGTTGGTGTTTAATGGTTAATTGGGAACTTTATGAAATGTTTTCCATGTACCCATGGCCTTGTAAGGTTTCGGCCAACCCTAGAAAGTAGGGCTAAAAGTTAGGGTGAACCCTAATCATGAGCCCTAATGGCTTCCTATGGCCTTATAGGTAATGTATGGTTGTCCCTTTTCCTTATGCTACCTTACATGTCATTTGAATGATGGAACCCTCCCTTACAAGTTTCGGCGCCAAGTCATGTAGATGGGGTTTAGGTGGAGTTAGGGTTTGAAGAATGATGGTTTATGGCTCATTATGATGTATATATAAAGGTTCAAGCATGTGGTAGAAATTATGTTACCTATAACCCTAACCCTAAGTACTATGTTACATGTTTGTATGTTCATGTTAGATGTCATGCTTAATAGGGTTTATTCATGAATGTCTTATGTGCTATGCCATGCACTTAGATAGTATGTAGCATGTTTAGAGAAGTCCTACCTATGCATGCTTGTGATGGATACCATGCTTCTGTATGAAATGCAATGCTTACCTTATGTATCATGATCATGCAAGCTCTATGGATTAGGATAATGGTCTATGTAAACATGTCATGTTTAATGAATATAATGCAATGCTTACCTTATATGTCATGATCATGCAAGCACTATGAACAAGAATGATGTTTTATGTAAGCATGTCATGTTTATGAATGAAGTTAATGCAAGCACTATGAACAAGAATGATGTTTTATGTAAGCATGCCATGTTTTATGAATGAAGATGCATGCCATGTTTTATGAATGAAGATAATGCTCATGCCTTTAAGGCATCATGATGCTATGCATTAAGTATGAACAATGAAAGGTCAAGTATGCTTTATGTCATGCTTCATGTAACAAAGCTATGCTATGTATAAGTATGCTATGAATGTCTTATGAATGATGAAGCATGTAAAGTTATGTTACTTTATGAATGGGCTTGTACCGGACCGAAGTATGGGTCCAAGGGATGGGCACCTTAAGAACGCCCCGATTCTGGACTACCGACTATGCTGTCCACGGTTCTGGGACTACCAAAGCTGTCCAACAGGGATGGGCACCTTAAGAACGCCCCAGTTTTGGACTACCGACTATGCTGTCCATGGTTCTGGGACTACCGTAGCTGTCCTTACCCTAGTAGGTCGAGACTAGCTACCTCGTATTTACTTAGGGATGCGCGCACATGATGTATGTATGTGGTACAAGCCGGGGACCCCAATGATGTGATGATTATGTTTAAGTATTTAAAAGTATGATTTTAAAAGTTAAGCATCCTTATGTATATACATTTGACTCATGCATTCATTCATGTTATGCATAATGCCATGATAGTAATGTTTTATGTTTATGTTTCATGATAAGAATTATGCATGATAGTAAACGTCTTATGTTTATGCCATGTATCATGCTATGTTAAGTTTATGTATGTTTATGTTTATGCCATGTATCATGCTATGTTAAGTTATGTATGTTTATGTTTATGCCATGTATCATGCTATGTTAAGCTTATGTATATTTATGTTTATGTCATGTATCATGCTATGTTAAGTTTATGTATGTTTATGTTTATGCCATGTATCATGTCATGTTATGTTTATTTATGTTTATGTTCATGCCATGTGTTATGCCATGTTAAGTGTATTTTATGTTCATGCACTATGTGAGAACTATGTCAGGCTAAATGATTTTAGATGCATATGTCCTATGTAGAGCATCAAGTTATGTTAATGTTTCATGTGCTTATGATTAAGTGATGAATGGTTTTAGTGAGTAGGAAAGAGTCTTACTAAGCCTATGTGCTTATAGTCTTATTTTCCTTATACCGCAGATCACGCAAGGGGACAACAAGGAAGCAGCAGGAGGGCAAGAATGTGTGTGTGGTAGTGACTTGGCCAAGAAACAATATATTACGAGTCTTATGCTAAACTTTATATTTGCTACGCATGTGCTTAAATGATGACTTATGTGACTTTATGACATGATGTTAAGTACAACATGATATGATGCTAAGCATGAAGTTAATATGCTAAGTTCCCATGCCATTATGTTAGGAATGGTAGTTAGGTGCATGTATGTGTAAGTTTAAAGTTATTCCGCTGCACTATGATGTTCACATGCCCTACCTATGTTAACGTAACGCCGCTTTATGGAAGAAAAAAAATGGGCGTTACACTTGCCGTGCGCCAACTAGCCCGAAGAAGGAGCACCAGCCGGCCGCCCCTGCCCTTTCCCTGCCGACCACCACCTGCTGCCGGAGAAGGAAGCTCCGGCCATCTCTTGGCCGGAAGAAGGTGCTGCCAGAATTAGAGTTTGTCGCAAGGATCTTTTTGCCGCAAGCCTCTTTTTTTGCTTCGACGGAATTTTGATTCCGGCCATCCTTTTGTGGTTAGTCTTCTGACTTCTCTCTTGGTTTTTCTCGTCTCGTTCTCGGAGAATCTAGTAGTTCTCGAGAACATGAAACTCGTGGCTTTGCGATGTCATCCCAAAGATACTCGGCGTGGACGCGAATAGAGGCGGAGCTTCCAAGGGACGCTTACGGTAGGATCTCGTCCCTTCCTTCGAGTTACGCGAGGTAATACGTAAATTAGTTTACGTTTCTGCAAAATTTTAAATAATGATCATGTCTACACAAGATAAAATTGCATGCTTAGATGTGTGGTTAAATAATTAGAGAAATTATTTATGCTAAACCTTCCGCTGCACGTAATTAATTTTAAAATTACGAACCCGCATCCATGTCAACATGCATCCGGTCCCAACAATGATGATCCTAAGAATTGGCAACCCCCACTTGTGCTCTTCCGATCCAACTTGCACCCGGTCCCAACAGGAGTGCGTTGGTTCATCCTTGTCCGATTCTGAAGACGACTCGTCCCACGTCGCTTGCAATGCCTTCTTCCTCCATTGCTTCTTTGTCTCCTTTGTGTTCGAGAACTCGGACTTAAAGTGCCCCTTCTTTCCACACCCATAACAGGTGAGGTCCGCCTTGTTCTTTGGTTCAACCGGATCATCCTTTGGCTGTCCCATTTTCTTCTTCTTTTGGACCATTGAAGCTCTGAATAGCTTCCGGATGACGTACACAGGCTCCACCAGCCCTTCCTCTTCGGATTCCGAGTCAGAATCCGGTTCCAATTCTGGTGCCTTCATCTTGATCATTCCTGCAATCAAAGCCACACCTTTCTCCATAAGCGAACCATTAATCTGCTCATGTAATTCGAATTCAGAAAATAATGATAGATGTGTATACTAAAAGACATTGCTCTTTTTATATATGAGATCATCTAAATTTTGAAAAGAGAATCACAATTACACTAGGTGCTAGTTTATATTAGTACATGCATAAAAGTCCATTACTTTGCATTGTAGATAACATGGTATGTGGTGTCACACGAAAGATCATGGTATCAGTTCCTTGCCTAGTATAAGTAGAGGCTCACAACCGAGATGGAATTGGACAAACCATCGGGATGGTTGTAGTGTAATTAGGTGTGGTTGGTCTTTGTAAGATGTGTATACTGAATGACATGAATTTCTTTATATGAACATCTTAGTTATGAAAAGAGAATCACAACTACACTAGGTGCTTGTTTACAATAGTACATGCACGAAGTCCAATTACTTTGCATTGTAGATAACATGGTGTGTGGTGTCACATGGAAGATCATGTTATCAGTTCCTTGCTTAGTATAAATAAGAGGCTCACAACCGAGATGGAATTGGACAACCCATCGGAATGGTTGTAGTGTAATTAAGTGTGGTTTGTCTTGACCATCGAATTACACTAGTGTGCTTTGAGTACATTGAGCAGGACTAAAACCTAAGGTTATCCAATTTATACTGACTCAATAATTAGATAGGACCTCAATTTATATTATGGAGTACCATCTCTTAATCCTGAAATAATAACGGGCATATATTATTAATTATTGTTTCTTCGATTTACCTATGGGTGAGATCTATTCTATTACATCGATAGGCCTGGTAAGTTGGGAAATAATATTAATAATATGATGTGTTGTTGATTATTGACGGAATCCATGTCCTGGTTAGTCGGGATGATGATGCCCCCTTTGATGAGCTCAAAAGGTTCATCGTGCTAAACCCTGTAGGTGGATTTGATCCGGCATGATGATAAGGTTTAGTGGTACTAATCAAGGATCCAGAAGTTAATTAATTTGAATTGTCAATAATTTAAATTAATTAACGGGTATTCGAGATCTTAAACACGAGGGGATGGACGGCTCGTAATATGTGGAGCCCATATGAAAATATGGGGGTTGGTGAGGAAGTTCAATTAAGATATTTTAGTGGAATGGATCTTAATTAATGAATCGGGTTTAGATTCATTGGTGGGCCAAGATCCAACTCCTCCTCTTAGTCCCTACCTTAGCCCTATAAATACCCTATGAGATCAAGAAACCAAGGGAATAATCCAAGCTAAAATATTTCTCTCCTCTCCTCTCCTTCTCTCTCTTAGGTCACGGCAACAAGAGGCAACCCACCTTTTGTTTTCTTCTTCCTCCCTCAAGTTCACCATGAGCAAGACCACTAGACAAGGAGAGGAGTGTCTCCTCTCCTTTGTGGTGAGCATTGGTGAGAGAGAGGAGAGACCGGCGGCTGGAAAGGGGCGGCGCAAGGAGGCTCGGCGGCGGCAGCGCAAAGCTGAGCAGGGAGGGTTTGCGATCAGATTTTGGGCTGGTTGGAGGGGTTCATTCCTCTCCATCTTCTTCTCCACATCCTTCTCGAGGTCAGCTGTTGGTCGGCGGCGCCTTGGTGGCTGCTGTTGGCCGGCGGCGCAAAGGAGAAGAGAAGAAAGGGGCCGGCGGCAACAACCCTTGGTTAGTGTTTGGGTCGGCTAGGAGAGGAGAAGATAGTGTGATTGATTGGTCGCCTTGGTGATCTCGGTTCTGGTAGATCATCGCCCACACAACATCCGCGAAGGGAGGGGCATAAGGTAGAAGATTGCGAGGTGATCGGGAAGGTATATCTCTTCCCATGCTCCATTCATTATCCTTATGTCAATTTTGTGCTATGTTTACTAAACTCGACATTTCATGTGTGAAAGTTAATTATTTTGATTAGTTATCATAGTTAATAATTAACTAACTGGACCCCGGCCATAAACACAAAAGCTGGCGATCAACTCGTCACCTTTTCCGCGGTTGAACAGTTGAGCGAATCACAAGGCCGATTTTGGTAATTGGCCGAGTTGTGAATTGGATCGTTCAATAGGGCACGAGATGGTCGATGGGAGACGGGTCTCCATTCGGATTAATTTTTTAATCCGTAGACATGGAGAGGTCTCTCGGATCGACTGAGTATTCACTTAGGAAACCCACCAAGCCATACCCAACAGTCTCGACCATAGAATTATACGAGTGTGCTTTGAGTGCATTGAGCAGGACCAAAACCAGAGGTTATCCAATTTGTACTTACTTGATAATTGGATAGGACCTCAGACTTAATTATGGAGTACGATCCCTAAATCCTGATATAATAACGGGCATATATTATTAATTATTATATCTTTGATTTAATAATGGGTGAGATCAATTCTGTTAGATCGATAGGCACGGTAAGTTGGGAGATAATATTAATAATATGGTGTGTCATTGATTATTGATGGAATCAGTGTCCTGGTGAGTCGGGATCATGATGCCCCCTTGATGAGCTCAAATGGTTCACCATGCTAAACCCTGCAGGTGGATTTTATCGGCATGATGATAAGGTTGAGTGGTACTAATCAAGAATCCAGAAGTTAATTAATTTGAATTGTCAGTAATTTAAATTAATTAAAGGGCATTCAATATCTTAAATACGGGGGGATGGACGACACGTAATAAGTGGAGCTCATATGTAAGTATGGGGGTTGGTGAGGTAATTCGATGAGGATCCTTTAGTGGAATGGATCTTCATTAATGGATCGGGTTTGGATCCATTAGCAGGCTATAACCCAACTCCTCCTCATGATCCCTCCCGTAGCCATATATATACCCCATGGTGGCATGAAACCAAGTTAATGATTAATCCAATTAAAACACTAGAAAACCCTTGCTAATTCTCCTCTCTCTCTCTCTCCATCTATCCCTCTCGGTTTAGCAGGCGCTGGAAAAAAACAGCAAGGCTATTTTGTTTCTTCTCCACGCGTGAAGCAATGGGATGCACCGAGAGAAATAGTAGAAGCTAATTTTGTTTTTTCTCCACGCGCGAAGCAACGGGATGCACGAACGTGGATGCAAACGGCAGCACCACGCCTGAGTGGAACGGCCGGATGCACGACTGTGCATGCAAACGGCAATGCCGCCATTCAGCCGTGGCTTCTCCAACGCCCGCTGTTTAGCTATGGCTTCTCCAACGCTACAAACGATGGATGCAGTGGCAGTTTTCTCCATGGCAACCACTGATCAGTTGCCATCTCCTGCTGTGGAGAGGCAAAGCCGATCATGCAGTTTGAGAAAAGCTTGCAGGCGGTGGAGAAAAGGCAGTGGAGATGCCGAGGCATGAGTTTTCTATGGAGAAGGAAAATTGTTCACACGATTTTCTCAAAGGAAGAAAAGTTATACACGTAACTTCTCTCAAGGGAAGATAATCGCGTGACCTTGAGTTGCTCACACAATTTTCTCAAAGGAAGAGAGGTTGCACATGTAACTTTTCTTGAGGGATGAAAATTGCATGAGCTTGAGAGGGAGAAGCTATTTTTCTCAATGGAGAAAAGTTGTTTATCCAATTTTTCTCAAGGGAAGAAAAATCTGCCTAGGATTTGTGTTTTGATTATCTTCTTCCTCGGAGTGGCCGGCGACATCCCTTTGGTTTGGGATTGGTTGGCGCAAGGAGAAGGGATCGTCTTAGTGACCACGGCTCTTGGTAGATCGTCGCCCACACGACGTCCAAGATGGGAGGGTCATACGCTAGAAGATCATAAGGTAATGGAAGGTATAATTCTTCCTTGGCTCCTTATGTGATTATGTGTCATGTTTACTTACCTCATCATTTCATGTTAATTAGTTAATTATTTTGATTGTTTGTCATGGTTAATAATTAACTAATTATACCCTGACCATAATCACAAAAGTCGGTGATTCACTCGTCACCTTTTCCGCGGTCGAATGGTCAAGCAAACTACAAGGCTCGATCTTTGTGATTGGTCGAGTTGTAATTTGGATTGTTCGATACGGCACGAGATGGTCGTTGGGAGACGGGTCTCCATTCGGATTATTTTTAATCCATAGACATGGATAGGTCTCTCAACGATGGCCAAGTATTCGCTAAGAAAACCCGCCAAGCCATACCCAACAATTGGTATCAGAGTAGAGGTTTCCGGCTTTGTGTGTATAAAGATTGGTTAATTTTTAGCATTTTCATTCATTTTATTTTGCTGAATGTCATGTGGATGTGCGTAGGCTAACATTGGGTTGCAGGCATGAGATTCCAACTTGTCATGGCCAAATAATGGTTGTATGAATGGTTGTGCAATTTGTTTTAAATTAATTAATCCTCGGGGTTGACGAGGCTAGGTATTTAATTTTTATAATTAAATATGGGACATGTTTAGCCGAGCTATTTATTTTACTTTCGATCTAGTTTTCATGTACACTCCTTTGTGGAGTATAGGATCAATGATATAAATAATTAGCTAGTCATTTCGACTCGGAGATCCCTCAAGGTGGCTTGCGCATAAGGAAGGGAGGAGCGGACGAAGTGATGACACAATTGGAAGTGCATTAGAGACCAAGAGCCATGAAAGTTAGAAAATCTTGGATTTTCTGTATTTTTCATATGTTGGTTATGTGCTTGTTGTGTGGTTGTGCTAAGTCAAAATTCCTCAAACTAAATTACTAAGTGGGAGAGGGACCCTAAGGGTCCCACGACATCCATTACAATCCGATAAGTGATGCGAACAAGTCTGCGCGTTGGCTCTAAGTGACTTCCTCCCCATCGGATGGACTTGATTTGTGGATCACTGGGTCGGATAAGACTATAGAAAATTATTGAAAAGCGTGTGTACTTCCCCATCGGAAGGCACATAATTGGAATCAATTTTCTTAGTGTCGTGTAATGGTGAACACTTAGATGCGAATAATAGTATCCTCCCCATTGGAGTCACTGCTATTATTTTGCAGAGCTGAAGTGAACCAACTATTGATCTTACTTATCAAAATGTTAGGTTGACAAGATAGTAAGATTGATGGGTAAAACCTCCTCTTACGAATGTAGGGATTCGTATACGTCCATACCATCGTGGCATACGAATTTCTCGGTGTATATGGGTGTTGGTTGATTTCAAAAATTTATTGTTTTGAGGAATCAATTTATTTTTGATTTCTAAAGTAGTGTGTGTTGTAATTCTCAGGTTTTTCATAATGGCCTTTAACCCACTAGCTACAATACTTAAGGTAACTGGCCCAAATTACATAGACTGGAAAAGAAACCTAGACATTGTCCTTACTGCTGAAGAGTACAAATATGTGCTCTTCGAAGAATGTCCTGAAGATGATGGCCCAACACAATGAGATTGAGATCCTTGGACGACAAAACGACGGGGAAACGCAGGTCGATATAATACACCAATCTTTGCCTAAAAGTTTTGAGATGTTTCGACTCAATTATAACATGAATAAGCATGAGTATACGATGAGGGAACTACTAGGAGAACTCCATGTTGATGCAGTCTGACTCTGATTGTTGTTTTGGTGTTGACACCGATTTATGTTTAGGCTAATAAGATGAGTCTAGTTTAAGTCCTGGTCGGGGACTGGGCACGACTCCCGGTGAGTGGAGCCGGGTGACTGAAACCCTGGTGAGTGAAGTCAGGTCCTAGCGACGGAAGCTAGGTTGAACAAAGTCCCAGTGAGTGAAGCTGGGTACGAAGTCTTGGTCCGGGGGACTGAGCATTGAGTGTACTGGTCAGAGAGGGCACGTGGGCTCTTTCTCCGGGACCAGAATGAGTCAGAGAAGGATAGGGTGCCTGTTCTCTGGACTTAGGGTTGATTTGGTCGGAGTTGGATCGGTCTGGAGACCGATCAGGGAGTTGGCACAAACTCCTTGCTGTGGATCGGTCTAGTGACCGATCCAGAGAAGTCTGATCATTCTAGTGAACGATTAGAGAGAGAACAGAATGCTTCTGTTCGGCTCCTGATCATTCTGGTGAACGATCAGGGAGAGAATAGAAGGCTTTTGATTATTTTCTGATCGTTCTGGTGAACGATCAGAGAGAGATCAGATTGGCTCTGTGAGAAACCCTGATCAGTCTATCTAACCAATCAAAGATCGGACTTTCCTCATCCTGACCGATCAGGATGGCTCCTAATCGGTCAGGGAGTGACCTGATCGGTCACCAGACCGATTAGGGCGCAACCTGATCAGTGAGGTGACCAATCAGGGCCTTTGGCTGGTGGGTAGTGGCTTGAAAGCCAGAAGGTGATGGATCGGTCAGTGTGGCCAATCCACGATCCCTTATCGGTTAGTGTGACCGATCAAGGAGACACTGGATCGATCAGGAGGTGACCTGATTGATCAGGGTCTTCTTTGATCGGTCTGTGGACCGATCAGTGTCTGATAACTTTAATTTAAATCCGCTGTCAGACTTCTGTTTTCCTCTGATCGTTTCTGTTTTCTCTGCTACCTTACTGATTGACGTTTGATTTCATTTGCTAAGCGTCTGCTAAGTGTGCAGGTAATGCAGGGATGATTTAAACAATGGAGGAGGGTCAACTGGGGACTTTCCCTTGATCAAGTTTGGTTGTTTTCTCTTCTAAGGTTACAACGGGCGTCTGGCGTGGGCTGGCAACGGCTAGGAAGCTGACAAACTGACCTAGGCTCGGCTGAAGATGGTTCAGAGAGTCCAGAAGAGGTCAGTAGTAGCTGAGGGTGTTGCATACGAGCTGGTGAGCTGCAGAGATGCGCCTGGTGACCTGGCGATGGGTGGCGATGGACAGAGGCTTATGTGTTGGCTAGCAAAGAAGCATCTGCATCACTTGAGCAACTCTCTGATTTCTTTGAAATGCTAACACTCTGATTCTTTGAATCTTGAGAGCTTTGAGCCAGTGGAGAAGTTTGCGAGTCGATCAGCACGCAGACACCGTGAGAAGGAAGAGCTGAGTGAAGGCTCTTGCCAGGATCTTGCTGTGTTGTGAGTGGTGCTTTGTAAACCTTTTCCTTCGTGCTCTGTAAGCTTTCTTTGTCTCTATGCTGTATTCGATATCTCTCTGAAACTATTGTGGAGAGGTTACTCCACCGAGAAGGAGGTTCCATTCTATCCGGATTTCCCGGGGCTTGATCTACCGACAATCAAGGGAGCGCCCACCTCACGGGCACGCCAAGGAGTAGGGGCAAGTTATCCCCGAACCTTGTAAACCCTCCGTGTTAGCATTTCTGATTTGTGTTTTAGTTTTTTGTTAGTTTTTGCTTTGGTATTGTTTCCGCTGCTGCTAACCCTATGTGCAGAAAACCTCAAAGAGTCAAAAGTTTGTGTCTGGCTACATTCACCCCCCCCCTCTCTAGCCATCCAAGCACCAACACTCCAGGCGGTAGAGGGGCTCTTTCATCAAAGTTCGTAGGCCTTGGTCACTCAGAATGAAACGCCCGCTTTTTTTTTTTTTTTGACCATCATAAAGCGGCGTTACGCTAACATACTTAGGGCATGTAGACATCATAATGCAGCGGAAAACTTCAAACTTACACCTACATGCACTTACTACCATTCCTAGCATCATAACATGGAAGCTTGACATATTAACCTTATACTTTGCATCATAACATACTTAGCATCATGTCATATTTTAGCATCATGTCATACTTAGCATCAAGTCATACTTTAGCATCATGTCATAGAGTCATATTCAAGTACTTAGTAGTAAAGGTAAAGTTCTATCATAAGACAAGCAAACATATGGTCTCTTGGCCAAGTCACTATCACACACATTCTGCAATGCCCTCCTGCTGCTTCCTTACTGTTCCTTTGCGTGATCTGCGGTATAAGAAAATAAAACTATAAGCACACAGGCTTAGTAAGACTCTTTCCTACTCACTAAAACCGTCCGTCACTTAATCATAAACATATGAAACATTAGCACTCTTAGCGCTTTACTTAGAACATCATCCTTAACATCACTTAGCATTCATTTGACATGTCATTGACATAGCTTCACCCCATTCATAGCATGGCATAAACATAACCATAAACATTCGGGTATGGCATAATACTTGACATAACATAAACATCGTAAACATTCATAGCATGGCATAATATTTGACATAGACAAATAAAATCATGGGATAAATCTAATTACAATCATGGCATCCCATACTAGCATGAGCATGAACAAAATAATGGCATTCTAACGTAACATAAACATAATTAAACCATGGCATCCTAAACTAACATAAACATCTATAAACTCATGGCATCCTAACCTAGCATACACATAATTAAAGCATGGCATTCTAAACTAGCATAAAATCATGGCATCCTAAACTAACATGAACATAGATGAAATCATGGCATCCTAAACTATCATAAACATAATTAAAGCATGGCATTCTAAACTAGCATCAAATCATGGCATAAACATAAATAACATCATGGCATAAACATAAATAATATCATGGCATAAGCTTAAATAATATCATGGCATAAACATAAATAAAATCATGGCATAAACATAAATAAAATCATGGCATAAACATAAATAAAATCATGGCATAAACCTAAATAAAATCATGGCATAAACATAAATAAAATCATGGCATAAACATAAATAAAATCATGGCATGAACATACCTTCATAACATACTTTTCATAAACATACTTTTCATAACATAATGCATAACATGAATGGATGCATGTGGCAATCGTGCATATATATATATATATATATATATATATATATATATATAAGGATGCTTAATCTTGAAAATATGCTTTTAACATAATCATAACTTTCATTGGGCCCTGGCTTGTACCACATTCATTCATCATATGCGCGCATCCCTAAGTAAATACGAGGTAGCTAATCTCGACCTACTAGGGTAAGGACAGCTTCATCGGTAGTCCTGAACCGTAAGGACAGCATCGGTAGTCCCGAACAGTGGACAGCATCATCGGTAGTCCAGAACCGTGGACCCTACTTAGGTCCGGTACAAGCCCATAAAATAAAATAAATGCTTTCATATGCTTCTTCATTCATCATCATTCATGGCATATTCATTCATTCATTATTCTTTCATCACCATTATGCCTTAAAGGCATCATCATTCATAGCATAGTCATTCATTCATCATACTTAACCTTCATTCATCATTTTCATTTTTAGACACGGCACAGGTACACATGATTCATATAACATGGCATACATACATAAGCATGGCATACATTCATATCATTCGTAAGACATGGCATACATACACATCATTCATACATCATGGCATACCTACATATCATTCCTAAATCATGGCACATGTCTAAGCATTCTATAACCTAACATATATTTCATGACATATAAGCTAAAGGTTTAGTTAACATGGTATTCTTCCACCTTACTTAAGCATACCTCCTAATCACCTATACCCATGCATCTTGGTAGGTTTAACCCAACCCTAGTCCTAGGTTAGATCCTTGGCCGAAACTTCCAGGCCATGGGGGCATGGAGAAATTCCATTAAAACCCCAAATCAATTGCTTAAACCCTACCCATACCTTACCATAGGGCCATTGGGCCCTTACTTGAAATAAGTCCTAGCTTTCCACCCTAATAGGGTACTTGGCCGAAACATATAGGGTCTCTAGCCCATGTGAAACATTCATATAAACACCCTTCGTCTCCCTTATATCATGATAAAACATACAACATATAATTAGGGTCTAAAACCAACCCTACCTATGGGCCCTTCCTGTTGGCCGAAACCCTAGGGTACTCTAGGGTACCCCAAAAATTCTCAAAAATTATATTTACTTACTACACATCATAAGGGAACATTAATCAACCTTATCAAGATTTTTGGCATAATTATAGACCCCAAAATCATGGTGGCCGATACCCACAAACCTAGGGTTCTTGGTTTCCTTTCCTTGTTGTTGGCCGAAACCCCTAGGGTCTCTAGGGTACTCCAAAAATTCCAAAAAATTATATTTACTTACTAAACATCATAAGGGAACATTAAACAACATTATCAAGATTTTTGGCATAATTATAGACCCCAAAATCATGGTGGCCGAAACCCACAAACCTAGGGTTCTTGGTTTCCTTTCCTTGTTGTTGGCCGAAACCCCTAGGGTCTCTAGGGTACTCCAAAAATTCCCAAAAATTATATTTACTTACTAAACATCATAAGGGAACATTAAAAAACATTATCAAGATTTGTGGCATAATTATAGACCCCAAAATCATGGTGGCCGGAACCCACAAACCTAGGGTTCTTGGTTTCCTTTCCTTGTTGTTGGCCGAAACCCATAGGGTCACTAGGGTACTACAAAAATTCCCAAAAATTATACTTAACCTCTACACATCATAAGGGAACATCAAATAACATTATAAGGATTTTTAGCATATTTACAGACTTTTAAATCATGCTGGCCGGAATCCATAAACTTGAGGACCTTGGTTTTTCTTTCCTTTCAACATCACATCCAAAAACTAACCCATATATCATGCTAAAAATCATGGAAATCATAGATAACTATTATACCACAGGTGAGGGAGTCTTACCTTGGGGTTTCTAAATTTTTTGACCTTGGATGGAGAGAAGGAAGAAGACTTGATGTCTCTTGACCACACCTAGTCCTTGGATCCTTGTAAGAACTTTAGATCTTGGGTGATGGAGCCTTGGGGGAAGCCTTTCCATGGGAGAACTCTTCCTAAGAGTCTCGGCTAGAATGAGGAGGGAGGAGAGGAGCAAATGTACTGATAGTGGAGAGAAGTAACCCCCCAAACCCCCTTTTTATAGCTCCTTTAAAGAGGCAAATGAAGAGTCTCTCCATGACCCTTCATCTCCTTCTACTTCTTAACCAACCTCTACTTCATTTACTCATATGAATTCCTTGCTAGGTGAGTTGGTTAAAGCATTCATGGTTGTACAAGAGGTCCAAGGTTCAATCCTTGGCCCATGCACCTTTATTTTTATTTAATTTTCATTTTATTTAAACCTTTTCCTCTAATTTTCGAAAATCCCCTTTTATTTCGAAAATTCCCCAACAATCACCCATAATTATGCTAATATTCCTAAATAAAATTCTTTTATATTTATATAAATTTTACCCAATTAATACTCATTTTTGGAGCCCATTTACAGCTCATTAGTACCTAATTTCTCAATTTAAATAGGAACATTAGGCTAAGACTTACCCACAATTATGCTAATATGCCTACTTAAATCCTATTTATATTTATACTAATTTTTACCTAAAATCCACCTATAATCAAGGTACTAAAAAGCCCATATAAGGCCCATTAGTACTTAGTTTTCTCAATTTAAATGAGAAAACATGGGTTTTCTAGCCCAAAGTTCGTATCCATACTTCTAGATCCTTCGAAAATTATCTAAACATGCTCAATATTTTCATAAAATATCAAGAGAATTTACCGGGTCGTTACAATCCCCCATACCTCGTGAAAGTTCGTCCTCGAACTTAGAATAACTCCGGGTACTTGCGCCTCATTTCGTCCTCGCGTTCCCAGGTAGCTTCCTCGAACCGCTGGCTTTGCCATAAGACCTTGACCAAGGGTACCTCCCTACTCCTCAGCTTCTTGACCTCTCTATCCAAAATCTGAATGGGTCTGCTCTCGTAACTCAGGTCCCCTTGTATTTGCCCTGTCTGCGGCTCGATCACTTGGTCCGTATTCGGGATACACTTTTTAAGCAGGGACACATGGAATACGTTATGGATAGCTGACATCTCTGGAGGTAGCTCCAGCTTGTATGCCACCTTACCAACTCTTTTCAGAATCAGATACAGCCCCACATATCGCGGACTCAGCTTTCCTTTCTTCCCAAATCTTGTCACCCCTTTCATAGGAGCCACTTTGAGGAATACCAAATCCCCAACATTAAATTCTAGGGGTCTACGCCGGACATCGGCATAACTCTTCTGCCGACTCTGAGCAGTTTCTATCCATTGCCGAATATTCTGTATAGCTTGGGTGGTGCTGTTAATGAGATCCGTTGTGCGCCCCATCTCCTTCTTTTCACCACCCTCATACCAACAGATCGGAGACCTACATCTCCTCCCATACAACGCTTCATAAGGTGTCATTCCAATAGTAGCTTGGTAGCTGTTGTTGTACGCGAATTCTGCTAAACACAAATATCGACACCAGCTTCCCTTGAAATCCCAAGGCGCACCCTCGCAACATGTCTTCTAGTACTTGATTCACCCGTTCAGTTTGCCCATCAGTTTGAGGGTGAAAGGCGGTACTAAATCGCAATTTAGTGCCGAGAGACTTCTGAACACACTCCAAGAAATGCGAAGTAAAACGTCCATCCCTATCTTAGATGATGGTCTTGAGAACTCCATGTAGCCTGATTACCTCCTTAACATATAACTGAGCCAGTTGCTCAATCGAATAAGTCATCTTGATTGCTATGAAGTGAGCGGACTTAGTCAATCTGTCCACAATGACCCATATCGCATCATATCCGTTTGTAGTCTTGGGAAGTCCTGAAATAAAATCCATCGATATATCTTCCCATTTCCATTCCGGAATCGAAAGTGGCTGCAGAACTCCTCCGGGTCGCTGGTGTTCTGCTTTCACTCGTTTGTAGGTCAGGCAAGTACTAACATGCTGAGCCACGTCTCTCTTCATACCGGACCACCAGAATTTCTCCTTCAGATCCTGATACATCTTGGTGGATCCTGGATGCATCGAGTAAGGGGTTCCGTGAGCTTCTGCCAGTATTTCCTTTCGAAGCTCCGGATCATTAGGGATACATAGACGATCCCTAAGGTAGAGTACTCCCCCTTTGGCGATATGAAAACCATCGCCCTTTCCCTTTTAGGATCTCCTGTTTTATTTTCCGAAGACTTAGATCATTATTCTGTCTTTCCAATATATCCCCAAACAGCGTGGGTGATATTGTCCTAATTAACTCCATGATATAATTCCCCGCATACGTCCTAATCCCATACTCATCGTGATTCTGGGCAACCCGACTCATGGTATGCTTCCAAACATCAGTCCTCAACCTGAGTTTATGAGTTATATTAGCCCATATGTGTCGTCTGGTCACTATAGGGTAGATGGGATCTTATTAATCTTATTATATCACCGAAAATTTATTTATCAAGTTTTATCAGTCGGTATACAAAACTATCTTCACTCAGTGAGCTAGGTGGGCTGCCATCAGGCCCATATAAAGAACATCATAGCGATGACTACTACCCCCTCGCTCATCTCCCCTTGGCCTGCTTCCCTTTGGTCTACCTCAGGATCTTCCACCGTTTCCATTGGGTCTTCTTCTTCAACCTCGGGAATCTCCTCGGCCACTTCCAGGTCTTCCTCGAACATCCAGGGGTCTTCTTCCACCATCTCAAGCATCTCGAGGTCTTCTTCGAACGGCTCGAGATCGTCCTCACTCATCGGGTCTTCCCCAAACATCTCGAGCATCTCAGGGTCCTCCTCGAATGGCTCAGGATCCTCCTCGTACGGCTCGGGATCCTCCTCTAAGTCTCCCAGATCCTCCGGAAACACACGGCGGAGGAGCTGCCTACATAGTTCCGTATATGAGATACGACATCCGTACTGCCCCCAGATCTGATGAGCCACCTCTCTCGCCCGATTGGGCAAGGAACGAAGCAAAGCTCCGATCCTATGATCATCCATGACTGGGAACCCTTCCCGCTCCAGTTTCCAGAACAGCCGATCCAAAAACCCTATGTTGCCTTGAATCCCAAGGGTCGGACTGTAACCAAACTCCTCTATCCGCTGCATCAGCTCGCGGCACCTCTCAGTGACATTCTCATGCAACATCTGGAATTAAAACAAAAATGACATAGTTAGTACCAAACCGACTCAGCCAGTACAACACCATTTTTCTTTCAACTCGCAAATATATACAGAGAACGACACACGCAACTCGCTTTCTCCTACCCCTACCTCATTCTAATTATCTAATTCATAAAAGAAGATAAAATGTCATTCATCATTACATATCTTAAGGTACCTTTCATCATAACTATCGTTCATACTTGCATATCTTAAAATCATAAAACATCTTACTACTATCAGATATGTAAAGAGGTACTTACTTGGAAGCTGCAGGAAGAGGGCTTGATGTGTGTGTAGTGAGATGGTTACTGCTCTGATACCAACCTGTAACACCCGCTTTTTTTTTTTTTGACCATCATAAAGCGGCGTTACGCTAACATACTTAGGGCATGTAGACATCATAATGCAGCGGAAAACTTCAAACTTACACCTACATGCACTTACTACCATTCCTAGCATCATAACATGGAAGCTTGGCATATTAACCTTATACTTTGCATCATAACATACTTAGCATCATGTCATATTTTAGCATCATGTCATACTTAGCATCATGTCATAGAGTCATATTCAAGTACTTAGTAGTAAAGGTAAAGTTCTATCATAAGACAAGCAAACATATGGTCTCTTGGCCAAGTCACTATCACACACATTCTGCAATGCCCTCCTGCTGCTTTCTTACTGTTCCTTTGCGTGATCTGCGGTATAAGAAAATAAAACTATAAGCACACAGGCTTAGTAAGACTCTTTCCTACTCATTAAAACCGTCCGTCACTTAATCATAAACATATGAAACATTAGCACTCTTAGCGCTTTACTTAGAACATCATCCTTAACATCACTTAGCATTCATTTGACATGTCATGGACATAGCTTCACCCCATTCATAGCATGGCATAAACATAACCATAAACATTCGGGTATGGCATAATACTTGACATAACATAAACATCGTAAACATTCATAGCATGGCATAATACTTGACATAGACATAAATAAAATCATGGCATAAATCTAATTACAATCATGGCATCCCATACTAGCATGAGCATGAACAAAATAATGGCATTCTAACGTAACATAAACATAATTAAACCATGGCATCCTAAACTAACATAAACATCTATAAACTCATGGCATCCTAACCTAGCATACACATAATTAAAGCATGGCATTCTAAACTAGCATAAAATCATGACATCCTAAACTAACATGAACATAGATGAAATCATGGCATCCTAAATTATCATAAACATAATTAAAGCATGGCATTCTAAACTAGCATCAAATCATGGCATAAACATAAATAACATCATGGCATAAACATAAATAATATCATGGCATAAGCTTAAATAATATCACGGCATAAACATAAATAAAATCATTGCATAAACATAAATAAAATCATGGCATAAACATAAATAAAATCATGGCATGAACATACCTTCATAACATACTTTTCGTAAACATACTTTTCATAACATAATGCATATGCATAACATGAATGGATGCATGTGGCAATCGTGCATATATATATATATATATATATATATATATAAGGATGCTTAATCTTGAAAACATGCTTTTAACATAATCATAACTTTCATTGGGCCCTGGCTTGTACCACATTCATTCATCATATGCGCGCATCCCTAAGTAAATACGAGGTAGCTAATCTCGACCTACTAGGGTAAGGACAGCTTCATCGATAGTCCCGAACCATAAGGACAGCATCGGTAGTCCCGAACCGTGGACAGCATCATCGGTAGTCCAGAACCGTGGACCCTACTTAGGTCCGGTACAAGCCCATAAAATAAAATAAATGCTTTCATATGCTTCTTCATTCATCATCATTCATGGCATATTCATTCATTCATTATTCTTTCATCACCATTATGCCTTAAAGGCATCATCATTCATAGCATAGTCATTCATTCATCATACTTAACCTTCATTCATCATTTTCATTTTTAGACACGGCACAGGTACACATCATTCATATAACATGGCATACATACATAAGCATGGCATACATTCATATCATTCGTAAGACATGGCATACATACACATCATTCATACATCATGGCATACCTACATATCATTCCTAAATCATGGCACATGTCTAAGCATTCTATAACCTAACATATATTTCATGACATATAAGCCAAAGGTTTAGTTAACATGGTATTCTTCCACCTTACTTAAGCATACCTCCTAATCACCTATACCCAAGCATCTTGGTAGGTTTAACCCAACCCTAGTCCTAGGTTAGATCCTTGGCCGAAACTTCCAGGCCATGGGGGCATGGAGAAATTCCATTAAAACCCCAAATCAATTGCTTAAACCCTACCCATACCTTACCATAGGGCCATTGGGCCCTTACTTGAAATAAGTCCTAGCTTTCCACCCTAATAGGGTACTTGGACGAAACCTATAGGGTCTCTAGCCCATGTGAAACATTCATATAAACACCCTTCGTCTCCCTTATATCATGATAAAACATACAACATATACTTTGGGTCTAACACCAACCCTACCTATGGGCCCTTCCTGTTGGCCGAAACCCTAGGGTACTCTAGGGTACCCCAAAAATTCCCAAAAATTATATTTACTTACTACACATCATAAGGGAACATTAATCAACCTTATCATGATTTTTGGCATAATTATAGACCCCAAAATCATGGTGGCCGATACCCACAAACCTAGGGTTCTTGGTTTCCTTTCCTTGTTGTTGGCCGAAACCCCTAGGGTCTCTAGCGTACTCCAAAAATTCCCAAAAATTATATTTACTTACTAAAAATCATAAGGGAACATTAAAAAACATTATCAAGATTTTTTTCATAATTATAGACCCCAAAATCATGGTGGCTGAAACCCACAAACCTAGGGTTCTTGGTTACCTTTCCTTGTTGTTGGCCGAAACCCCTAGGGTCTCTAGGGTACTTCAAAAATTCCCAAAAATTATATTTACTTACTAAACATCATAAGGGAACATTAAAAAACATTATCAAGATTTTTGACATAATTATAGACCCCAAAATCATGGTGGCCGAAACCCACAAACCTAGGGTTCTTGGTTTCCTTTACTTGTTGTTGGCCAAAACCCATAGGGTCTCTAGCGTACTCCAAAAATTTCCAAAAATTATACTTAACCTATACACATCATAAGGGAACATCAAATAACATTATAAGGATTTTTAGTATATTTACAGACTTTTAAATCATGCTGGCCGAAATCCATAAACTTGAGGACCTTGGTTTTTCTTTCCTTTCAACATCACATCCAAAAACTAACCCATATATCATGCTAAAAATCATGGAAATCATAGATAACTATTATACCACAGGTGAGGGAGTCTTACCTTGGGGTTTCTAAATTTTTTGACCTTGGATGGAGAGAAGGAAGAAGACTTGATGTCTCTTGACCACACCTAGTCCTTGGATCCTTGTAAGAACTTTAGATCTTGGGTGATGGAGCCTTGGTGGAAGCCTTTCCAAGGGAGAACTCTTCCTAAGAGTCTCGGCTAGAATGAGGAGGGAGGAGAGGAGCAAATGCACTTGATGGTGGAGAGAAGTAACCCCCCAAACCCCCTTTTTATAGCTCCTTTAAAGAGGCAAATGAAGAGTCTCTCCATGACCCTTCATCTCCTTCTACTTCTTAACCAACCTCTACTTCATTTACTCATATGAATTCCTTGCTAGGTGAGTTGGTTAAAGCATTCATGGTTGTACAAGAGGTCCAAGGTTCAATCCTTGGCCCATGCACCTTTATTTTTATTTAATTTTCATTTTATTTAAACCTTTTCCTCTAATTTTCGAAAATCCCCTTTTATTTCGAAAATTCCCCAACAATCACCCATAATTATGCTAATATTCCTAAATAAAATTCTTTTATATTTATATAAATTTTACCCAATTAATACTCATTTTTGGAGCCCATTTACAGCTCATTAGTACCTAATTTCTCAATTTAAATAGGAACATTAGGCCAAGACTTACCCACAATTATGCTAATATGCCTACTTAAATTCTATTTATATTTATACTAATTTTTACCTAAAATCCACCTATAATCAAGGTACTAAAAAGCCCATATAAGGCCCATTAGTACTTAATTTTCTCAATTTAAATGAGAAAACATAGGTTTTCTAGCCCAAAGTTCGTATCCATACTTCTAGATCCTTCGAAAATTATCTAAACATGCTTAATATTTTCATAAAATATCAAGAGAATTTACTGGGTCGTTACACAGAAGGTTTCTACTTCTGTGCCGAAAGGCAGTAAGAAGAAGAAACAAGGTGGGTCCATGAAGGCAGCAGATTCGCAGGGACCTTAGGCTGGCGTGGAGAAGCCGAAAGGCAAGTGCTTCACAAGCCAGTGGACTGGACATTGGATGACAAACTGTCCCCGTCGTCAAGACGAAGGTGTATCTTTTTCTTGTGTTGTTGTAACATGATTAGCGGTGTTATCTACCAGTACCTGGTGTGTAGATACAGATGCCACTAATCATGTCTGCAACTCTTTGTAGGGGTTCCAGGAAACCCAACGACTAGCTGAGGAAGAGATTACCGTCTACATGGGATATGCTACGGAGGTGGCGACTATTGCAGTGGGAGTTATTTATTTGCCTTTAGATAGGAAAATAAAATTTTGGTTTTAAGAAGATTGCTTTTATGTATCTAATTTTAGAAAGAACTCTGGTTCAGTTTTTGAAATAATGGATATTCTATTACTTTTTGTTATGAAAAGTGGAATAGAAAGATTTGATAGATCGAACAGCATTGCTAGAGGGGGGGGGTGAATAGCACTTTGTCGAATTTCTCTACAAAATTGTTAGCAGAATACAAACAAAAAATATATGAAAGCAAAAAAGCAATGCTAACTCAGAGGTTTTTACTTGGTAGCCACCCGAATGGGTGACTAATCCAAGGATCCACGCATGTACTCCACCTCCACTATGAAAAGTCTCCTTCAGGTGCAGAAACCATTACAAAGGCGTTGTCTTCCTCATTACAAAATGTAATGAGTGATAGATCAACGACGTTGCTAGAGGGGGGGTGAATAGCACTTTTTATTGAATTCTCTACAAGATTGTTAGCGCAGCGGAAATAATAATATGCAAAGGACAAGAAAGAACAATGCTAACATTCGGAATTTACTTGGAATCCACCCAAATGGGTGACTAATCCAAGGATCCATGCACGTACTCCACCTCCACTATGAAAAATCTCCTTCATGTGGAGAAACCTTTACAGCGGTGTTGTCTTCCTCTTTACAGAATACAATGATTGGAAAGAGAGGAAGATGAGAAGACTTTTTGCACGAGCAGCACTTCGTTATAGTACGAAACCGTACCATTCACGTGCAAAAAGGTCCTCTTTTTATAAGAGAACAGGACAACCTTGCAGGTTGTCCAGACCCGCACCAGTCGACTGCCCAGGGGCAGTCGACTGGTCCGAGGTTGAAAACTCTCTGTGTGTTTTGGCAGTCGACTGCCCTCTGGCCAGTCGACTGCCCTGCCTCTTAGCTCAATTTCAGCCATTCTGAACCTTCTCCTTCACGTGTGCCTTCAGGTTCACTCCCTTGGCTCGCCCCTTGAAGTCATCTTCCTCTGGCTCTCGTCCCTCGGATGCGCACACAAGCCTTCCCTTAGCTTGCCTCTATGCCACCCTTCAGGTGTGCCCTTGAAGTCCACTTCCCGGCTTGCCCTTGGAGTCCTCCTCCCTTGGCTCTCGTCCCTCGGATTTGTTCACCAAGTGTGATTCTCCAAGTCCTGCAAACTCAGTCACACATATCAAATACAACATAACACCCTAACCTTAAACATATTCACACACACACATCAAAATCATGATCTTCCAATCATTCTAGGGTTGATTGCCTCAACAATCTCGCCATTTTTGATGTAGGGAAATATGTTTAAGTTTAGGGATAAAATACCAGTCAACAATAACAATAAAAGCAGTAGCAATTGAAAAGCATAAGACATATCAAAAACCTAAGAGGTATCCTCCCCCTTAATCCATGTCTTTTCTCATTTTCAACTCTACTCATGATCCAAGTTAAGTTTCAAGTCCAACTTAACACTAAACAACATTAATTAAGAGTATAAGAGATAGTAAAGCCTAAGAGGTACCCTCCCCCTTAACCTATGCCTTTATCCATTTCCAATTTTCAAATTATCCAAGATTTAAGTTAAACAACTAACTTAAACAACCCATTTTAAGTCAAAGATCTAACTTAAACCAACCATTCTCCACCTTTGACACCATCAAAATGATTGCCTCAAGCAACCCAACTCTATGGAATCAAATGAGAGAAAGTTGGATTTCTAAAAAAAATTTCAGAACCTGATTACAGGCGTGCCAGTCGACTGCCCATGGGGCAGTCGACTGATACACTATCAGTTAGATTTTCCAACTTTTTTGTCGAATTTCAGAAACGTCCAGAAAAATCAAGAAAATTCCAAAAATTGTAAAAATTGGCAGACATGTTTGAAATAATATACTCTATCAAGGAAAAATATCAGCCCATATAAAATTTCAAATATACTTGACTTTTGATAAAAACTCAAAATCTTTGAAAACAACTAAGTTTTGTATCAAAATTACAACCTAATTTTGAAATCATATATCTTTCAAAAGTGTGGCAAAGCATAGAAAACATAAAATGGTTTTCAAAGGTTTAAAAATGTCCAACTATGATCTTTGAGCAAAGTGTCCATTGGTTAACCACTTGTCTTCCCCATAGTTGGTCTAGTTTTTATATTTTGATACTTTTAATGATTCAACAATATGCCACAAGCACAAGTGAACCAAATGTATCACCCTAACGGATCAAGCACACTTTTTCAAATGTAATATCCCAAGGTTCATCCTATACTTCTACAAAACACATTCCAAGGCCTCTTCTTAAGGATGTAAACTCCGATTGGGAAGAGGCTTGGTAAAAATGTCAGCTAGGTTTGACTTTGATTAACATAGTGTAGTTCTATGTCTCCCCTTGTCACATGGTCCCTAATGAAGTGATGTTTCACTTCAATGTGTTTTATCCTAGAGTGGTGAACCGGATTTTTGGTCAAATTGATTGTACTTACATTATCACACAAGACTTTGACCTTGAATAATGTAACTCATAATCTTCTAAAGTGTGCATGATCCAAAGGAGTTGGGAAACACACCCACCCATTGCCACATATTCTGCCTTCGTTGTTGATAGGGCAACGCATGGTTGTTTCCTACTACTCCAACTAACAAAGGAAGACCCAAGGAAATGAGACCCTCCACTAGTACTCTTCCTATCTAGCTTACATCCCGTATAGTCCGAGTCGGTGTATCCAATAAGATCAACACTAGGGGTTCTAGGATACCAAAGCCCTATTGGTGCAAGTTGCATCAATGATGTTCTCCTTTAAGTATTTTAATGTTTGACAATACACTTAAGTCAGTGACACATTGAACAGACAAAGGGGAGCAAAGGAGGAGTAACCAAAGTGAAAGGAAGTCCTAGTAAACCTAGGCAATAAGTCCTGGTTTAGTGAATTGGGCACTAAGTCCTGATCGAGGATTGGGCACTAAGTCGTGGCAAAGGGCTGGGCACCGAAGACCTGCTCGGAAGGTGGGCACTAAGTCTTCCTGCTCGAAAGGTGGGCACTATGTCCTGGTCGGGGACTGGGCAAGAAGACCTGGCCGAGGGTTGAGCACCGAAGACCTGGTTCGGGGAATTGGGCACGAAGACCTGGCCGAGGGTTGGGCACCTAAGTGCTGGACCTAGGGTTTGGGCACGGAGTCTTGGTCCGAGGGACTGAGCAACCTAGCTGAGCGATGACTAAGGATAGGAGTAGAGACGGGTCAGGGTTTGGGCGTCTCGAGGTCCGGAGGTATCAGAAGCTAAGCAAAAGTCCACCCGAAGGACAGGGTGGCAACCGTCTCCTGAAAGGAGTAGGTGAAAGGCGTGTTCTCGGGGGTGGGAACTTGCGCCGATTCGACCTAGGGTTTCATGCAAATCCAAAGTCCGAACCAAGTCCTTATGCCTAATATTGTATGTATATGTGCTTTGTGTTTGTGTATCTTGCAGGTACCAAGAACCGGAGACAAAGCAGGCAAGTGGCTGGAAAATAGCTGATGGGGGCGCCCCCACTAATGAGGGCGCCCTGAGTAGGGCATAAAACCCAGTATTGGGTTGAAATGCTTGATGGGGGCACCCAATATGAGGGGGGCTCCCGGGCTAAAGAGTAAAATGTAATATTCGTGAAGTAAGCAGAATAGGTGTCAAGGAGGGCACCCAGAGGGTCCGGGGCGTCCGGGTTGAAACCTGTATTTGCTGTTTCAAGTTCGAAATGTAGATAAGCCTTCAAGAGGGCGCCCGAGAGGTCCAGGATGCCTTGGTCAGAAGTTTTATCAGCCGCGGCAAGGTCGGCGCGGGATAAGGTTTGACCGAGTTTATCGGGGCGCCCCCGACGTCCAGGGCGCCCCCAGGAGTGCTATAAAAGGGGCTTCGACCCCTCTGCTTCAGACACAACTGCTAAGTGCCATTCTGATCACTCTGACCGATGACAACACGCTAAAGATGAGGCTTTACGACTGGGAGGCTCCAGGAGAAAGTGCACAACACTTCGGAGGTCTAGATCGGCCGAGTTTCAGATCTTGTTTGTTCGGTTTGATTTTATTGTTCCGCATTCAATTTATTTATATTTTGATTGTAATCTTGCACTGTAAGTCGGGTTTCTCCGCCTCCGGAAAGTCCGGGAAGGAGACCAATAGTGGACGGGTGTTCCCGTGTATAGGCCGAACGGGTGTTCCCGTGTATAGGCCTTGGATGTACTGACTCTGGGGGGTCTGGAACCAAGTAAAATCCCGCGTGCAATCTGTGTTGGTTGTTTTCTTCGTTTTGTTTATTTTCCGCTGCTACTAACTCTGAGTCTAGAATGAAGATTCGAAAGTCTATGATTCTCTTACGAAGGTTTTCACGGTCGATATTCACCCCCCCCTCTATTGACGGCACCGGTCCTACAATTCATATCAGAGCCGAGCCGCTCTTCACCGGACTAACTGCCGACGAAGCAATGATGCCAGGAGTTGAGGGGGAGCCTAGGGGTGAATCAGGTACATTTTTTTTATGTCCATTTTTAAGTTCCATATTATGTGTTTCACTTGCAGTGAGAGAGGGCACTACAAAAATCAGTGCCCTACTCGTAAGACTCGGTTTACACCACTGGCGGCAAAGGGGGGACCAGCGCCAGGAGTCCGGAAAGACAAAGATCACGTACAATGCTTCAAGTGCGGAAAATACAGACACTACAAGAACAAATGTCCGACAAAAGTACGTAAGATTTATGTTCCCAAAATTTTACAAATTCCTGCAATGTCTTTTAATAATTTAGATAATTTCTCTGATAAGTTAGAATTACTGCATAGTCAAGTAAATATTTTGCATGTCAAATTAGAAAGTGCAGATATGACTAAAATATCAGAAATTAATTATTTAATTAAGAACATTAATTCAGTAATCTCTAGAATAAATTATCATAACGTTAATTCTGATAATTTTAAACTTAATTCTGATAATTTTGATTCGGATAAATTTAATCCTAAGGATAAATCCGAATTCAAATTTGAAAATCCTAAGGATAAATCCGAATTCAAATTTGAAAATCCTAAGGATAATTCTAAACTTGAAAATCCTTTAGATAATTTTGAATTCAAATTTGAAAATCCGTTGTATAACTCTGAATTCAAATTCAAGAATTCTAAAGATAACTCTGAAGTCAGTTAAGATAATTCTGGAGATAATCCTGAAATTATTTTTGAGGATGAAAATGATTTTATTAAAAATCTTAAGGATAATGAAGATAAAATTCTCTTAGATAATAACTTAATCATAGATAATCTTGAAAACTATTACAAAACCTTAACTAGTGGCCCAAATTACTCCTCCTATTTTGTGGATGAGGAGGATATAGAACTATCTAAGATAAAGGCCATAATTAATAAAGTTCACAAAGATTCAAATAAATCAGAATTATTAGAAAAACTTGAAAAGATAGATAAAGATGAAGAAAAGTTTTCAAAATAATGAAAATGATGAATTTAAACCCACAATTATTAATTAATCATTTCAACCTTAATAATTTAAATCAAATTAATTAAATTAATTCAAATTAATTCAATTAATTCAAATTAATTCAAATTAATTCAAATAACTTCGATTAATTCAATTAATTCAAATTAATTCAAATAAATTAAATTAATTCAAATTAATACAATTAATTCAAATTAATTCAAAATAATTCAATTAATTCAAATTAATTCAAAATAATTCAATTAATTCAAATTAATTCAAATAATTCAAATTAATTCAAATAAACTTCAATTAATTCAATTAAGTCAAATTAAATTAAATTCAAAAAATATTAAAGTCAAATTAAATCTAAATTAATTCAAATTAAATCTTAATTAAATCTAAATTAAATTCAAATTAAATTTAAATTAAATTCAAATTAAATCTTAATTAAATCTAAATTAAATTCAAATTAAATCTAAATTAATTCAAATTAAATCTAAATTAAATCTAAATTAAATTCAATCTAAATTAAATTCAAATTAAGTCTTAATTTCAATTAAATCTTAATTAAATTAATTTAATTCAAATAAACTTAGTTAATTCAATTCGCTTCAAATAAATTCAACTTTAATTAATTCACACTTAAATTAATTCAAATCAATTCAATCTTAATTAATCAATTTCAAATTAATTTAAACTTCAATTAATTCTTAATTAACTTGAATCCAACTAAATCTTAAATAAATTAAACTCGAACTAAACTAAAACCTTACCCAAACCGCAACAATTAATTTAATAAAATTAAATATGTCAATGTGGGTTGACATATTCGCGGGTTCACACGACATGTATCAAATCGGGAATTTGATACATCTTTAGAAACGTAATTAAAATGCTTTGGACTTGTTAGACTCATGCATAATTGTCATGCCATGCATTTACTACTTCTTTTAAATATATGAAATGTCATTCATATTTAAATTTTATGCATATATTAGAATGGCTATAGGAAAAAGAATAATTGAAACTTGATCAACCTAGTATTGGGTGGCGGTGAGATGATAGTACGTTAGGGAAGCCTCTTCTAATAATGTCAAGTATACACTACTTGGTCTCTTTAGACTGGTGAAACTAGCCGAAGCTACCGATCCAAGACCCAAACTAGTTAGATCAGAATTTTTCAAAAAATAATTTTGAAAATGAAATTTCATTAAAAGGCTTTGTCAAAGAAAGGGTTGATGATCCAATAAGGCTACGACCAAAGAAGGTCTAGTGCCTCGCCAAGACCTGGAAGCCAATTTTTGAAACTCAAATTCAAGTTACTTCTGGTCAAATTCAATTCTAACAAAAGCTTCAATTAAATCTTAGAGTTAATAATAAATTAAGGAAAATGATTCAAGCATCTCACAATACACCTATAAGGCAACCATGCTTGTTGTATTGAGACATCTAGAATGGGTGAGATGTTAAGGACTAATGAATTGAAAAATATTTTTCAAAATTGTTAGAATATTTTCCTAAAAATATATTTTCAAAATAGTGCTTCAACATAATAATATTTTTTATAGAATTCATGCTTGTCTGATTGATTATACATATTATACATTTTTCAAAAGTATATCTTTTCAAAAATTGTTTGACTCACTCAATTAGACACAAGCCTCTTAGGACAACACTAAAGTTCCTTAAGGCACTTAGATAGAGTCAAACGATGTTGGGTACAGGGGGAGTGGTTTATTCTTTTTCAAAAATTGTCCTTGAAAAAACACTGTCTTTTAAAACGGTTTTCGAAAATTGGGCTTTAAACACTATTACTTATGTTTTTCAAAAACTATGTCGGATAAATTACCTTATTTTCAAAATATGTTTCGAAGTTTCAAAATACATTCCAAGAGTGTGCTTTGTCTTGTTTGATTTTGATAATCCCTAATGACACAGAGGAAGGTCCACTTCATAATCTATAAGGACTCCTAGGATGTGTCAGATTTAGGGGGAGTCTGAATCAAACTTCTGAAAAAGTTTTTTTGTGAAATTAATTGTTTTGAAATTATTAGATAATTCCTTTGATTTGAATCAAACCTTAAGACTCAGAGGAAGAGTACTTGTGGTTAACAAGCTTCCTAGGACTGGGTCAAGTTTAGGGGGAGGTCAAATTAAAAGAATTATTGAATATTTCAAATGTTTTCATGCGCTATATTTTCAAATCTTGCTAAAAACATAAGTATTCGTTCAAAATACTATCATTTTTGTCTTAAAAATACCAGTATTTTCAAAAATTCATCTGGTTTTGATCAATTTGAAAAAAATATGTTTATCTTGAGTTTGGAAAATCTTCCAGGACACTTAGGAAAATGTCCTTGTAGTCAACAAGGTTTCCTATGATTGTGTCAGACTGGAAGATAAACCAAGTCAAGTATTATGACTTCAAAAATTCATACATTTTTCAAAATGTACTTACATCCTATTATTCTATGTTTTAGAATTTGTGTGACTTATGAAATCATTTTTATATTTACTTGAGTTTGAAAATTTTCCAGAATACTTAGGAAAATGTCCTTGTAGTTAACAAGGTTTCCTAGGATTGTGTCAGACTGGAAAAGAACCTAGTCAAGTAAAAATATTATGTTTTCAAAATGCATAATACTTTTCAAAAATTACTTATTATTTTTCAAAGTCTCATCTTTTTCAAAAATAGTTAGTACTTGCAAAATTTGTATTTTTCAAAATATCTTTCAAAAATGCATCATATCCTTCAAAGTACTTGCACCTTTCAAAACTCATAGTATTCTTTCAAAAATACAGTATTTTATCAAGAAAATGCAATATTGTTTAAGTTTTATGCTATGCCTTCAAAATTTTATACTAAGTATTTTCAAAAGGACCAAATATTCTCATTGTTGGCGCAAGTATTTCTGGTGATTTTTTTTATGTATGACAAAGGGGTAGAGGTTGTTAGTAATGTGAGAGAAGTGTCCTAAGGCAATCGCCTTATGATTGTAATCATTTATTTTAATAAATGAATATTCACTATTTGAGTATACATGTTTGTGTATTTGATTGAGATCATAAACTCATTTACTGAATGTCCGCAATACAATTCACAGCATGAGAGAATTTGTGATGAATTCACAACTAGTGATTATCTCTACATGTGCAATTGTGAAGTATTGAAACTATCCCTAGTCGATGAATTGATAAATACGGACACTATCAATTCTGTTGAGACTAGCATGGGTTATTCTCTAATCAGCTGATTCTCACTGGCTGGTGACATTGGGATGTCCGGAGATAAACATCAATGCTAGTTAAGGGAACTAGTTCATTGGTGTGACTAGCTGTAAAACTTCATATGGTAATCTACATATAGATTTGTCAATGAAGTTCTTACTGCAACTTAAGTGCGATGGTCCTTTCACTTGCGGTGTTCAAGTCATCTTGGTCATGAAGACTTATACTTTGACATCTTAAGCAAGCATCTCCAAGGAGGTGTGGACCCAGGATGATTGGGTATAAGCCGAAGTGCCCGAAGATGTTTGAACAACCTACAAAGGATTCACCACTCCTTGCGAGGAGATGTATACCCAAGGCCTATCGTCGGATTGTTACTAGAAGCCTCTGGCCAGAGCATCACATGTTCAGAGTATGAATCTCTTAGATACATGAGAGTAATTAGAACCCGTTGGAGGAGAAAGACATTGCTTGGGCTAGGTGTGACGTAGTCAGCCTAGTGGGGACTGACACACATAGACCGTGTCCTGAACCAAGTGGGTATAAGATGGTGAAGGGAATGGGGCACGATTCATTATAGCTGCTAAAGGATTTCAGAATAATTTCTGAGGTCAACCGTTGATCTTTCGAATAATTGGGGATCATGATGTACTACTAGGTGCCACTCATCATCGTTCTATAATTGGTATAATTACCTAGCTTCATAGCTAAGAATAACTTGATGGCCACAGCCATGGTTGTTCATATCTATGGTTGGATATCATCCTATTTGGAGATGTTCCTACGATCTCCCGAATTGATAAAAAGGGTTATTCAATTCGAAAAATAAATAGGATTTAATTAATGTATGTTGATGCATTCTTTATCATTCTTCTCACATAAGCTCAATTTGTATTTCTAGGATAATCACCTGATTATGTCTTCTCTGAATTTGCGTTCCATTTTGGACACCAATAAGTTAACTAAGGACAAAAGGATTGAAAAGGCACCAAAAGGCACTTGCCATCACTGTGGCAAGGAGGGCCACTGGCGAAGAAACTACAAGGTTTATCTTGAGTCCTTGAAGAAGAAAGCATCCGATGCCCCATCCTCTTCAGGCATCTTCGTTATTGAGTGTCACTCTATTTCCTCGTACACCTGGGTAATTGATACTGGGTGTAGCTCACATTTATGTAATGACATACGGGGGCTAAGGAAAGAAGAAGACTCGTCAAGGGAGAAGCGAATTTGTGAGTTGGAAATGGAGCAAAGATTGCTGCTATTGTAACGCCCGCTTTTTTTTTCATAAAGCGGCGTTACGTTAACATACTTAGGGCATGTAGACATCATAATGCAGTGGAAACCTTTAAACTTACACCTACATGCACTTACTACCATTCCTAGCATCATAACATGGGAACTTGGCATATTAACTTTATACTTAGCATCATATCATACTTAGCATCATGTCATACTTTAGCATCATGTCATACTTAACATCATGTCATACTGTAGCATCATGTCATAGAGACACATTCAAGTACTTAATAGTAAAGGTAAAGTTCTATCATAAGACGAGCAAGCATATGGTCTCTTGGCCAAGTCACTATCACACACATGCTTTAAGGCCCTCCTGCTGCTTCCTTACTATCCCCTTGCGTGATCTGCGGTATAAGGAAAATAAGACTATAAGCACATAGGCTTAGTAAGACTCTTTCCTACTCACTAAAACCATTCATCATTTAATCATGAGCACATAAGACATTAACATACTTAGTGCTTTACTTAGAACATAAGCATTTTCATCACTTAGCATACATTCGTCATGGCATGAACATAACTTAATCACATTCGTAGCATGGCATAATCATAACCATAAAAACATTCATGGCATGGCATAATACTTGGCATAGATATCAACATCGTAAACATTCATAGCATGGCATAATACTTGGCATAGACATAAACATAATCAACATAACCTCATAAACTTTCTTAGCATGGACCTAAATAAAATCATGGCATCCTATCTTAGCACAAACGTAATTAAATCATGGCATCATTACTAGCGTGAACATAAATAAAATCATGGCATCCTAACTTAACATAAACATAATTAAATCATGGCATCCTAAGCTAGCATAAACATAAATAAATCATGACATCCTAAACTAGCATAGACATAAATAAATCATGGCATCTTACCCTAGCATAAACATAAATAAATCATGGCATCCTAAACTAGCATGAACATAAACAAAATCATGGCATTCTAACTTAGCATAAACATAAATAAATCATGGCATCCTAAACTAGAACATAAATAAAATCATGGCATTCTAACTTAGCATAAACACAATTAAATCATGGCATCCTATATTAGCATAAACATACATAAAATCATTTGCATAAACATACCTTGCATAAACTTACTTTGCATAATATTCTTATCATAAATATAATGCATAACATGGATGGATGCATGTGGCAATTGCATATATATATATATAAGGATGCTTAATCTTGAAAAACATGCTTTTAAATACTTTAACATAATCATAACATTCATTGGGCCCTGGCTTGTACCACATTCATTCATCATATGCGTGCATCCCTAAGTAAATATGAGGTAGCTAATCTCGACCTACTAGGGTAAGGACAGCTTCATCGGTAGTCCCAAACCGTAAGGACAGCTTCATCGGTAGTCCCGAACCGTGGACAGCTTCATCGGTAGTCTAGAACCGTGGACCTTACTTAGGTCCGGTACAAGCCCATAAAATAAAATAAAATGCTTTCACATGCTTTCTCATTCATCATCATTCATAGCATATTCATTCATTCATCATACTTAACATCATCGTTATGCCTTGAAGGCATGAACTTTAACTTCATTCATCATTTTCATTCTTAAACATGGCATATGTACACATCATTCATAAAGCATGGCATACATACAATTTATTCATAAACATGGCATACGTACATATCATTCATAAGACATGACATACATACATATTATTCATAAAACATGGCATACATACATATCATTCATAGATCATGGCACATGTCTTAAACATTTATGACCTAATCATATAATTCATGACATATAAACTAATGGTTTGGTTAACATAAAAATTCTTCCATCTTATTTAAACATACCTCTTAGTAACCTATACCCAAGCATCTTGGTAGGTTTAACCCAACCCTAGCCCTAGGTTATGTCCTTGGCCGAAAGTCCCCAAGGAACCCTAGGTCCATGAACCTTCACATAACTTCCCAAACAACATCTCATACACATATACTAGGCCATAGGAACCCTTTGATTCCATACTTAAGGCCAACCCTAATCCTTTAGCCCTAATCTTACTCTTGGCCAAAACTTCAAGGCCATGGGGGTATGGAAAAATTCCATTAAAAACCCCAAATCAATTGTTAAATACCAACCATACCTTACCATAGGGCCATTGGGGCCCTTACTTGAAATAAGTCCTAACTTTCCACCCTATTAGGGTACTTGGCCGAAACCTATAGGGTCTCTAGGCCATGTGAAACATTCACATAAACACCCTCCATCTCCCTTATATCATTATAAAACATAAAACATATACTTGAGGTTTTAAACCCAACCCCACACATGAGTTCTTAATGTTGGCCGAAACCCTAGGGTATTCTAGGGTACCCCAAAAATTCCCAAAAATTATATTTAATCTCTAAACATCATGAGAGAACATTAAACAACATTGTAAAGATTTTTAGCATCATCTTTGACCCTAAACTTCTAGTGGCCGAAACCCATAGGGTATCCTAGGGTTCTTGGTTTGCTTTTCTTGTTTCTTTTAACATCAAATCCCAAAATCAACCAATATATCATGCTAAAAACATAAGTAACTATTGTACCACAGGTGAGGGAGTCTTACCTTGGTTGATCTTGATTTCTAAACCTTAAAAGAGAAGGAAATGGTAAGATCTTTGGACCCTTGAACCCCCTTGTCCTTGTATCCTTGGAAAACCCTTAGATCTTGGAGATGAGACCTTCTTGTGGAGTTTTTTCAAGGGAAACTCTCCTTGTGGTGTTCGGCTAGGATGAGGGAAGGAGGAGGAAGAAAATGCCAAGTGATGGAAAGAAGAGGTAACTCCCAAACCCCCCCTCTTTATAACCCATTAAGGAGGTAAATGAAGAGTCTCTCCATGACCCTTCATCTTCTTCTAAGCCTGAACCAATATCCACTTCATTCCCTCATAACATTCCCTTGCTAGGTGAGTTGGTTAGAGCATACATGGTTGTACAAGGGGTCCAAGGTTCAATCCTTGGTAGATGCACAATTTTTTTTCCCACATATTTTCTTTTATTTTCCTAGTATTTTCAAAAATCCCTTAAAAATCCCCCCATAATTATGTTAATATTTCTCATTAAAATCCCTTTATATTTATATAAATTTTCACCTAAAATCCACCAATAATTATGGTACTAAAAAGCCCATATAAGGCCCATTAGTGCCCTTTTTCCCAATTTAAATGAGAAAACATGGATTTTCTAGGCCAAAGTTCACATTAATATTTCTAGGTTCCTCCGAAAATCATCTAGACATGCTTAATATTTTAAGGAAATATTAAGAGAATTTTCCGGGTCGTTACAGCTATTTCCATCGCAACATATTCGCTAAAGCTCCCTACTGGACTTGTCTTAGAATTGGATAATTGTTATTTTGTTCCTTCGTTAATAAAGAACATTGTATCTATTTTATGCTTGAATGAAAAGGGTTACCAATTAACTTTTAGTAACAATTGTCGTTACATAACTTTAAATGGTGTTCTTTATGGGACCGGAACTTTATGCAATGGTATCTACACGTTAGATTTATCCGGTGACATTTTCAATATCAAAGTTAGCAACAAACATGCTCGAATAGATAATCAAATAGACTCCTATACGTGGCATTGTCGTCTTGGCCATATAAGTAAGAAACGCATGACCAAATTACACCTATGTGGAATTCTGGAATCATTTGAACCTGGTTCATTTGATACATGTGAATCATGCTTTAAAGGCAAGATGGCCAAATTACCCTTTTCTGGAAAAGGTAAACCAGTGGGAGAATTGCTTGGTCTAATACATACTGATGTATGTGGACCAATGTCAACTCTTGCACAAGGAGGCTATAGCTACTTCATTTCCTTTATCGATGATCACTCACGATTCGGGTATGTGTTCTTGATGAAACACAAATCTGAAGCTTTTGAGAAATTCAAAGAGTTCAGAAATGAAGTAGAGAAATAGCTTGGCAAAAGTATTAAGATACTTCGATCCGATCGGGGTGGTGAATACTTAAGTCAAGAGTTTCAAGATTATCTTAGGGACAATGGGATATTGTATCAATGGACTCCGCCGTATACACCACAGCATAATGGTGTATCTGAGAGGCGTAACCAAACCTTGATGGACATAGTTAGATCTATGATGAATCATGTAACTCTTCCAAAATCTTTTTGGGGCTATGCGCTTAAGACAGCTGTTTACTTGCTAAACAGAATCCCGACCAAGGTAGTCTCTACTACTCCATATGAGATGTGGAATAGTAAGAAACCACACTTAACTCACCTTAAGATATGGGGTTGACCTGCTTATGTGAAGCAGACTGTATCAGACAAATTGGATGCTAAGTCTGATAAATGTCTATTTATTAGATACCCTAAGGAAACAAAGGGTTACCAATTCTATCATCCCTTGGAACAAAAGGTGTTTGTTTCTGGAAAAAGAATTTCTTTTACAAGAAGACAGTGGGAGTAGTATTGAACTTGAAGAAGTTCAAGAAACTCCAATAGACATTACAGAGACACCTAGTCTAGACCCACAACCAATAACTCATAATGATGAGCTATCAGTTGAACCTAAAACAACACCACATCTTCGTAGATCTGATAGGACACGCAATATTCCTGAGAGATACGGATTTCTCGTAAGTGAATTGAACGACGTGTTACTCATTAGCGATGACGAACCTATCAGTTATGATGATGTTCTGAAAAGTTCAGAAAGGGACAAATGGCTTGAAGCCATGAAGTCGGAAATGGATTCCATGTACGAAAATCAAGTATGGGACTTGGTTAACCCACCTGAAGGGATTAAGCCCATAGGGTGCAAGTGGGTTTTTGAGAAGAAAACCGACATGGAAGGTAATGTTGTTACCATTAAGGCTAGATTAGTGGCAAAAGGATATCGTCAGAAACAAGGAATTGATTATGACGAAACCTATTCGCCAGTAGCTATGCTTAAATCCATTCGGATGCTCCTGGCCATAGCATCTCATTATGATTATGAGATATGACAAATGGATGTGAAAATAGCTTTCCTTAATGGAAACCTGTTTGAGGATGTATACATGATACAACCTGAAGGTTTCACGTCGGTTGATAAAACCAAAATATGCAAGCTTCGACGATCCATATATGGACTGAAGCAAGCATCCAGGAGCTGGAACATCCGTTTGGATAAGACGATCAAAGAGTTTGATTTCTCACAAAATCCTGACGAACATTGTGTGTACAAGAAGGTTAGTGGGAGTGCAGTCGTATTCCCAGTATTATATGTCGATGACATATTACTTATAGGAAACGATATATCAGTCTTACAGTCGGTTAAAATTTGGTTGTCCAAAACTTTCTCCATGAAAGACCTGGGAGAAGCAACCTATATCCTTGGGATTAGAATCTATAGAGATAGATCAAAACGGTTGCATGGTCTTTCGCAGTCTACATATATAGACCGAGTGCTAAAAAGGTTTAGCATGTCGGAATCCAAGAAAGGTTACCTTCCCATCAGGCATGGGATCAACCTTTCAAAGTCTATGTGTCCGCGCATAGAAGATGAGAGGATTTGCATGAATAAGATTCCTTATGCATCCGTGATAGGATCTATCATGTATGCTATGTTATGTACTAGGCCCGATGTATCGTATGCTCTGAGCATCACAAGTAGATACCAGTCTGATCCAGGAATGGATCATTGGGCGGCTGTCAAGACAATCCTTAAGTACTTAAGAAGAACTAAGGATGTGTTCCTAATATATGGAGAAGGAGATATGATAATACGTGGGTATACAGATGTCAGATTCCAGATAGATAAGGATGAGTCCAAATCTCAGTCCAGATACATATTTATTTTGAATGGAGGTGCAATAAGTTGGAAGAGTTCCAAACAAGACACCGTAGCGGATTCTACCATGGAAGCGGAATATATTGCAGCTTCGGAAGCAGCAAAGGAAGCAATCTGGATCAAGAAGTTTGTCTCAGAACTTGGTGTGGTTCCAACCATTGATGAAGCAGTGCCGGTTTACTGCGACAACAATGGAGCTATTGCACAAGCAAAGGAACCAAGGTCTCATCAGCGATCCAAACATGTGCTTCGCCGCTATCATCTGATCAGAGAGATTATAAGTAGGAATGATATACAAATTGAGAAAATTCTCACTGAAAGGAATTTAGCGGATCCTTTAACTAAGGTCTTGCCACAAAGCAAGTTTGAGGGTCATGTTAGAGCCTGTGGTATTGGATACCGTAGCGATTGGCATTAGGCCAAGTGAGAGTTTGTTAGTAATGTGAGAGAAGTGACCTAAGGCAATCGCCTTATGATTGTAATCATTTATTTTAATAAATGAATATTCACTATTTGAGTATACATGTTTGTGTATTTGATTGAGATCTTAAACTCATTTACCGAATGTCCGCAATACAATTCATAGCATGAGAGAATTTGTGATGAATTCACAACTAGTGATTATCTCTACATGTGCAATTGTGAAATATTGAAATTGTCCCTAGTCGATGAATTGATAAATATGGACACTATCAATTCTGTTGAGACTAGCATGGGTTATTCTCTAATCAGCTGATTCTCACTGGCTGGTGACATTGGGATGTCCGGAGATAAACATGAATGCTAGTTAAGGGAACTAGTTCATTGGAGTGACTAGCTGTAAAACTTCATATGGTAATCTACATATAGATTTGTCAATGAAGTTCTTACTGCAGCTTAAGTGTGATGTTCCTTTGACTTGCGATGTTCAAGTCATCTTGGTCATGAAGACTTATACTTTGACATCTTAAGCAAGCATCTCTAAGGAGGTGTGGACCCAGGATGATTGGGTATAAGCCGAAGTGCCCGAAGATGTTTAAACAGCCTACAAAGGATTCACCACTCCTTGCGAGGAGATGTATACCCAAGGCCTATCGTCGTATTGTTACTCGAAGCCTCTGGCCAGAGCATCTCATGTTCAGAGTATGAATCTCTTAGATACATGAGAGTAATTAAAACCCCTTGGACGAGAAAGACATTGCTTGGGCTAGGTGTGACGTAGTCAGCCTAGTGGGGACTGACACACATAGACCGTGTCCTGAACCAAGTGGGTATAAGATGGTGAAGGGAATGGGGCACGATTCATTATAGCTGCTGAAGGATTTCAGAATAATTTCTGAGTTCAACCATTGAACTTTCGATTTATTGGGGATCATGATGTACTACTAGGTGCCACTCATGATCGTTCTATAATTGGTTAATTATGGACGACCAACATAAATCGAAAGCCTATTTAGTCACATGCACTACGAGTAATCCGAGGGATTTAAAACGAGTTGAAAATTGGATTTTCCGATCAAGAGAGATAAGTCGAATCTGAATTTTTCAATGACGCATCGGAAGCATAAAATATCTAAGTCTTTTGAAGACTTATTGGACGAATTAAATGAGTTTAATTCGTATGGTTTTAGCTTGGGTTTGGCCGGCCAAAGAGGGTCCCCACCCTCTTTGTTTGGCCGGCCACAACAAAAGGGGAAAACCAAATTTTGGTTCAAATTATAAAATAAACCGAGCGTGGTTTGTTTTATAAAATTATGGATAAAGAAATTTATATAAAGAAATTTATATAAAGAGATTTATTTTTCATGGAAATTAAAATGAACCATGGATTGGTTTATTTTATAAAATCAATAATGGATTGATTTACGAGTAATTAAGTCTAATATAGCGACGAGTCCTCGATTCGGTCTGCTACAGGGCGAATTGAAGGCGATTCATAGGCGATAGTTTTCACGCGCGGCTTCTCTCCCGCAGCGGCGATGGCCGCCGGCGTCAGTAAGCAGCTGGCGCCGGATCCATCAGCTTTTCCTCCATTACCAAACGCAGTGCCTCAATCTGAGAATCTGCCAAACCCACATGGAGCATTGGAAGATAATCCAAAATCCTACGCGGCGGCATTGAGACCTTCTTCACCAAGATCATCGAAAAAAACTTTCGACGAGATTGGAGACGATTTCAAAGAGATGATGATTTATAATGATAAGCCGGGGATCTTCTATACTCCAGAAGAAGTTATATCTATGGCCGATCCTTACAAATATGCGTTAATTGGAAAATTCTCAGGTAAACGGCCAGTCTTTTCTGTTATTATGCTTGCCTTTCAGAATCTAGGGTTATATAGCCCTTACAACATCAAAGTTCTGCGCTCGGGACATATCTTTCTTCATTTGACATCTAATTCTGATATGGCAAGAATCTGGGCTAGGGGCGTCTGGTATATCGACGGCGTTCCTTTACGCATCTTCAAATGGTCACCGAATTTCTCATATGATGCTGAATCTTCAATCACCTCGGTATGGATTCAATTCCCAGACTTTCCCATACACATGTTCAACAAAAAGAGCTTATTTTCTGCAGCTCGTATAGTGGGTAAACCTATAAAGATAGATGAAGCTACGGCTGATGGCTCAAGGTTATACATGGCAAGAATATGTGTGGAAATTGATTTGCTTAAACCTAGAGTGAATGAATTTTGGATTGGTATTGGAGAAGAAAAGAGATTGCAGAAAGTATTATTTGAAAAGTCCCCAAAGTATTGCACATCTTGCTCTCACTTAGGACATTCGGAAGAAGATTGCTATGTTAAAGGAGGTCAATTTTTTCCAGCATGGAAAAAGAATGTGAAGGTTGACATTCCTCTAGAAGACAAGCAGAATAGGGAGGATAGAAGGGAGATGGAAGACACCGTAAATCACATGAAGAAAGGTTTTAAAGTTAGAGATGGAAAACAAGCTTGGATACAAAAAGATAAATCAGACATCCACTTCACTAATGAGAATAAATTTCAAACTTTGGCTGCTTATGAAGTGGAAGAAGAAGGAGCACTGAATGTTTTCCAAGAACTGAAAAAAAAGACAGAGGAGGATAAAAACAAGCATTCAATTGATATGGATACCAGGAAGGCAGATGTAAGTGAAATCACAGAAGATCAAAATTGTATTGGGGGCTTTGATCAGGTCCCTGATCAGAGGTTAAATGTTCATTTTGAACCGGTGGTTCTAAATTCAGCTGAAATTCCTTCCTCTGCAGATTTAATTACAGCAGAAGTTTCATCCAAGGAGCTATTAGCTTCTCACCCAAGCTTAGAGAAATGGCATGCAGCTGAGAATGATATAGAAATAATAGCTGCTGAGATGACAGGGAATGTTCTGGATCAAAGTCTCCAGTTTGAAGCATCTCTTCAAACTAATAATGAATCAATGGAAATCGCAAAAATTATGTTAGAAGATGATTTATCAGATCAAGTGGAGGTGAGGCAATTGCAGAGAACTTCGTCCCTTCCTTCCTCTTTAAAGGTTCCTTTGAACAAAAAAGCTCCTCCTGATATACCTCAAAGGATTACCAGAAGTAAGTATCAAGCTCAAAGGTCTTCTATTTCATCTTTATTATAATGACAGGTCTTGTGTGGAATATTAGGGGAATAGGAAATCTTCCCTCAATTAGAAGATTGCTATATTTAAAGAATCACTATCATCTTAATTTCTTGGGTATCTTGGAACCATTGATAGCTCTGGACGGTGACTCCTTTATAAGAAGATTTGGGTTTTCTTCAGTTTTCTCAAATTATTCAGGTAAAATATGGTTTGCTCATGATGTGAATATTGATTGCACAATTTTGAAGGATCACAATCAGTTTCTCCATTTGAAATTGAAAGACAATATGCTTGCTTTGGATATACTGGTTACAATTGTATATGCTAAATGCTCTAGAGTGGATAGATATGATTTATGGGAGCAGCTGGAATCCTTTAGACCACCGAATGAGGAACTTTGGTTAGTTGGTGGAGATTTTAATATAATAGCAAATGAATCGGAAATCTCTACTGGAATATTGACAGGGGTAGGTGCTATTGATGACTTTAATAATTTTATGATGTTATCAGGATTGATTGATGCAGGATTTGTAGGTGATAAATTCACCTGGACAAATAACAGAATATGGAAGCGGTTGGATCGAATTCTAATCTCAAATACTTGGCAAAATAATGGAATTTCAATTAGGGTTGAGCATTTGAATAGAGCTGCCTCGGATCATTGTCCCTTGCTTATTTCATTCTCTACTCCTGAAAGAGGGGCATCTTCATTCAGATTTCAAAAAATGTGGTTAAGACATCATGGTTTCCTTCAAACTGTTAGATTAAATTGGAACTTGCCGAGTTCTAGTTATGGTATGCTAAATCTACAAATCAAATTAAAGAGGCTAAAAAGTCATTTAAAATGGTGGAACAAAGAGGTTTTTGGAAATATACAAGACAACATTCAAAAAGCAGAAGAAAGGTATAAAGAGGCAGAAATACTCTTTGATAATGACCCTTCTGAGACAAATAAAGCTTATAAAAATAAGCTTCAAGCCCATCTATTTAAAACTTTGCAAATGGAGGAGGATTTCTGGAAGCAAAGGGCAGCTGTAAAATGGATGGAAGAGGGTGACAAAAATACTAAATTTTTTCACAATATGGTGCAGACTAGAAAGTTAGTCAATAGAATATCTCGAATATGGGATGATGGAGAGTGTTTGGAGAACCCAGAACTGATTAAAACTTCGGGGATCAAATTTTTTGAGCAATTATTGACAGGTGAATCTTTTGATGGTAATATGGTAGATCTCAATTGTATTCCAGACTTGATTAATTCAGTTGAAAATATGGATTTAACAACCCTACCATCTAAAGAAGAAGTAAAACAAATAGTGTGGCAAATGAATCAAGACAGTGTAGCTGGCCCAGATGGTTTTTCTGTTTCTTTTTATATATCTTGTTGGGATATCATACAGGATGATGTGTTTCAGGCTGTATTGGATTTCTTTAAAGGAGGTTTTTACCAAAAGGTTTGACTGCTACGACTATCATTTTAATTCCAAAAACAGAGAATGCGCAATCTTGGCAAGAATTTAGACCTATCAGTTTGTGAATGTTTCTTATAAAATCATATCCAAACTGTTAGCAAATAGATTGCAAAAAGTTTTGTATAAGATAATATCTCCTACACAAAGTGGATTTGTAGAAGGCAGACTGATATCAGATAACATACTGTTGGCTCAGGAATTGACATATAAATTAAATCATCATGTCAGAGGAGGTAATGCTATAATGAAATTGGATATGGCTAAAGCTTTCGATAGAGTTCAATGGGGCCTGCTATTTAGAATTATGGATGCCTTCGGCTTTTCTAAGAAGTTTATAAATATGATTGAAAGATGCATTTCGGTAGTTTGGTACTCTATTCGCATCAATGGTCAGACGGCAGGCTTTTTCCAATCTAAAAGAGGGCTACGTCAAGGAGATCCTATTTCCCCTTTTTTGTTTATTATTACTTCTGTACTTTTATCCAGGGGTCTAGAGAAGCTCTACTCTGATAATTCTAAGTTGGGATTCTTTACAGGTTGCAACATGAAGATTTCACATCTAGCTTATGCTGATGATGTAATGATTTTTCTGAATGGTTCTATTGATTGTATAAAATTGGTTAAGAACTTCCTGGCCAAATATGAAGAACACTCGGGACAAGCTATAAACACAAGGAAGAGTTCAATCTATCTACCTAATAAGATATCAGATAAGCGCAAAGGGCTAATTCTAGCCGAAACAGGTTTTCTGATAGGCTCATGGCCTATGAAATATTTGGGAATTCCTCTTCACACTGGACACCGGAAATCAGTTTATTTTCATCCTCTGATAGAAAAGATAAGGAAAAAGCTTATGGGATGGAATCTATCACGTTTAACATATGGAGGGCACTTACTATTGATTCAGAGTGTGTTATTATCTATGCCGCTTTACTTGTTGCAAACGATTCTTCCACCATTGTCCATTCTTCACAATTTGGAGATGATATTTGCCAAGTTCTTTTGGGGTTCTACCGATAAAAATAAAAAAGCTCATTGGGTGGCTTGGGAGGCTATTTGTAAGCATAAAATGGAAGGAGGCTTAGGATTAAGGAAGCTTGCAGATTTAAGTCTTGCAATGTCGGCTAAACTATGGTTTAGATTTAGGGAGCAAAATACTTTAAGGGCAATGTATCTCTCTAATTTTTATTGCAGCTCATCTCACCCGGTTATTGTGGATTTAAAGCCAAAAGCTTCTCCTTGTTGGCGAAGGCTTATCAAAGTTCGCAATCTAGCTGAACAAAATATTTGTTGGATCCTTGGAAATGGTAAAATTAACTTTTGGTTTGATACTTGGCTAGATCAAGGTCCTCTCTTCAAATCTAGTGTCCCGATTGCCAACAGAGAAATAAGAGTTGAGGCTTTCTTTAATGGTTCTCATTGGAGAATGGAAGAATTAGCAAAATTTCTTCCAGCTAATACTATTCAAATGGTGGTAAATACTCCTCGATTCTTAGTTTCTGATCAAATAATTTGGAAGCCTTCCTTAGATGGAGGCTTTTCTTTAAAACAGGCTTGGAATTCCATTCGGCAAGTACAAGAAAGGAATCTAATATATCATGTAATTTGGAATGGTTTGCTTAAACCGAGTATTGTTATTTTTGCCTGGAGATTTTTAAAAAGAAAACTTCCTCTGGATACCATCTTGCAACACCGGGGTATTTCTCTAGTTTCTAAATGTCAATGTTGTTACTCAATAGAATCATGGAATCATTTGTTTTTTGAAGGTCCTATTGCTAAAGAAATCTGGTTATATTTTGCTAATTTGTTCCATGTTAATCATTTCTCAATATTGGAAGAATGGAGGATTGGATCCGAATGGTTGCAAGGAGGTCACATTAGAGAGGTAATGCCATTTCTTATTGTTTGGTTCCTGTGGTTAGCTAGGAATGAAGCTAAACACAAAGGTGTAAGGCAGGAGGTCCGAAATATCAAGAGAAACATATTTCAATATTGTTTAATGGGGGATGCCGCAAATATCATTAAAGCTAAACATTGGAAAGGTTTTACTCCGGTTGCTAAAGCATGGGGAATGGATATCAAGATAAAAGCCAGTACTTCTATTGTTATGGTGCGATGGCTACTGCCAAAATTTGGAAGTTACAAACTTAATACTGATGGTTGTTCGAGAGGTAATCCAGGAGAGGCTTCATTTGGTGCCATAATTCGTGATCACGATGGACAGTTTATAATGGTGAAATTTGGCACATTGGGAGTCTCTTCAAATGTCAAAGCCGAGCTTCATGCCATTCTCATTGGGCTTGAGTTATGTATAGCAAAAACTTTTTCTCCCAATTTGGCTGGAATCAGATTCTTTGGTGGCATTGCGGTTAATACAATCATCAATAATATGCTGGGAACACAGGAAGACTATTTTGAAAATCAGATGGTTGGTAAAGAAACATCTTGTTTTTTATTCTCATGTATATAGAGAAGCAAATGCGGCGGCAGATTATTTGGCAAATTTAGCGTTTAAGTGGCAGGTAGAGAAAGTATTATTCAAGCATGATATTGATAAAACTCTATATGGCATTTGTAAGATAGATAGGTTGGGTCTTCCTCATGTTAAAATGATCCGAAAACTATTGTTATAAGGCTAAACTTTAAATGCTGAGCCAATTTCTTTACACTCTCAGAGCTCTGATGGTTTTCTTTACAGATCTGAGAGAATTGGTTTTTACTACTGTTTTCTGTTCTAATTGGAAGGTCAGCAGGTTCTGAATATTTGAGATCTTGATTGAAGAGTATTAGCTGGTCAACTGAAATGCTGATAGGATTTTTTGACTGAAGCTGTAAATGCCGATTCTTTTAAATCCATGTTTGATGTTATGGGTCTCTGAAATGCCTTTGATCATTATCTGGAACTCTATGGTTCTTCCTAAGTTCCAATTCATCTGGATAATCTTTCATGGACTTATGGTTGCATAACTACAGGCTTATATGAGACAAAGCAATTTGTCTATTTCGGGAGTTGTGTTGCAGTCTTTAAAAGGCTGTTTAAATTGTTGATTGATCTGGGCTTCAAAATTTCTTCTTTCTGTCTATATAGTCTTTCTGGATAACAATTTACTCTTTATAATGTTTTGCTGAATGATTTCTGATGTTGGACTTGTCTTTAATTTGGTTTGAACAGAGCTTTTTCAACATGGTTATTCTTTGCTGTAATTACAGATAATTCAGCTGGTTGAGAAGCTTTTCACCAGTATTGAAGTACACGGGCTTAAGCATCTCACTGAGTTTTTGGCGGAATAGCAAAAGGTAATGTAAATCTAGATTTGGCTGAAAGCAGAAGTAAATTTATGCAGAGCAAATGTTTGACAAAAAGAGATATTGTACTTTGATTGGAAATTCTGATACAACCAAATTGGAGACTGTCCATCAAATCTGCTTGGCCTGCTCAACTGAAAGCTGTTTTTACTGTTATTACTCCATAACAAAACCTGGTAACCAAGTGTATTTCTTCTGAATTCCAGAACTGAATATTGTTTTGCTTAAAGGGCTGCAAGGATGTGGATAAAAAAACTAGTCTAATGGGCTGATCTTGATCTAATGGCTTTACTATGGATAAAAGGAAAATTTCTGATTTTTGAATCTGATATAATTAATGTATTTGTAGGACTGTCGACAGGATGAATTGCTAAAAAATTGAGGGATCATTATACCTGATTGACTTAGTTTGGCTGAAGGTTATCTTTGTGATATGGGTTTTAATGTAACATGGCTTAATGAAGAAAGTTCCCCGTTGACTCAAATGTTCAGAATTGTATGATGCTTTCACCAAAAAAGAGTTCTGAAAACCCAAAGGAGCTATGCTATTAATGTTGATTTACAAATGAAGGTTGAATTGTACAAGACTATTCCGAGCAGAATTTTCCTTTGTAATCAGTAAATGTAAAACCAGTTCTTCCCTTGTAAATCCATATTAGAAGGTTAGGTTTGGTCCCCCTTCTATTATGGTATTTCTTTACTTCTTGAAATAAAATTCTTCCTTTTAAAAAAAAATGCGTTTAATTGCGAGGTTTGCTTGGAGTGGGCAAAGATGATCTTTTGTTTGGCGACCACATGGAGGAAACAATTTATTGGTTAAATTATAAAAAATCAAGTGCATTTGTTTATAAAATTAGGAAAATAAGTTTATATAAAGAATTTTATAAAGAAATTATAGAAATTTATTTTTTTATGAAATTAAATGAACATGATCGATTTATTTAATTTTATAAAATCATTATGAATTGATTTCCATGATAAGAAAAATTTATAATTTCTTGTAAATTTATTCCATAATAAAAGGAGAGATGAGTTTGTTTATTGTAAATTTAGTTATAATAAAACTAGCATAACGGAATAATTCATAGAAAATTTATGGATAAATTTCTTATGAAAATTTATTCCGTTAAAGAGGAGACTTGGCGATGGAAGACTACTATATAAAGAACCAAGGCTAGGCTTGAATTCCTCAATTGAGTAATCAAGAGATTAAGAAGTTCTCTCTCTCTCATTCTCTCCCTCTCTCCTCTAGGGCCAGCGCCCACCCTCTCTCTAGGGCCAGCGCCCCTTTCTTTAGGCCGGCGCACTTTCTCCCTCTAGGCCGGCGCCACCTTCCTAGCCGTGAGCCACCACCAAGACGAAGCGGGTCGCGTCTCCTTCCTCCTTCCTCGGAATCTTGATTCCGTTACTTGGTGGTTAGTTTCCATCTTCTCTCTTGATATTCTAGTTGTGCTTTGGAGAATCTAGTAGTTCTTGTCGGCACAAAACTCGTGGCTTTGCGAAGTCATCCCGAAGAGAACTCGGCGTGGACGCGAATAGAGGCGGAGCTTCCAAGGGACGCTACGGTTGGATCTCGTCCCTTACTTCGAGTTACGTGAGGTAATGAGTAAATTAGTTTACTTTCTGCAAAATTTTAATTTATGATCATGTCCACACATCATAAGGTCGCATGCTAGATACATGGTTAAAAATAATTTGAGAAATTATTTATGCTAATTCTTCCGCTGCACGTAAATATTTTAAAATTTACGAACCCGTATCCTTGTCAACATGCACCCGGTCCCAACACAAAGTTCATGGGGAGTCTTTCCTAAAAACCTATGGATGAGGACTCGATTTTGCACATAGCAAGCTGTATTTACAGCTTCAGCCCATAAGTAACTCGGGAGTGAGTACTCATTAAGCATGCTTCGTACAGCCTCTTGAAGTACACGGTTCTTCCTCTCTACAACACCATTTTGTTGTGGTGTTCTAGGAGTAGAGAACTCATGTCTATAACCTCTATCTTGACAAAATTCTAAAAACCTTTGGTTTTGAAATTCACCTCCATGATCACTTCTAATTGTCTTAATGGTTAACGATTTTTCATTTTCAACTCTTCTACAAAAAGAAATGAACACATCTAAGGTTTGGTCCTTATATTTTAAAAAGTAAGTCCATGTGTATCTAATAAAATCATCAATGATAACAAAGCAATATCTACTTCCATTCAATGATATGATGACACTACAATCAAATAGATCCATGTGAAGTAAATCTAATGCATTGGAAGTACTTACAGCGCTTTTACCTTTATGTGCAGATTTTGTTTGCTTACCCATTTGACATGCATCACAAAGTTTATTTTTTTCATACTTGATGCTTGGTAAACCACGGATTAGTCCCTTGGTGGCCAACTTTCGGATGTTCTTCATGTTAACATGTGCTAGCCTCCAGTGCCAAAGAGTGGACTCTTCTTCTTTTGACATGAAAGACTTAGCAAAAGCATTAGTAGCACTTTTAAATGAAACTTGATAAATATTGTCTACTCTTGCTCCTACTAGTACCGTGTCTAAGGTGTCATTTTGTCTAACTATACATTGACTTGGTTGGAAGTCAATTATGTAACCCGTGTCACACAATTGACTGACACTTAGGAGATTAAACTTCATCCCCTTGACTAGAAGGACATTTGAGATTCTAAGACATTCGGATATTTGAATGTCTCCTATTCCTATGACCTTAAGACTACCATTGTTACCAAATGATACATTACCTCTACTCTTCTTGTGAAGTATGGTAAATAATGATCTATCCCCGGTCATGTGTTTGGAGCATCCACTATCAACGAACCAAGTTGATAGATGCTCCCCCTCAATCATAACCTACACAATTCGAAAAATAGAAGTTTTAGGTACCCAAACCTTGGGACCTAAAGCATCAACTAAACATGACTTAGGCACCCATGCCTTGACAACTTTCTTTTGGATTTTGGGTGTCCTAGATTGTCTCATGTCAGTCCTAGACATAAGAGACACAAATGATGGTTCCTTAGGGCGATAACCAATACCGGCCCTATTGTAAACCGCTCTTTGGGCATTTAGGATCATATCTAGGGTCTTAGAGCTATTTGAGAATTTCCCAAGAATATTCTTGAGCTTCTCAACTTCACTCTTCAATGATTGGTTTTCCTCCACTAACAAGTTATCATGCAAATCACTTACTTCCCCAACATTAGAGGATTTCAAATTTACGATCTCATGTTTCAAAGATTTAATTTCATCTTCTAGTAATTCAACATGCAAGTCATCAATGTTATCATCCCTAGAAGCTTTCAATTGATCAATTTCTAATTGCAATGCTTTAACCTTATTTTTGGATTTCTTAAGCATACTAGTTAAACATGCAATTGCTCTATAACATTTTTCAAGCTCGGGAGAAGTTACCTCTTCATCATCCGAAGATGATGAAGCCGCGTTTGAGGAGCTCGAAGATTCATCACTGCTCTCCTCTCCAAGAGCCATGAGTGCCACTTGCCTTGTGCTCTTCTCCTCCTTCTCTTCATCGGATGAGCTAGAAGATGACTCATCCCAAGTGGCCTTCAAGGCCTTCTTCTTTTTCTTGGATCTCTCTTCTTTTCTTTTGGATTTCTCCTCCTTCTTAAGCTTCGGACATTCACTCTTGAAATGCCCTTTCCTACCACACTCAAAGCAAGATGCATTAGTCTTATCAAGTTTAACTTCACTAGAGTTACCTCTACTCTTGAAGCGTCTATCCCTTCGCATCATTCTTCGCACAAAGTTTGTCATCTCGGAGGAAGAAGAGCCACTGCCATCTTCCTCGGAATCGGACTCGGATTCGGAAGAGGATGAAGATGAAGAGACCTCCTTCTCCATCTTCTTCTCCTTCTTCTTCTTAGTGGCTCGGTCCCCTGCAACTAAGGCAATTCCCTTCTCCTTGGGGCCTTTGTTAGCCATTTCATGCAATTCCATCTCATAAAATAAGTCATCTAACTTAACAATAGATAGATCCTTGGATACTTTGTAGGCATCCACCATGGATGACCATAAAGCATTCCTTGGAAATGCTTTCAAGACATACCTCATAAGGTCGCGGTTCTCGACCTTTTCATCAATTGAATGAAGTCCATTGAGGACTTCCTTGAACTGGCTATGGAGTTCACTTACCGACTCATTTTCTTTCATGGCGAGATTTTGGAGTTGATTGAGGAACAAATCCCTCTTGGCAATTCTTGAGTCCCGAGTGCCTTCATGAAGCTCGATGAGTTTGTTCTACAAGTCCTTCGCACTTGTGAAAGGACCAACCTTGATGAGTTGGTCTTTGTTTATGCCACATTGTAAAGTGACAACCGCCTTCGCGTCGGCTTCACTCTTCCGAGTTTGTTCCGCAGTCCACCGTGAAGACTCGAGTTCTTTGCCTTCGTCATCCTTAGGAGGAATGTATCCCTCCTTCATCGCGAACCAAGTGTGGATATCCATCTTCAAATAGTATTCCATCTTTCATCTCCAATACTGAAAGTCGGCGCCATCAAAGAATGGAGGTCGGGTGGTGGAGAAGCCTTCTCTCAACGCCATCTTGTTGAAAACTCTTGGATGTTAAGCCGTGTACAGAGCCCCAAGCTCTGATACCACTTGTTGGAAACGAGATGGCTAGAGAGGGGGGGTGAATATACCCAACACTTTTTCTTGAGAACTTAGCAAGTTTTCTACACTTAAATTATCAGTAGCACAGCGGAAGAAGCAAGGAAAAACAAAGCAGTGCAGTAAACTAAAAACAGAGATGAAAGCTAACAACAACAGCTACCAAGATCGCTAACAAGAGGGTTTACAAGGTTCGGGGATAACTTGCCCCTACTCCTTGGCGTGCCCTTAAGGTGGGCGATCCCTTGATCGTCGGCAGATCAAGCCCCGGTGATCACCGGATATAAAGCAACCTCCTTCTCGGTGGAGAAACCTCTCCACAGCGATTCAATCACAGATAAATGTTTAAGCTCAATGAAACAACAAGAAGGATCTTACTCAAGCACTCAGCAAGGACAAGAACACAGCAAGCTTCCCTGAGCTCCACCCGGTGGCGATCTCACGCAAGAACCCTTCTTCGTGTCTTCCCACTGTCGGACTCCAAGCTCCTTGTTCCCTCCTTCAAGGATCAAGTAAAGGATGATTGCTTCTCGATCGCTTGCTCAGAATGATGGAAACTTCAAGAACATAGCAAGCTTGATGTGGAGAACTCAAGGCACAGGAACTCAAGAACACAAGCTGTAAACTCTCGAACTCTGCTTCACCGAAGCTGTCTCCCGTTCCTTTTGTTTCTCCACTAAGCATCAAGTGACCTCATCTCCAGCAGCCTCCAGCTGCCTCACTGCCAACGCCAGCTACACTGAACCCTTACTGAACTTCCTGAGCTCCCTCAGCCAAGCTTCAGTCAGCGGCTTCAGTCCTGCAGCTCCAGCCGTTGCAACCTGAGTTGAGAAATGGACAAACCTACTCCAAGGAAGCCCCCTTTGACTTCTCCTTGAGTGTTTGAATCCTCCCCTATCACCTGCAGCTTAATCAGACTGTTAGAGCAGTATATCACACAGTGAATCAAATATCAGAGGTAAGTGGCAGCAAACATCAAATGTTCAGACGCGATCAGAGCGTCTGACAGTGCAATTTGAATTAAAGTGATCGGTCACCGAACCGATCAGAGAGCCTCCTGATCGGTCACCAGACCGATCAGGCTGGTTCCAGACCGATCAGGCTCCGTCCTGATCGATCCCCAACGCTCAATCAGAAATCGCGATTTCTTTGAGATTCTCCTGGACCGATCACCAGACCGATCCTAGGTCGTGGATCGGTCATCGGACCGATCCACCCTTATATCGGGCGATTTCTGGGTTTCACAGGCTAAGCCTTCTGATCGGTCAACTGACCGATCAGGGTGTCACCTGATCGGTCAACAGTCCGATCAGGTCTTCACCAGACCGATCAGGAATCGTCCTGATCAATCTTAGTGAGAAGCCCGCGAAGCTGGATCGTTCACCAGACCGATCTGCACAGTGATCATGATCGGTCATCAGACCGATCAGGAGCAGTTCAGCAAGGGAACTCAACCTCACTGCTCGCTCCCTGATCGGTCACCAGACCGATCAGGAGCCAGTCAATGGGTGAAACGCATACTCCCTGATCGGTCACCAGATCGATCAGGAGCAGCACAGTAGGTTCCCAACCTCACTGTGTGCTCCCTGATCGGTCACCCGACCGATCAGTCATCGCTGGATCGGTCACCAGACCGATCCACGAAGGAGTAGCGTGCCAGAATCCCTGATCGATCACCAGACCGATCCAGGGACTCAAACTCAGCCCTCCAAGCTAAGTTTCCATCCACCTTAGCCCTCCAAGCTAAGGATTTTCCATCTAACTCTCCAAGTTGGGAATTTGCACCTAACCCTCCAAGTTAGGACTTTTCACCTAGCCCTCCAAGCTAGGACTTTTCACCTAGCCCTCCAAGCTAGGACTTTTCACCCAACCCTTCCGAGTTAGAACTTCATCCAACCTAGCCCTCAAAGCTAGGCACCTGACCCTCCAAGCCAGGACTTTTTCACCTAATTCTCCAGGATGGGAATTTGCACCTAACCCTCCAAGTTAGGACTTTTCACCTAGCCCTCCAAGCTAGGACTTTTCACCCAACCCTTCCGAATTAGGACTTTTCCAACACCTAGCCCTCCAAGCTAGGATTTTTCACACCTAACCCTCCAGGTTAGGATTTTTCCAACACCTAGCTCTCCAGGCTAGAATCCTCCATATCATGCCTAATCCTCGATCAGGACTTAATCATAATCATCAACCTAAACTAAAATCGTTGTCAACACCAAAACACCAATCAGGGTCAGACTGTATCAACACCAAGGAGAAAGGCACATGAGAGATGAGTGTCCTTTTTTGAAAAAGAAGGAAGGAAAGAAGAAGGAAGGAAAGAAGAAATCAAAAGAGAAGGAGAAGAAAGTGCAAAACTTGAAGGCTACATGGGATTGTCCATCTTCATCGGAGGAGGAGGAGCATTTTGTTTCCCATTTTGCACTAATGGGAATTGATGACATTGTCTCCACGGCGTCCGAATTTGAAGAGGAGAAAAGTTCAAGTGAAGATGAAGGGAGCTCAAGTGAAGGGGGAGGCTCCACCTCGGAATCGGACTTCTCGGTAAGTGAGGTACACAACTTACCCACTTCTATTCTTGTAAAAATAATTTCGAGTACTAGTGGTGATTTGGTTGATGCTAAAAAGAAAATTAAGTGCTTAAAAAGGGAAAATTGCATGTTAAAGGATAAATTAGCATCTATGGAATTTAAGGATAATGAGCATGCTTCTTCTTCTATCTCAAATGACCCATGTTTAGAAGAAGAAAATAAGAATTTAAGGGAAAAAGTAGATAGTCTTACCCAAGCACTTAGGAAGTTTGAAGTTGGCTCAAAAATATTAGATATGATCATTAGAAGCCAAAGAGCAAGCTTTAAGAAAGAGGGATTAGGTTTTGGGAAGTCTAGCAATGGGAAAACCTACCATTGTCTAATTGTTAGAGGCCAAGCAAAGACCAAGACCCTTAGTAAGAAATGGATCCCTAAGGAGTACTTGGTTAACCCAATTAGGAAACATTACTATTGGGTACCAAAGTCAATCCTCAAGGGTTAGAGGATTTGGGATAAGTCAACCATTGTATTAGAATTTTAAATTTTTGGAATTTGGTTGACTTGAGACATTGAGGGGGAGTTTGTATCCCATAGAAGAAATTCATGATGAATTGGGAAAAATAAAGCTTACCTTGAAAACATCTCATATTACTAATTAGTTTATGATTGTATTCTTACATATGATGTTAGGATGATACAATTGGTTCACTTGTGCTTGTGACATAGTGTTGAACCATTAAAAGTATCAAAATTATTGAAAATATATCAACCATGGGGAAAGTAAGTGTTTAATTAATGGACACTTTTCCTAAAGATCATGGTTCGACATGTTAAACATTTGAAAATCATTTTATGTCTTATATGATTTGCCATAAGCCTAGAAGATAGTTGAATGCAAAATTAGTTTGCAAAATTGATACAAACTTAGTGGTTTTCAAGAAATTTAAACTTTGGTCAAAAGTCAAGCATGTTTGAAATTTTTCATGAAATGATATTTTTCCCTAATAGAGTATCATATATCAAACATGCCTGCAAATTTTTATAATTTTTGAAATTTTCTGAAATTATTTGGAGGTATCTGAAATTCGGCTCATAAACTGAATTATCTGATTTATAGAGTATCAGTCGACTGCCCCTTGGGTCAGTCGACTGGCACGGCTGATTTCAGACTCTGAAATTTTTTCAGAAATGGAAATTTCTCTCATTTGTTGCCATGGGTTAGCATTGCTGTAGGCAATCGTTTTGATGGTGTCAAAGGGGGAGAATGAGTGGTTTAAGTTAGAATTTTAGCTTAAATTAGGTGGTTTAAGTTAAACTTTGACTTAATCTTGGATTATGAGGAAGAACTGAAAATGGGAAGAAGACATAGGTTAAGGGGGGAGTTACCTTTTGGATCTTGCTGTCTTGTATTTTCAATTGCTGTTGCATGTTGTTAAGTTAGGTTTGCATCTTAACTTATGGTTTAATTTTTGGTTATGATAAGAATTGAAAATGGGAGAAGACATGGGTTAAGGGGGAGGTTCCTCTTGGTTTTACTATGTTGAATCCGACACTTTTTACTAGGTCTCGGTAATTTTCGGAGGATTACCAGATAGGTTTCGAGGTTTCCAAGTCCTTGGAGACAAACTTAGGAACCAAAATGAAATTGAACAAACAATTATAAGGACTAACTTGTAATCAAGTTTGAACCCTAGGGGTGATCTTGTAATTAGACGAAACTGGGATGGACCTAAATGCAAATATAGTCTCACTTATAAACCTTACTTTTGCCTCTGCCCTAATCCGCCGCTAACCTTCGCCTCCTTTTGTTTTCTTCTTCGCCCGCACCCTCTCCTCTGCCGATCGAAGCCGCCACCACGACCTGCCTGATCCACCACTCCGACGATTGGCGAGTCACACCTTGGGGTCGAGCGAGCGACTAGGTTTTGATTTCTACGACTTGCCAAATCACCTCGCGAGCGGGAGCTGGGGATTCACCGCAGGCATTTTGGGGTGTCGCTGCTGTCAAGAAAGCCGGTCGACGACTCCTTCGCACGACCGGAGCTCATCGGAAGTGGGCTAGGGTTCGCGTAGCCAGGAACTCGTGAGTTGATGCATTTGGATTGGTGACATCACTGATCCGTGGTTAGTCTCGGCTCAAGGGAGCAGTGCCAGTAGCAAGCAGGGTAAGGGATTCCAATCTTGGTTTTGCTGTTTGTTTTTCTCATTGTTGAGGAACTGAGATTCGAGTTTTGGTTGGGTTGTTGGAATTTCTGCCTCCTTTTAGTGAGTTCCACGCTTGTGCAGGTTAATCAAATCCTGGGCTTGAGGAGCTATCTTGAATTTGCTAGAGTCTCCCTGCACCGATTCTGGTTGTAGTTGACTTGGGATCGTTTGGGAAATTTGAGTTCCTGGGTTGGAGTATTCGGTTCTGAGCAGTTGAGGGGAGACCAACCTAAGGTGAGCTCTTGATCAGATCTAAATTCATGTTCTATTGGATTCTATTCTAATTTGGATTGGGATTAAAGCTGTGATGTGAAACTTCCCAGGCTAGGCTTTGGAATGTGCTAGATCTGAAACTTCAATTGATTAGGAGTTGATTTCCTCTGCTGGAAATTCTTGGGTTAGGTTCTGTCTTTGAATTCTTCTTTGCGATACCATGAATTGGTTTGATTCAATCTTCTACCATGAACCTTCTGATGGAATGCTTGCCAAGTGTTCCGTTTAGTTAACCATGATCGGTTCGTAGAAGTTATGTTGATTTAAATCACATAAGAAACCTAAGCTATGGGTTAATTAAATGAAATGCGAGAATTAGGTTAACCCTAATATGATTTAGGGATTAATTAGCTAGTTGTTATTTGTGTACAGGAGCTTGATCGGATTATTATTTGACGGGTGGTTCTGTCTCGATTGATACGGACTTCACTCTTGGAGGCGGGTACCCTTTGACTTATCTCTTTTGATATTGTCATGTGATTATGCATAGTCTGTTATAGATAGCAGTAAAATTATACGCTATCCCTGGTTATTAGGCCTATTCTGGATATTGGTTGTTTATCCCTGGTTATTATGCCTATTCTGGATATTTGTTGTTTATCCGTGCTTATTATGTCTGTTCTGGATACTTGTTGTTTATCCCTGAGTTATTCTGCTGTTAGTTTCATACAGTCCCAGGTATTGTCATATCTATTGGTATGCTAGAGCTCGTGGTAGCGTCTCCTGCATTTGACCTTGAGGGATGGGTAGTTTTCTGGTCAGTATACCTTGTAGGTTACCTGTATTTCCTGTTATAGGATTTCAGACTGAGATTTAGTATACTGAGGACTTGGGAGGGAGGTATGTGTATCTATCATACACCATCCTTGCATTGCATGCCGGCGATCAGCGACTCCCTTGTTGTTGAGCCTAATCGTCTTCCGGTACATGACGGGCACACACGGCCACTCATGGGTTAGTGGATACCGTAGATGTGTGCATTTGCCCTGTATTGCTCCGTTCGGCCACTATTGGAGGGTGAGCGCGGGCGTGGTAGCAAGCAGGGATCCCTTCTCGTACTGAGCCACGAGGAGATGAGAGCTTGACTCCCCCATTGCTTGGGGTTAGGAGCGTGGTCTCCGCCAGCATCCTGGCCACCCGGTCACTCAGGAGCAGTAATGGCAGGGTGTACAGTTGTCAGAGCCCTACCTTTTCAGACGTCCCTATGACAGGTGTACGATGATTCTGTCTGGTGTCAGGGGTGACACATGTCATTGCACCATGTGCATACTTTGCATCGTGCATTGTTTGCTGCACTTATTTGCTGCACTTGTTTGACATCGCATATACTGGAGACTTGTTATCTGAGACTATATGCCTATTTGTCTTCTTTTGGTATTTCTTACCCTCTGTATAGGTTAGATGGATTCAGGTATGTACCTACCCAGTATTTTCAGTTTCAGTCTTTCCCTCTTGTTGATATGAGACTGTATTAGCTGAACTCTTATTGTTGGTATAACCTTCTATGCATATCTGTTGGGTATCCGCTGAGCTATGGACTCACCCCGTTGCCATATATGTTTATTTTCAGGTTGATGTCTGCGAGGAGATCCCGAGCCGCCAGTCCCCAGCTCCAGTGGAGCTCTTTTTGATTTTGGCATTACGTTGCTTCGGTTGTGGACCCTGTAGTATTTATTATGCTTCCGCTATTTTGATTTGAACATGTATGCACGTTTTATTTGATGGTATTGTACTTTTGAGTCCTATGTTGGACTTCGATTGATTTTGGTTTTGTTCCTGCCCCCTGGCAGCTCAGGTGAGTTCGGATTTGGTTTTTCGATAGTTATAATCATATAACTGTTGTTTCTGCTTATATCTGAGGCCTGTAGCCCTTTAAACTGCGTGGTTGTGCAAATATATATTGCGTGGATTGTTATGTAGATTGTATGTATGTGTAAATTGTCCGCCGGACAGGGGAGGTGCTGTCCGATTTTATATTGGATCAGCGGCTCCTGGGTCTCGGGGCGTGACATACTATGTCTTATTTTTCAATTGCTATTATTGCTTACTATTATTGACTGGTATTTTATTCTCTAACTTAAACATATTGCCACACATCAAAAAGGGGGAGATTGTTGAGGCAATCTGCCCAAGAATGATCGGGAAGATCATGGTTTTGATGTGTGTGTGCCAATATGTTTAAGCTTAGAGTTTTGTGTTGTATTTGATATGTGTAATTGAGTTTGCAGGACTTGGAAGAATCACACATGGAGAACATATCCGAGGGACGAGAGCCGAGGGAGAAGAGCTCCAAGAGCAAGACAGGAAGTGAACTTCAAGGGCACACGTGAAGGGTAGCATGGAGGCAAGTCAAGGAAGGCTTATGTGCGCATCCGAGGGACGATAGCCAGAGGAAGAAGACTTCAAGGGGCAAGCCAAGGGAGCATACCTGAAGGCATACGTGAAAGAGAGTGTTTGGAGTGATTGTAAGTGAGTTGAGAGGCTGGGCAGTCGACTGCCAAAACTCACAGAAGGTTTTCAGCCTTCGACCAGTCAACTGCCCTAGGAGCAGTCGACTGGTCACCCCGAAAAACTAGTCATTGGCTAGCCGTTGGCTAGCATTTAAAGCTAGACCAGTCGACTGCCAAATGGGCAGTCGACTGGTGCGGGTCTGGACAGCTTGTCAAGTTGTCTTGTTCTCTTATTTAAAGGGGACTTTTTGGCACGAGTTGGACATGGTTCTCTACTGTACCGAAGTGTTGTTAGTGCCCCATTTGATCTACTCTTCCTCTAGCATTCATTGTGATCTTGTAAAGAGGAAGAAGGCAACTTTGTAAAGGTTTTCTCCACCTTGAAGGAGACCATTCATAGTGGAGGTGGTGTACGCGTGCGGATCCTTGGATTAGTCATCCTTCGGGGTGGATACCAAGTAAAACCTTCGTGTTAGCATTGAATCTTTTGTTTGCTATTATATTTTGTATTGTGCTAACCCTATTGTAGAGAAAAATTGAAAAGAGCTATTCACCCCCTCAAGCCGAGCCATCGATCCTAACATATATCATCCATGTAAACTTCAATATTTTGTCCAATCTGGTGTCGGAACCCCTTATCCATCATACACTGATAGGTCACTACCACATTATGCAACCCAAATGGCATGACATTATAATAATAAGTGTCATTGACCATTACGAAACTTACTTTCTCTTGGTTCTCTCTCTCTCGAGAGGAACCTGGTGATATCCCTGATACGCATCTAACATCGAAATAAATTTACAACCGGAAATTAAGTCTACCAGCTGATCAATGCGAGGTAAAGGGTAATAGTCTTTAGGTCATGCTTTATTTAAGTCACGAAAGTTGATACAAATCCTCCATTTACCCCCAGTATTAGGGTCCAATACAACATTCGCCAGCCATGTCGGGAATTGGACTTCTTTAATATGCCCGACTTTTAACAACTTTGCCACCTCCTCTCTGATTATCTGGTCTTGCTCTGGAGCAAAGTGTCTTCATCTCTGCTTTATCGGTCGGGCTCCCGGAGTGATGTGTGCACCTAGAGTGCTTCCCTGTACCACTTGGGGGTCCACGTTTAACCGTATAATTGGCTATACGGGCGAGAATTACCAGTGCATCTTCACGAGGGACTTCAACATCCTCCAGATCATTCGATCCAAAGGAAATGATAGGGCCCTGACGCTTCTCCTTATTCATCCCAATGGTGTAGCTTTCCAACATGCGGGTGTGAGCCTTCCTTGCCCGGTGGGTATCCCCTCCAGTCGGGCCTCCTGAGATCACTCCCACATGGCCCGACGGAGGTCCTCGAGTTGAAGCCTTGCCTTTCTTTGGATCTCATTCCGGGGAGACAGACTGGTGAGGTACCGTCTCCCAGCTTCTTCCTCTCGAGGGCGACTGGGATCGGTGCTTAGATCTATCATTCCCTAATTGTCGTCGATAAGGAGAAGGGCTTCAACGATGAGACCTTCGTCGATACCCCGAATTGCTCCACTTTTTGGTGGCTTAGCGTCTGCATCATTGGATCTCCTCTTTTTTAGAGTATAACATTCCTCCGTGGAGTGGGTGGTACTGTCATGAAAGTTGCAGTACTTCTCCGGCGGTTCGGGTCCTTCAGCATCTACCGTTTCTACCAACTTCTTCTTGTCGTTCTAGTAATCCTTACCGGAGCGAGGATCCTTCGCTAAGGCAAGAGCGGGTGGTTCCCTCCTCTCGGATCACACCGAGATTTAGACAGGGACTCCTGATGAATCCTTTCGACAGGTGTACTGCACCTCTTCCACATTAACATGCTTGACCGACCACCCCAATAAATCATCGATGTTGGCCAGTGGTTTCTTCACTAGCGATCGAAAGAAATCTCTTTCAGAAAGCCCTTGCGTGAAAGCGCTGATGAGGATCTCTGAGGTGGCAATTGACACATCCTGCAACACTCAATTGAATCGTTGAATATAATCCTTTAACGGCTCCTTGCCTTTCTGCTTTAAAGGCAAAAAGATTTATTGTCGTCTTTTAGTATCGCCGGCTGATGGCGAAGTGATGTAGGAAAATAGTTTTAAACACCAAAAAGGAGTTTATCAAATTATGAGGCAGCCTCTGAAACCATCTCTATGCTGCTCTCGATAGCGTGTTTAAAAATACTCGACACTTCACACCATCTATGTATTGGTGTAACAGGGTCACGTTTTCAAACTTACAGTTTGATTTTTCGGATCCATTTTTCCATCGTAATCAGTAATTTTCTCATTACGAAACTGCTTGGGCATAAGATCCGTTATGATGTCCTAAGCGAAAGGCGTAGACATGGACTTCAGGAGAGCATGTTTGGTCTTCCCTGTCCTTTTTTATGCCGCAAAACGCTAGAGGCAGCGAAATGCACTTTCTCCATCTCTCCTATGGAGTCTCGCCGGTGTCCGGAGTTATTTTTACAGGTGCTTCGGCGGAGTGGTGGATCTTCGGTTCTGATTGCTCGAAGCAGACACCCTTGGAACCTCGGTTTGCGTCGGGGTCGCTCGTTGAGATGTGGCTTGTTCAATCTGATGTTGCTCCAGTGCTCTTCGATCGGCGTTGGTGACTAAGCGGTCTAACTTCTCATATCAAAATTATGAGTTGTCCTTCTGGTTTCACTATCGCAATGTTCCTTCTTGTGCTTAGACTAGTTTCCCACAGACGACGCCAAAAATTATTCCGAAAGTGAACGACGGAGATGGCGAATTACCAAAGTGTAGCCGGGGATGACGACGGGGAGAGGACGCTGGAACCTGCGAAATTAACACGAGATGATGGAGCCCTCTCCGACTCTCAAGTCAGAAATTTCTCTAGTATGAAATAAACGAGAAAAAGTATTAGAGTTTTATTTTCACCTACCCTTTCCCTGGGTGCACATTTACGCAGCAAGGTTATGAGCAGTAGAGTAGATAATTTCGATCCTTCTTATAACGTTGTTGTGGTTGGTGCCTAATATGTCTTTCTGGTGTTTGTGATATGGGTTTTTTCCACGTTGTGAGATTTCTGGGAAAAGAACTATCAGAAATGTGTTACTTAGAACCCACCAATTCTCTCTCCTTCTTTCTCCTGTTATCTCCTTATGGGACTGCATCTTTCCCAAAATCAGATACTCCTTCAGACCTGAATGTGTGTAGGAGTACAGTTTCAGTTGATTGACTACTAATTAACTTTGAGCGAATTTAGCAGCTATTAGGTTTGTTATTGGATTCAGCAATCTAGTTTTTGTCATATTAGTCATTTTGAAAGCATAGTTAGTCCCTGTGTGACTATTATTGTCTTAGTATACACAAATAACTGAGCAATTCAAGACATCACGTTCACTGCGCAGCCTAATATGCTCGATATCATTCCACTACAGAAGGTTCAAAAACACAAGCTACCTCTCCTGATGTATTGACTTATTGATTGGACTCTTGTAAAGTGTCAGTGATCTTGTCGAAGAGCGAGGTGGACTCTCAAGAGTGAGCTAGACTCGGGAAAAGCTCCTGTTGGTTCCGAGAACTGCAAGAAAGATGACCGTCAGTAACCCGCCGGGAAAATTCCCCGACAAGGCATTCCGACGATCAAGTCAGTAGCTGGAGAGGATGAAAACTGGAGAAGAAATTGTAGCAAAAACTCTTGCACGCGTACCTACGAATGAAGTGAGGAGTGTCTTATATAGCCGAGGGAGCCGACAACCTCTACCCCGCTTCTGTAACGCCCGCCCCTTACCGTTAGGCAGCGCATTACCTTTAATCTTTTTTTTCTTACTTACTTATATCATTGCGTATGAATCTAACATTGCAGCGGAAATGAAACATAACTAAAAGCATGTGCAACGATAAGGAAGTAATAACATCATATAACATCTAATAGCATCCATACTTAAATAAACTTCAAAAGAACTAGCAAGTATCATGCATAAAGTAGCAACATATGTCTTATTAGAAATAAGAGCTAAATCTATAGATGGCATTAAAGTGGATCGATCAGTCAAGTCACCACCACACACATTAGCCCTTCCTGCAGCTGCCCATTCCTCAGAAATTTCTATATTGGTCTGCAACATAAGCAAACAAACTATAAGTATAAAACTTAGTAAGCTCTTTCCTACTCACTAAATCAGTACGTCGCATGCATTTTAAAACATATAATATTTCATGGATAGCATAAGATTCATAAGTCACATAAGATACATGAAGACATATAAACATAGAACATGTGCATTTCAAAACATTAGGATGCTCTTTAGAAAACATACTAAATAATACTTTAAAATCATATACATCATCTTCTTTGGGGTCCCCGGTTTTGTACCCATTCTTTCTTTTGCGCGCACACCCCTATGTAGGATGCGAGGTAGCTAATCCCGACCTACAGGGGTCTACATTCTAGGCTTACTATCTTTCAGCCTAGGGACAGCATCATCGGTAGTCCGGAACCGGGGCGTTCTTAAGGTGTCCATCCCTTGGACCTTTTTCAAGATCCGGTACAAGCCAATCTTTAAAGTAAAATACATACATGCATTCTTTTCTTTTCTTTCTTTCTTTCTTTCATATAGAACATGCATTCCTTTCTTTCTTTCTTTCTTTCATATTGCATGTACTATAGACATTCAATCATTCATAATCATAATCATACTTTCATATATAGAACATGCATTCTTTCTTTTTCTTTCTTTCTTTCATATTGCATGTACTATAGGCATTCAATCATTCATAAACATAGACATACTTTCATGACATAATCATTAGCATAAATAGCGAAACATGGAAGGACCTTTCTTTTAACACATGTAAGTGAAGCAACCATCATGCTAGTTTCATCAATACATCATACATACAACATGATTGTCTTAATCAAGGCAATACGTTAGTTTAATCTTTCTTTTCTCATCCTAATACATGCTGGCCGAAACTTCATAGCAAGGATATCATAGCATCAAACTCACATAACATTGGAATAAAGACATACATTACATAAGAGGTCATTTACAAGTACACTGGTAGTCTAGACTTCACTAAACCCTAGTTTAGGTGCATAAATTGTACTTGAACTTATTCTTAGCCTTTATTCTAGTAATTGGCCAAAATTCACAGCATGGATAACATAGTATAAAAGTCATATAATCTTGGAAATAAAAACATACATTACACATGGAATCATATACAAGCACAAGGGTAATCTAGGCTTCATTGAACACTAGTTTAGGTGCATGTTTTGTGCTTGAGCTTATTTTTAACCCTTATCCCAGTACTTGTCCGAAATTCACAGCTAGATAACATGGCATGAAAGGTCATATAACATGTAAACAAAAACATATTTTACCATTAAGGTCATATACAAGCATAAAGGTAGTCTAGGCTTCATTAAACACTAGTTTAGGGACATGCTTTGTACTCGAGCCTATTCTTAACCCTTATCCTTGTAATTTGTCGAAACTCACAGTAGAGATTTCATAGCATAATCATTCACATAACATGGGAATAAAAGCATATTTTTCATAAGAATTCATTCACAAGTGCAAAAGTAGTTTGTACTTTACCAAACACTAGTCTAGGTCTATGATCTAGAGTTCTACTTGAATTATCATGCATATGGGTACATGTAACATTTTTCTAAACATCAATACATAGAATTAAGCATGATTTTAGGCTCAAACAACTTAGATAAGGTATTGACTCTAAGGTATAAAATTATTTCCATCATGAAATAAAACACCCAATCACATGCATATCACTTGATTTAACCCTAACTTCATGAAGGTCTATAAAAATCTGTTTTAAGGCATAATTTAAGGTCCCTTGGCCGAATGTTACAGGGGTCCCTTAGCATAGATTCCACAAAATTTCGTGGCCTAAAACATTTATATAGCAAGGAAACACTCATTAGAATAATAGCCTACTTCATGCATCAACATTTATCCATTTCATGACTTGGCCGAATTCTTCCAAGTCCTTTACCTCATGGAGGGCATTCAAACACCTTGTATCCATCATATATTCATTACAAAAAGGTAGTAACAATTTCATGAACTCTTCCTTTAAGTTTTTTGGACATAGAAAAGGGGGTATCCCTTTTATGGCCAAAACTTCCCTCATGGTTTTCTTCCATTCTCTTTCACCCAACATCACAAGCAAATATAAAATTATAAAAATACATAAAAAAGCCATTATATTACAGGTGAGGGAGTCTTACCACTTGTGCTTATGTTCCCAAAAGATCTCCAAATTTTGGAGAAGAAAAGACCTCTTAAACTCTAGTACTCCTCTTGTTCTTCTCTTCTTTTGGTCCGGTTTTCTCTAGGAGGTGAATGACTTGAAAATGGTAGCAAGGGCCACTAGGATTTCGGTGAGGAAGAGGAGGAAGGAGAAGAGTTTGGTGGAGAGAAAAGGGAAAGGTTTCTTGGTCGAAATGCATTAGGCATTTCCTCCTCTTCATGGCCTTTTATGATGAGTAAAGAGGCAAGCACCTCTTTAATGGTGTCTCTTCAATTTCTTTGTGTCTCTTCATCTTCTTTCCCACTTATCTACAATTCTCCATCCTCTTCTAATAGCACTCCCTTGCTAGGTGAATTGGTTACATGAATATTCTTAAGGCTTTGCTTTCCTTTGAGGTCCAAGGTTCAATCCTTGGCACCTCCTCTTCTTTTTGCTTTCTCTTCCTTTTATTATTTCTTTTTTTTCCCAAGCCCGCATAACCAAAGCCCACCTAGAGAATGCTACTTATTTAATTCATACACATGCATATTTATATCATTATTCATTCATTCATGTGCATGATGTCAAGCATAATATTAATGTAGCATATAAACATAATTATCACACACCTTCACCATATATCAAGAAGATGCTTAATATCTTCTTTAATCGAAATTTTCCCCTTTAAATTCATAATTTTATTCTTGGCCCCATGTTCAATTATTACCTCGTTCTAGAGGGAAATTTGGGGCGTTACAATCCACCCTCCCTTCTGAAAAGTTCGTCCTCGAACTTAAAACAACTCGGGATATTTTCGTTTCATATCATCCTCACGTTCCCAGGTAACTTCTTCAGATTGATGACTTTGCCACAAGACTTTGACTAAGGGCACTTCCTTATTCCTTAGTCTCTTGATGTCTCGATCCCGGATCCAAATGGGTTTGCTTTCGCAACCCAGGTCCTCCTGGATCTGTACGACATGCGGTTCAATCACTCTGTCCGTACTGGGAATGCACTTTTCGAGCATCTACACGTGGAACACGTTGTGGATAGCAGACATCTCCTTAGGTAGCTCGAGCTCGTAAGCCATTTTGCCTACTCTGTTCAGGATCTTGTATGGTCTCATATATCGTGGACTAAGCTTTCCTTTCTTTGAATCACATTACTCCTTTCATAGGAGTTACTCGGAGGAATACTAACTCTCCGACGTCGAACTCCAAGGGTCTACGACGAACTCCTAATGTCCATATCCGGTCCGGAAAGTCGTCTTTGGGATATCATCTGGCTTTACTTCCACTTGATGGTAGCCAGACTTGAGATCCACCTTTGAAAAGACGGTGTCTCTTCTTAGTTGATCAAATAGATCATCTATCCTCGGAAGGGGATACCTGTTCTTGATTGTCACATCATTTAGCGTTCTGTAGTCTATACCCAGGCGCATAGTGTCATCCTTCTTCTTGACAAATAATACCGGAGCTCCCCATGGAGAGTGACTAGGGCGAATAAGTCTCTTGTCCAACATCTTCTGCGCCTTGAGAGCCGATAAGAATTTCCCGGTTCTTTTCCTTGGCTCTCCAATAAATTCGAACATGGGTTCTGCTTCGGGCTGGAAAACTACTTTGTGTTTACGGCACTCGATGGAAGCACCGTACTTGCTTAGAAAATCCATACCCAGTATGACATCAAAGTCTTGCATGTTGAGTACTATCAGGTCGCAATAGAGTTCCCTTTCTGCGATTCTGATTGGTACGACACGCAACTGGTGGGTGGATGCCATTGTTTCTCCCGAAGGTAGGGTTGTTAAAAACTTGCAGTCTAGAACTTGTAAGGGTATGTCTATCTTCTTAGCATATATCATGGAAATATAGGAAATGCGTTGCCCCAGTATCAAATAAAATAGTAGCATGCTGACTGTAAATAATTATCTGACCTGTGACAACGGTGGAAGCATTTGCCGCATCTTCTTTTATCAGAGAGAAAACCCTGGTGTTCGTAGTAACCGGCGGTGCCTCCAATCTACCTTGACTTATTTGAGGACCATCCAATGCGGCTTGCATATAGTGCAGCTGAGCCGGGGCGCTCTGGTACTATATCTGCTGCTGAGAAGGTGCCAGGACCTTGGTAGGACAGGCGAAGGCCTTGTGTCCCTCTTGTCCGCATGTGAAGCACTTGTTCGTACCCATGCGGCATTCTCCAGAATGCGTGTTCCCACATTTTGCGCACGGGGTGTAATTGGGCTTCTTATTTGTTGGTTCGCCTTTAAAATTGTTCCACTTTTTCTTATCATTGCGGTTTCCCTTCCAGCTAGTACCCGCGTGCTGAGGCTTCTGACCTCCGGAGGCGGTTTGGCTCTTGCTTTCAGTTGGCATCTTCCTTTGCTGATTTATGTTGTTTAGATAGTACTCAGTGATCAAAGCACTGCTGAACAGCTCCTCGGCGGTTTGCGGCCTGTTAACTTTGCCGGCCACGTTCAGAGCTATCTCCGGTCGTAACATCTTTAGCATAAGGCGAACCTTTTCTTTCTCCGTCTTGACCAACCCAGGACATAGGCGAGCCAGTCGATTGAATCTCTTGACGGCTTCGCTGACGGATAGGTCGCCTTGTCGGAATTCCGTGAATTCATCATAATGTTTGTTGGTGACCTGCAGGTGGAAGAACTCCTCGAAAAATTCCATCTCGAAGTCTGTCCACTTCATCAGGTTCACGGGTCTCTTGGCCTTGACCCTTTCCCACCACATTCTGGCATCGCCAGAGAGGCAGAATGATGCACATTTTATCTTCTCGTGCTCCGGCCAATCGAGCAGCTCCATAGTACTCTCCACCGTCTTGAACCAGGCCTGCGCATCCCATGGCTCGCAAGCACCTGAGAAGGATTCCGGCCTCAGCCTCTGCCACTGGATTAAATAGGCTTCCGGTCGCATTCCGGTGGCAGGGCCTGTCGGGGGTGCTGGCGTAGCTGGGGGTGTAACTGTTATCACGGGCTGGTTTGGTGGTGTAGCAGCATTTCCCTGTTGAGTCATCAGGGTGTTGATGGTCTGCTGTTGTTCGGTGATCTGACGCTGGAGTTCTGCGACTATGTGCGTCAGGTCAGGCGGGGGTGCAGTTTCGTTTGTTCTGGTACTTCTTCTAGCCATGTTATCTTCATGAAATAATACATGAGCTAGTATAAGGTTACTGTTATTTCCATTCATATACATTAAATCATTGTCATTACAAGGCAAAGGTATCTTCCCAGTTTTATCCAAGGTAAGATCATGCTTCTGTCATAGATATCATTTTAAATCATTGTCGTCGTAAGGTATCTTCCTAGTTTTATCCAAGGTAAAATCATGCTTCCGTCATACATATCATTTTAAATCATTGTCATCATAAGGTATCTTCCTAGTTTTATCCAAGGTAAAATTATGCTTCCATCATACATATCATGCATCATACTTGCATAATTCAGTTATCAATATAAACATGAAATAAGACAAGTATAGAATTTCTTACTTGGAAGTGGCAGGAGGCAGGCTTGATGTGTGTGTAGTGAGATGACAAACTGCTCTCATACCACACTGTAACGCCCGCCCCTTACCGTTAGGCAGCGCGTTACCTTTAACCCTTTTTTTTCTTACTTACTTATATCATTGCGTATGAATCTAACATTGCAGCGGAAATGAAACATAACTAAAAGCATGTGCAACGATAAGGAAGTAATAACATCATATATCATCTAATAGCATCCATACTTAAATAAACTCCAAAAGAACTAGCAAGTATCATGCATAAAGTAGCAACATATGTCTTATTAGAAATAAGAGCTAAATCTATAGATGGCATTAAAGTGGATCGATCAGTCAAGTCACCACCACACACATTAGCCCTTCCTGCAGCTGCCCATTCCTCAGAAATTTCTATATTGGTCTGCAACATAAGCAAACAAACTATAAGTATAAAACTTAGTAAGCTCTTTCCTACTCACTAAATCCGTACGTCGCATGCATTTTAAAACATATAATATTTCATGGATAGCATAAGATTCATAAGTCACATAAGATACATGAAGACATATAAACATAGAACATGTGCATTTCAAAACATTAGGATGCTCTTTAGAAAACATACTAAATAATACTTTAAAATCATATACATCATCTTCTTTGGGGTCCCCGGTTTTATACTCATTCTTTCTTTTGCGCGCATACCCCTATGTAGGATGCGAGGTAGCTAATCCCGACCTACAGGGGTCTACATTCTAGGCTTACTATCTTTCAGCCTAGGGACAACATCATCGGTAGTCCGGAACCGGGGCGTTCTTAAGGTGCCTATCCCTTGGACCTTTTTCAAGATCCGGTACAAGCCAATCTTTAAAGTAAAATACATACATGCATTCTTTTCTTTTCTTTCTTTCTTTCATATAGAACATGCATTCCTTTCTTTCTTTCTTTCTTTCATATTGCATGTACTATAGACATTCAATTATTTATAATCATAATCATACTTTCATATATAGAACATGCATTCTTTCTTTTTCTTTCTTTCTTTCATATTGCATGTACTATAGGCATTCAATCATTCATAAACATAGACATACTTTCATGGCATAATCATTAGCATAAATAGCGAAACATGGAAGGACCTTTCTTTTAACACATGTAAGTGAAGCAATCATCATGCTAGTTTCATCAATACATCATACATACAACATGCTTGTCTTAATCAAGACAATACGTTAGTTTAATCTTTCTTTTCTCATCCTAATACATGCTGGCCGAAACTTCATAGCAAGGATATCATAGCATCAAACTCACATAACATTGAAATAAAGACATACATTACATAAGAGGTCATTTACAAGTACACTGGTAGTCTAGACTTCACTAAACCTTAGTTTAGGTGCATAAATTGTACATGAACTTATTCTTAGCCTTTATTCTAGTAATTGGCCAAAATTCATAGCATGGATAACATAGTATAAAAGTCATATAATCTTGGAAATAAAAATATACGTTACACATGGAATCATATACAAGCACAAGGGTAGTCTAAACTTCATTGAACACTAGTTTAGGTGCATGTTTTGTGCTTGAGCTTATGTTTAGCCCTTATCCCAGTACTTATCTGAAATTCACAGCTAGATAACATGGCATGAAAGTTCATATAACATGTAAACAAAAACATATTTTACCATTAAGGTCATATACAAGCATAAAGGTAGTCTAGGCTTCATTAAACACTAGTTTAGGGGCATGCTTTATACTCGAGCCTATTCTTAACCCTTATCCTTGTAATTTGTCGAAACTCACAGTAGAGATTTCATAGCATAATCATTAACATAACATGGGAATAAAAGCATATTTTTCATAAGAATTCATTCACAAGTGCAAAAGTAGTTTGTACTTCACCAAACACTAGTCTAGGTGTATGATCTAGAGTTCTACTTGGATTATCATGCATATGGGTACATGTAACATTTTTCTATACATCAATACATAGAATTAAGCATGAGTTTAGGCTCAAACAACTTAGATAAGGTACTGACCCTAAGGTATAAAATTATTTCCATCATGAAATAAAACCCTCAATCACATGCATATCACTTGATTTAACCCTAACTTCATGAAGGTCTATAAAAATCTGTTTTAAGGCATAATTTAAGGTCCCTTGGCCGAATGTTACAGGGGTCCCTTAGCATAGATTCCACAAAATTTCGTGGCCTAAAACATTTATATAGCAAGGAAACACTCATTAGAACAATAGCCTACTTCATGCATCAACATTTATCCATTTCATGACTTGGCCGAATTCTTCCAAGTCCTTTACCTCATGGAGGGCATTCAAACACCTTGTATCCATCATATATTCATTACAAAAAGGTAGTTACAATTTCATGAACTATTCCTTTAAGTTTTTTGGACATAGAAAAGGGGGTATCCCTTTTATGGCCAAAACTTCCCTCAAGGTTTTCTTCCATTCTCTTTCACCCAACATCACAAGCAAATATAAAAATCATAAAAATACATTAAAAAAGCCATTATGTTGCAGGTGAGGGAGTCTTACCACTTGTGCTTATGTTCCCAAAAGATCTCCAAATTTTGGAGAAGAAAAGACCTCTTAAACTCTAGCACTCCTCTTGTTCTTCTCTTCTTTTGGTCTGGTTTTCTCTAGGAGGTGAATGACTTGAAAATGGTAGCAAGGGCCACTAGGATTTCGGTGAGGAAGAGGAGGAAGGAGAAGAGTTTGGTGGAGAGAAAAGGGAAAGGTTTCTTGGTCGAGATGCATTAGGCATTTCCTCCTCTTCATGGCCTTTTATGATGAGTAAAGAGGCAAGCACATCTTTAATGATGTCTCTTCAATTTCTTTGTGTCTCTTTATCTTCTTTCCCACTTATCTACAATTCCCCATCCTCTTCTAATAGCACTCCCTTGCTAGGTGAATTGGTTACATGAATATTCTTAAGGCTTTGCTTTCCTTTGAGGTCCAAGGTTCAATCCTTGGCACCTCCTCTTCTTTTTGCTTTCTCTTCCTTTTATTATTTCTTTTTTTCCCAAGGCCCGCATAACCAAAGCCCACCTAGAGAATACTACTTATTTAATTCATACACATGCATATTTATATCATTATTCATTCATTCATATGCATGATGTCAAGCATAATATTAATGTAGCATATAAACATAATTATCACACACCTTCACCATATATCAAGAAGATGCTTAATATCTTCTTTATTCGAAATTTTCCCCTTTAAATTCATAATTTTATTCTTGGCCCCATGTTCAATTATTACCTCGTTCTAGAGGGAAATTTGGGGTGTTACAGCTTCTGCCACATTTTGTCTCATACGGGGACAGGATCAGGGCTAACTGTTAGCTCGCCGACTGGCGCTGCCCATTCTGACATGGGTAGGGGACGCCGTGGTACGGGTTGCAAGAGATTGTTAGGCAAGTATTGTGCCATTGGTGTTGGGGCAATCGACCAAAGTATGATATGGAGGATCTTGGTTTTGATGTGTGTGTGTGTGTCAATATGATTAAGTTAGGGTTTTATGTTCATCTAATATGTGTATGTGAGTGTGCAGGTTTGCAGGATGCACATAGGCTTGGTTGGACGGCTTCGGGTACGGTAAAGGATGGCATGGAGGCAAGCCGAGGGCTTGTGTGCACATCTGAGGGATGAGGGCCAAAATCGAAGAAGGCTTGAAGGCAACAGATCGAGGCTGCTGGAGCAGGAACGATGAGCCGAGGGACGTGGACTTCGAGGCATGCATGAAGGATGACATGGAGGCAAGCCGAGGGCTTGTGTGCACATCTGAGGGACGGGAGCCGAAGACGAAGAGGGCGTGAAGGCAACAGATTGAGGCTACTGGATGAAGAGTCAACCAAGTCGTGAGGGTACGAGTGTTGAGTGAAATGTACTCGGGAAATCCTAGGGTTCGAGTGCTGAGAAAAGTGTACTCGGGAAGGAAAACCTTAGGTGTAGAAGTGGATCAGCCGACTAGTGCCAGGGCAGTCGACTGGTGTATGCCACAAAAAGATCAGTCGACTGCTCCTGGAGTAGTCGACTGGTGTGGCTGGAAATTCGAACGTTAAGCTATAACGGTCGAATTTGAGTGGGATCAGTCGACTGGTAATGGACCAATCGACTGGTGGCAGTCTTCTTAGCTTCGAGCTCTATTTAAGGGAGCTCGTTTAAGGCTATTTCTTCTTAGCGAAACTTGCTTGGTCAAAGCTTGTTAGTAGCCTACATTGCTCAGGGATTGTCCAAGGTTGTGGCGAGGTTTCTCCACCCACAAGGAGCGATAAGAGCTAGCCGGAGGTGCTCCGGGGAATCATCCATCGAAGGATCGGGACCGTCCACCTTACAGACAATCGTGGAGTAGGAGTTTCATCTCCGAACCACGTAGATCGGATTGTGTTAGCATTGTTTTAGTTTTTATTTAATATTTCCGCTTGCGCATGCTAATGTTGTAGGTAGAAAATCGAACGAAAGTTATTCCACCCCCCTCTAGCTTCACAACAAGATCCTAACAATCGGGATATCCGCGATTCGGACACGAGCGGTGTCAGACCTGAGCCGACCTGCGCCGACTCTCGTACCACCTTTATCAGTATGGTGTCAGGGAGTAGGTATTCCCTCAGAAAATGACAATTCCCGAGTCGGAGCGCCGACCGACTTCCCCTAAGTGAGATTTGCTATGCAACTAATGCCCTACGGATTAAACAAGGGGACCATCTGAGTCTTTGGGGCACTCCGGACTCAGACAGGCCGATTCATCCCTAGAGCATAGGATTAAAACCTCAGTAGGGTGCCGAATGGCCACTGACCGCAGGTTAACCAGAAGACCTTAAGCCCGACACTCGGTATCTCCCGTCGGGGTTATTTTAGACTACATCAGGGTGACCTCCAAATCAGGCATCCCGACCCGAGTGGCCACCGCGCGGGGTTGTCGGAGTCTTTCTGTCCCTGATCTGTCTCTCGGTGGTGCTAGGCCGACCAAGCTACACCTAAGCTAGGTTGAAATCAACCAAGGAGCCTGGTATTATGTTGCCATCTCCCCAGGTATAAAGTTCACCAGATGCAGTAATGGCATAGGTATGGAACTCCCCACAAGCAACATAATCAACAGCAGGCCATGTTAAAGTTTCCACAAGGCAAGGATGAATGCTATCAGAGCCAACTCCATGCCCGAGTCGTCCACCAGATTCTTCGCCCCATGTGAATACTTCTCCCTGTTTTGTAACGAGGGCAGCATGCCTCACTCCGCACGCCACTTGGTGAATGTCCAGTATTAGATTGGATTCTAAGGGTTATAGTAGAAGAACATCTGCCATTGTAGTGGAAGGAATACTATTTTTATGAGCACTTGCCGGAGAAGAACTATCAGAATGACTTCACCCCAAACATAGACATCTTCTGATGCATCAAAGTCCTCCTGTGTGGATCCTTGACTGGATGTAGTAGGAAGACTTAAAGCACCAATTCTCATTCCATATGGCAAAGCTTCGTTTGCGAGCATATTTGTCACATCCGGAAGTTGTCTTTCTTTCAGAAATACCTACTTGTTATTGTCTGATCGGACGCGTTCCCCCGACTCGACGAGTTACCTAGCGTCTTGTGGGCTTAGCGGACCACGTCGAAGGAGACTACGGGTCACACGCCTTTCCAGTTGGTCTATGAAAGTGAGGAGGTGGTGCTCGTTGAAGTCGGGTGTGAGTTCGATCGATGAAAGCATATGATGAAGAAAACTCAGAGAAAAGACGCTTGGAGCTGGACCTTATCGAGGAAACCCGAGAGAAGGTCGTCGCCCGGATGTTCGCCTATCGCTAAAGGATGAAGCAAAGATATGACTGAAAGGTGTTGGGGACAACATTTTAGGTCGTCGATCTCGTATGGAAGAGGATAAAGCCAGTCGACGATGTCTGCAAATTAGAACCCAATGGGGAGGACCTTTCATGGTAATCCAGAAGCTAGCATCCGGAGCATACTACTTGGAGAACGAGCAAGGAAAAAAGCAGGACCAACCCTAGAGTGTCATTCATCTCTAGCCTTACAGAGAGTCATAGCGGGGTTCTGTGAGTCGGCTGTATTTTCCAATTCGGTAATATTAACGAATCGCGGATATCCCGCTGACACAGTACTTGTCTGACAACCTCTGGCAACCCATACCACGGCGCCCCCTGCCCATGTCAGAATGGGCAGTGCCAGTCGGCGAGTTAACAGTTAGCCCTGATCCTATCCCTGCATGAGACAAAATGTGGCAGAAGCGGGGCTGAGACTGTCGACTCCATCGGCTATATAAGACACTTCTCACTTCATACGCAGGTACGCGCGCAAGAGTTTTTGCTACAGTTTCTTCTCCAGCTACTAACTTGATCGTCAAAGTGCTTTGCCGGAGAATTTTTTCGGTGAGTTGCTAATGGTCATCTTTCTTGCAGTTATCGGAGCCAGCAGGAGCCTTTCCCGAGTCTAGTTCACTCATGAGAGTCCACCTCGCTCTTCGACAGGATCAGCAGGAGCATGCATACACGTCTTAATTTTCATTTATGTAGGGAATTATTAGATATTTGGGTCTTTAAAGACCAAATATAATTTTGCAAGGAAAAATCGATGTGTCATCAATCGATGAAACTCAGAATTAATTTCAAAACTGAAATCTACGGTTCGCGTAAATGAATCTAAATTATTAATTTGCTCAAAATCGATTACGGAAGAATAAAAAATTAATTATTTAATGTCAGCCCAAAATTAATATAAAAGGAAGTAGATGGGGAATAATTCCACATCTGAAAATTCTAAAGGTGTTCGCTTTCTTATATGTGTTTCTATTTTAATTGAGCTAAAAATGAAAAATACAGATGTTCTCTTCTCACAGGCAAGCAAGTGCTCGCACCTGCGCGCAATGGACACTTTGTTGGCGCACGTTGCACTTCGCACTTACGCATCATCGCGAGGAGCTTAAATTTATATATGCTTTAGGTGATGTAGCACTCAGGTAACGTGGCACTCGGGTGACGTGTCATGTGACGTGGCAGTGTCTATGTGGCATTTGGGTGGGCAGAGAGGGATGACTGGACTGCTAACTGAGCAAACGAATGACAACCGTTGAATCAAAGTGGCTTGTTAGATCACAAGTGACGTGATCTGGAGCGTTGATCGTGAAGAGGCGCGATCTGACCGTTGATGATGAGACTTGATCTAAAGCGTTAGATCGAATCTGGTGACTGAGATCAAAGAGCTATATGAAGGATTACAACCCTCTAGATTGAATGACCCAGATCAATCCTAAACCAAAGATTATAGTCACTTACCAAAGGGTACCTCATCTCTTCCCTTATATAAATAGAATCCCTAGATGGTGAAATTATTCATTCAATAATCCAGAAATTAAAAAGGATACATCTCATCTTCTGCATCTAGAGTCTAAAAAGTATACAACAAGGTTCGCTGGTCTCAAAATTTAAAGTGTTCCTATTTTGAAATATCGTTGTTGTATTTTGAAAAATGAATTGCTGCTATCCAAGAGCACTTATAGCATAATAATATCGTTTTACGAAAATAATGTCAAACACTAGCTTCGACGATATTATATCAATTTGTATCCTTCCAGATAGCAACCCAGCCACCTCACACAAGCATCCTCAGCACTTGTTTACGCAATTCCAATCGAACGAGTACATCTTCAATGGATGAGCACCGCTCGAGTGTTGTGTTGCATTAACACCCAACAAATTCCTCTACAAAAGTGGACGCTACTGATTCATCTCTTCCAGCATCCGCGAATGCGATTGAGCTTTATGATATCAAAATGCTTTCTAATTTCACCTTGAAACTTACTAAAGGGAGCCGTAGGTAAAAGATTTTCAAAATTAATCCCAAATTAATTCTAAAAATTATTTCAAAACACGCTCAACTATTAGAAGGTTATTAAAAATAAATACTAAAATTATATATATATATATATAGAAAAGATAAAAGTTATAAATTAAAGCAGTGTCCTTTGCATTTACATACAGATATGCATCGATCATCATTGTATGATTAACTTCAAGAATGTCCGATTACTTTTTTTCTTTTTGACCCACGTTGCCCACACAAAGTTCCATCTATATTAATTAATTGTGAACATATTTAAATTATAGAGATGGCCGCCTATAGTGGACGACAGTATTATACCACCCACCATTAAAGCTGAAAAAATAAATATTAATATTCTAAAAATTGGATTCTTATAATATTTTAATCTATTGATTTACCAAATAAAATCTTTCGTTGGTATCGAATAAAGCAGATGGATTTGATTGGAGATCCGTTCATAGTTATTTCTTATTTATTGAAGCTCAGAGATCACTGAGGCAGAGCATAAGAAACAGGACTGCAACGATGACTGCCTACTACAAGTGAACTGCTTCTTTAAGAACCTAGCTATATATAGCTGCAACCCCGGCGCATCACTGCGCCGCCAGCAGCCCATCGGCGATCTCCTCCAGCGCAGCCTCCACCGAAGGCTTGTTGACCGCCCGGCACGACTTCCTGACCTCCCCCTGAGAGCCCGTGAGCACCTCGATGGCGCCCATCCTGACCATCGCCCCGCCGAAGCGCTTCCCGAAGTTCAGGATCCCGGTGGCGAGCCCCACGACGTTGCTCCTCGTCCGCAAGTCATCGGCCAGCCGCTGGTCGATCTGGAGCACGCCCCGCCTCGCCACGATCTGCTTGAAGTAGCTGTTGTCCACCACGTTGGCGCTGGCGGCGTTCTGGTCCAGGTTCACCGGGTTGTTATCGCCGTCGCCGTTCCGCGGGCACGTGATCCGGAGGCTACGAACCAGAGCCGGGTCCATGCTCGGGTCCGGTATGCCCCAACCGTTGAAGTTCCAGAGCCGATCCGCGATGAAGAAACAGTGCGTGACCCCAACCGTGTGGCCACCTGCACATTAATCATGAATAATAAATTAATTTATATTATTTATAAAATATATATATAGTTAACGATTGCACTTACCCAGCAATGAAACCATGTCATCCCTGCTGATTTGTTTGGCGTTAAAAAACGCGATCGCGTTGGAAATCGAAATGTCCGGTCCGGGTAGATTGACGTCGTCCGAGCTCGACCGTAAACCGTCCCTTCTCCCGGTCTCCACGTCGTATCGCGTTCCTCCGCCCTTTTTACGCACGTGTTCATTATTGTTTTGTACGGTAATTTTCATAATTTTTTAAAAAACTTTTTAAATTAATATCTTTGCTTTACTATTGAATTATTTACCAAGACGACGGCGTCCCTCGCGGCCGCGACGATGATGTCGGCGCAGGAGACAACGCCGGAGCACGCCTTTTCCAGCGCCTCCTTGATCTCGTCGATCAGCTCGTATCCTCGCACGCTAGTGTTCGCGAGGGAGTTCTTCTCGCTATTCGTCCCGTCCAACAGTATCGAGGCGTCGCAGCCCTGCACACGCACGCACGCTGTTCGTCAAAATGACGCAGAGAAGGAAGCAGTTAACCTGTCTTCTTGGTTGGGTTCTAAATGGTTCTTACTCTCACGAAGCAGTCGTGGAACTGCATGCGGATGAGAGCAGGGACAATAGAAGGATCCTGCTTGAATCGCGCCTGGACGACGCCTTGGATGACCGCCTCCACGTCCGTGCCCTCGCACTTACCGACGTAGAACCCGACCTGCAGCTGACCGTGGCTCACCGAAGCGGCATCAAGGAGGACGAGGACGACGACGACGAGAGCGAGGCCGGATACGGAGGCGACCCCCGCCTTGGAAGCACTAGAGCTAGTAGCCATCGAAAGATGCAGAGGAGGAAGACAGCTCAGCGTGCCTTAAATAGCGTCGCGGACGGCCTCCTGACTCGTGTCTTACACGGAACATCGTATGGCACGTGACTTCCGCAGAGTGCTGCAGCGCAAATACGGATATCGTGGGCGGCAAGAGGATCCTGTCCAAAAATGTCACGTCTCGACTCACTGACGATGTAGATGAATCGTCCGATCGTCGATCGACATCATCGCGACCTCGGTACCATCTAATAAAATTATATCCTAGGGTACGGTGAATCCGTGGATCCGCAATTGCGATCTCGTCGGATTCACCGTCGAATCCGACGAGATTGCAATTGAACGATTCCGACCGATTCACCGTTCTTCTAGATATCATTTGATTCGTATGACAATAAAATTCATCGGTGGTGTCTGATCGGCGATCGGACGACTCGTCGGCCGTCGCCGAGGAACAGGACAAGCGGGACAAAGAGTTTTTTTGGACAGAGGATCTCATTCGGACGGCAAGCCCCGCGCGGAAGGCAGTCCTCTGTCCAAAAAGCCCTTGTCCGCCTGTCCGCTCCCCAACGATGGTCGCAGTCGTCCGATCCCGATCGGACACCGCGGCGGCGGCCCCTGAACAAAACTATACCCTGAGGGGTACGTGAACCGTCGGGATCGCCGTAATTGCGATCTCGTCGAATTCACCGTTGAATCCGACGAGATTGCAATTGCAGCATTCCGACCGATTCACCGTTCTTCTAGGATATCGTTTGATTCTGTACGACGATCAAAATTATCGGTGGTGTCGATCGGGATCGGATGACTCGTCGACCGTTGCCGAGTAACGGACAGGCGGGACAGAGAGTTTTTTTGATAGAGGATCTCATTCGGGACGGCAAGCCCCGTCGCGAGGGCAAATCTCTGTCCAAAAAAAACTTGTCCGCCTGTCCCGCTCCTCGACGACATTGACGAGTCTCCATCTCGATCGGACACCGACGGCCTCCAGAGGCCGCCGCCTGAACAAAACTATACCCTATGGGGTACGGTGAATCCGTCGGGATCGCCGAATTGCGATCTCGTCGGATTCACAATTGAATCCGACGAGATACATTAACATTGACGATGATATCTGATTCATAATCAATGACTTATCAATATACGAAGACGATCGGAGACAGATAATATTCGGGAACGGGATCCCAATCGGCCCCGCGCGCGGTTCCATTTTTTATTTGCACAGTGATCGATTTGGCGAGAGAAAAATGAGCGGTCTAGACGGCCTCCATTAACTTCACATCGTCAGAGTTGGCGGGCAGAGCCAGAGATATTGTAATTTAGAGCAATCATAAACAACGTTAAATTTATGCATGGAATAAAAATTTTATTTTGTGCGGGTGTGGGGTCCCCGATCCGATCAAAACTTTAATAGTTGTTTAACATGTAAACGATGGGCGAGTAGCCTTCAAATCAAACTATGTTTATTTCTAAATTTAAAAACAAATTTGAGGTTTTGTTAATTTAAATTTCACTTTCTGAAATTTACTCAGTCGCGAGTCAAATTAAAATTATAAAATTAAATAGGTGGTTTAAATTAATCGGATAATAATAAAATAGTAAAACATCATCTTAATATTTAAAAATATTTAAGTATTTAATCTTATCGTTTAACGAATTAATTGATAAATTTAAAAACGCTCAATTGATGAATAATTCATTATGAATATTTTTAAATTTATCTTGATATAAAATTTTTTTAGGAGATTGAATTAATCATTAAAAAAATATTTAAATTACAATATATGAGTGTGGGTCTAAATAAATTAGACTCATAAAAATATAGGTAAATAAATCAATATATTGAGCAAAAGTTTTATCCAGACGATTTAGTAGGTATTTTATTCTTAGCACAATAATTTGATATTTTACCCTAACAAAACCATATTTTACGTTAAGAATGGATTTAATATCTATTAAAATAACTATTTATTCTTACTGACATTAACTTATGTCACCGAATCGATTTATAAATGTATGGCAAGATGCAATTTAATTGAAATCTAATGCTCACAACGATTTGAAATCTAATGCAATTTAATTGAAATCTAATACAATTTAATCTCACCGTCGAATCAGACGAGATTTTAATTATAGCGATTCTAATCGGTTCACCGTTCTTCTAGGATATCATTTGATTCGGGACGATAATAAAAAATTATCGATGATGTTCGATCGATAATCGGATGACTCGTCGATCGTCGTCGATGAGTATGAAACAGGCTGGACAAAGCTCTCTCCTAGATCTCGCTTAGTTTCGGATGGGTTTGGCCATAAACAGAGGTCACTATCATAACCCGTGAGATGTCAATCAATTTATAAATGTACAGGATAATGCAAAATAATTGAAATCTAATGTTCACAACGTTGGAAGTTTCGGATGGGTATGACCATTAATAGAGGTCACTATCGAAACTCCGTGAGATATAAATCAATTTAATGAATGTATGGAAATATGCAATATAATTGAAGGGTAATATTAAATTGTTAAAATTTGGCCGTCCAAAATTTAATATTTCTTAATTTTTAATATCTTAAAAAAATTATTTTATTTTGTAATTTTAATTTATAATATACATATTTATATCAAATATATTATTTTATTTTATCATTATTATAATAATTAACATAAATAAAAATTTAATGGACTAAAATATAATTAAGAAAAAAAATAAATTCTTTTAAAATAAATCATAATATGTGTTTTCTAACTTAAATTTAAAAGATACATATTTATATCAAATATATTATGTATTTTAGTAATATTTAATAATTAATATAATAAAAAATTTAATGGGCTCTAAAATAATTAAAGAAATAAATCACTGCCTAGAATAACTAATCGTTGAAATGGATTTATCCATTGGACAGTACTAGCTAAAATTTTTCTTTCTTAATTTTTTAATTTTTAAATTATTATTGAAAATATTTATATTATATTATATTTTTTCCTATTTATTTTCATATTAAATTATTCTTTTCCTATTTATTTCATATTAAATTATATCTTTTTTATTTATTTTCATAGTAAATTAATTTTTTAATTTATAAAAATTTATTATGATTTTTAATAATTTTTTAGAATATTAAACGTGTTTAAATTCAATTATATGTTTTCATTTTTATTTTTATATTAAATTATATATATTTTTATTTATTTTCATATTAAATTATTTTTTTTTTATTTATAAAAATTCATTCTAACCCTCTAGAATTAACGTTGCCGATAACAGTGGCCACTGTTTACAAAGTTGATGATTCAATTCTACAAAAAAAAAATGTTAAATTGGAACAATTTGCACAATGAACTCTGTCGCGGCATTTAAGCTGCATTAATTGTTTGCAAAGTTCTTCATACCATATGATCCCGGGCTAATTTACGTGTCTTAACCTATCAATCTGGCGCTCAGTCAGAAGGAAGGTGGCCGGCGGGCAAGACGATCTCGTTAGATAAGAGGCCCGTAGGCTCAGGCCCTTGGGGGCTTCCGTGTCAAGGTCTACATAGTCCGGTAGGAACCTTCTCCTGAGTCAAATGGATTGAGACCCACCCAGGCTTGGCTCTCACTGATGCGTGGTGGCCCACGTTCCGGGAATAAGCCCGAGCCAAAGGTAATGGTACTCAGCGTCCCAGTCGGCACCCTCATAGGCCCTCAGTCGACCTCGTCACTCCGTGCCCTAGTCGGCATAACCACTCCCTGACACTGAACTGCCAGCGGTTGTACGGGGTCGGCGCAGGACCTTGGTCATCCTGGTCCCCAGTAGCGGATATCTCGCCGAGATATTGATCCGCCTGATACACCTTGTCCCCCGTACCCCGACCACATACTTCGGTGACAGGTCGAGCGGCGTCCAACGACGCTAACCCTTAAGTTGACAGTGCCCCTTTCCTTAATACAACATGGGCCACTTTACCCTGCCACCCCTGGGCATGCATTGCCCTGCCCTCTCTATGTGATGGCAAGTGGCAGGCGGGGCAGAACCTGTCAGCTTCCCCGGCTACATATACCTCTCACTCCGCACTTCCCCAGGTACGCACAATAATGCAATTTCGCTACTGTTTTATTGCTTTCCATCACCACCGTCGTGTTCTGACTTGACCGTCGGAGTGCCTGGCCGGGGACTTTTCCTGGCGGGTTCTAACGGTCCTTGTTTTGCAGATTAGGAGCGACCCAGCTCGTCACGCCACTTCAGCGACCTCACCCTCCTCGGAGACGCGTCCATCTATAAGGGCGTCCGACTCTCTTCGCGACAGGATCAAATTTGGCGCTAGAAGGAGGGACACCAGCAGCCTGATCGGAAGTGAAGATGGACGAGCCTTTCGATATAAACATGGATATCTCTCGAGGGGAGTATGAGGTGCTCATGGCTACGCGAGCTCAGCAGAGGGCTTCTCAAAGGCCCTCCCAAGCTACCAGCCAAAGGCCTCAGGGCCCAGAGCCGGCGGCGCGTCGCGCCTCGGGAGGGCAAGGCAGACCTGCCGTGCCCGAGGGTGGTCCCGCCCCTCCCCCGGCAGTGGTCCCCCAGGAGCAAGTCGGCGATGCTCACTCGGTATCAGCCGCAGCATCAGTCTCTAACCCGGTGCGCGGGAGGCGACCGGACAAAGGAAAAGCTCCGGCGGACCCTGCATCGGTTATGTCGGTACGCAGCCCTTTCGCTCCTTGGATCTTGGAGGATCCCGTGCCTCACCACATGCGTTTCTTCACCATCCCTGAGTACGTGGGGACCACGGATCCGGAGGAGCACTTGATGAAGTTCGAGAGTGCTGCTATGCTTCAGCAGTACCCGGAAGGCGTTAAGTGCCGAGCCTTCCTAACCACACTCTCTGGTGCAGCCCAGAGATGGTTTGACCGGCTCCCAGACGGGTCGATCACGAACTTTGAAAAGTTCAAGAAGGTGTTCCTGCAGCACTTCGCTAGCAGCCGGAGGCACCACAAAACGAGCCTCAACCTGTTCGCCCTGAAGCAAGGGCCTAAAGAAACACTTCGGTCTTACATCCGGAGGTTCAATGAGTTGGCAATGGATGTGCCAACCGCCACGCAGGAAGTCATGGTGAGCGCATTCTCCCAGGGTCTGCAGGAGGGAGAATTTTTTCGCTCGCTGATCAGGAAGCCCCCGAAGGACTTCGACAGCCTTCTTGGGAAGGCTGACAAGTATATCAACGTCGAGGAAGCGCAGGCGGCTCGGCGCAAGGAATTGGCGGCCCCAGCACCCCCTCCTCCTGTTCACACTGCTAGGCCCTCGGGAGGACCCATTCGCAGTCCTTGGGGTCCCGCTGAGCATGCGGGCATGGAAAGGCGCCACGTGCAACAGGTAGCCCAGGGATGCTTCCCCGCCCGATGGAGGCCATACTGCAGCTTCCACCAAAGTCACGGGCACGCCACTGAGGAGTGCCGACAAGCCGGCCGGGGTCGGGCTCAGGCCCCCAGAGGTCGAGGGCGACAAACACCTCCCGGACGGGGGCAGGCCGAGGCGGCCCGAACGCCGACCCGATGGCCGAGGAATTGCGAGAAAACCCTCCGGCTGCTCGAAATTTGTTCCCTCAAGGGAACCGAGCGGTGGAAGAGGAGACGGAAGAAGAACGGGCCAACCAGCAAAATGTTGTTCGAGGGGCGTGCACGTCATCTCGGGCGGCCCGACCGGAGGAGATTCCCACCGGGCTCGGAAAGCCCAAGTACGCCGACTGGAGATCCATCAAGTTGGCACTAGTCTGGCCCAGGCCGAGGGGCCACAAATCAGTTTCGGGCCCCAAGATCTTCAGGGGCTGGAAGTCCCCCACGATGACGCGCTGGTCATTACAGCCGTCATCGCAAATTATCAAGTCCACCGCACCATCGTGGACACAGGCAGTTCGGTCAACATACTCTACAAGAGGGCATTTGACCAGCTCCAGATTGAAAAGTCCCAGTTGGAGCTAGTGGCGACCCCGCTGTTTGGCTTCACGGGGAATACAGTACATCCCATTGGTCAGATTCGGTTGGCCGTCTCCCTGGGTGAAGAGCCATTGAAAAGGACTCGGTGGTCCACCTTTCTGGTGGTGGACGCCCCCTCATCCTACAACGCCATCTTGGGCCGCCCTGTTCTCAATGAGTTCCGGGCCGTCGCCTCCACCTTCTACCTGAAGGTTAAGTTCCCGGTCGGGGACCAGGTGGGAGAGGTCAGGGGCGACCAGAAGATAGCTCGAAGGTGCTACGTGGATGATGTTCGCGTAGACAGTCGCAAGGCCCCCCGTCCTTTCCCTGAGTGCAACATGGTCCAAGCCTCTCCTTGGTCCGAGTTGCAGGAAGACAAGGAAGAAGTGCAGCTCCTCCCCGACCGGGAAGAGTCCCGAGTCAAGATTGCGGCAGGACTGCCAGAGGAGCTGAGGGGGCCCCTGCTGGAGTGCTTGGCCCGCAATCAAGATGTCTTCGCCTGGACTGTCAAGGAGTTGAGAGGCGTCCGCCCGGAGGTTGCTGAACACCACCTCCACGTCTACCCCCACGCTCGGCCCGTGAAGCAACGGAAGAGGGACTTCAGCACCGAGCAGAACAAGGCGATCAGGGCGGAGATCGAGAGGTTAACGGAGGCAGGGCACATCAGAGAGGTGCAATTCCCGTCCTGGCTAGCCAACGTGGTGCTGGTGCCTAAGCCGAACAACAGATGGCGAATCTGCATCGACTTCCGGGATCTTAACAAGGCCTGCCCGAAGGATTGTTATCCTTTGCCTCGGATTGATCAGATGGTGGACTCGACAGCAGGCAGCGAGTTCATCTCCATGTTGGACGCCTACCAAGGATATCATCAAGTGCCCCTGGCAGTCGAGGATCAAGAAAGAGTTAGTTTCATCACGGTAGATGGTACTTATTGCTATACCGTTATGCCGTTCGGATTGAAGAATGTGGGGCCTACCTTCCAGCGTATGATGAATAAGGTCTTCCGGTCCCAGATCGGGAGAAATGTGGAAGTATACGTTGATGACATCCTCATCAAATTCGCCCGTGCTGACGACCTGGTGTCGGATGTCGAGGAAACCTGCCAAATGCTGCGGAGGTACGGGCTCAAGCTAAACCCAGCTAAGTGCCTTTTTGGTGCCCGAAGGGGAAAATTCCTGGGCTATATTGTGACCGAGCGGGGCATAGAAGCTAACCCGGGGAAGGTCAAGGCGTTGCTGGATATGCCCCTGCCCAGGAATCTACGGGAGGCTCAGAGGCTCGCAGGGCGAATCACGGCCCTGTCTCGGTTCATCTCCCGGTCGGCCAGAACGAGGGTTGCCTTTCTTTAAAACCCTCCGTAAAGCTACCAAGTTCCAGTGGGATGCCGACTGCGACAAGGCATTCGAAGAGTTGAAGACTTACCTCGCTGAACTGCCTGTGTTGGCGAAGCCGGAGGTTGGGGAGACCCTTTATGTGTATTTGGCCGCATCGGCTGACTCGGTCAGCCTGGTTCTGGTTAAACAAGAAGCGGCTGAACAACAGCCAGTGTACTTCTTCGCTCATCTATTAAAGGGAGCCGAGTGCCGCTACACGACACTCGAAAGGTTGATGTATGTGCTGTTGTTAGGTGCCCGGAGCTTCGTCCTTATTTCTTGGCACATCCTATCGTGGTGTTGACGAACAGCAATCTGGCCGAGTAGCCTCTAATCCTGAAGCGTCGGGGCGACTGATCAAGTGGACCACTGAGCTGAGTGAATACGACATTCAGTACCAGCCTCGACCGACCATCAAGGCTCAAGCTCTAGCTGACTTCTTAAGCGAGCTGCATTCGGACGAGATTGAAGAGGCATGGCAGATATATGTGGATGGCTCGTCCGCCCGGTCGGGGAGTGGGATTGGTGTTCTGATGGTCTCCCCTAGCGGAGAAAAGATGCATCTGTCGGTGCGGTTGGAGTACAAAGCTACCAACAATGAGGCCGAATACGAGGCCCTTATAGCTGGATTGCAGGCAGCTAAGCACGTGGGAGCAGCCCGAGTAATGCTCTACTCGGATTCTCAGCTGGTTACACAGCAAGTGGCTGGAAAGTTCGAGGTCAACAGTGACCGGCTTCAGGCGTTCATAGAAGCTTACGAGAAACTGAAGGCTGAATTCAAAGAGGTACAAGTGAGAAAGATCCCTCGAGAAGAAAACTTCAAGGCGGATGAGTTAGCCAAATTAGCTAGTTCAGTCGGCTCATGGGTACTCCCTCAGGCGGGCGGCCCGGCACTGCTGGTCATGCAGATAGAAAGGCAGGCTGACCTGGAATTGGGGTCCGACTGGCGAACCCCGATCATCGCCTACCTCACCCGAGGAACCTTGCCGACCAACCAAGAGGAGGCTCGGTGGCTCAAGAAGCATGTGTCCCGATTCACCATGGTCGGTGACGCCCTTTATAAGAGATCGTTTTCCCGACCCTCCTTAAGTGCCTAAACGAAGAGGATGCTGATTATGTCTTGAGGGAAATTCACCTGGGATCTGTGGGCATCACGTGCTGGTGCTCGCGACGGCCAGGAAGGCGATAATGTCAGGATACTATTGCATAGCTATGCAAGAAGAATTAGCTCAATTTGAGAGAAACCAAGTCTGAGAATTAGTACCTAAACCTGAGGGCAAATCCGTCATTGACACCAAGTGGGTCTTTAGGAATAAGCTAAATGATCAAGGAGAAATAGTTAGAAATAAAGCCCGCTTAGTAGCGAAGGGATTCAGCCAAGTAGAGGGATTAGATTACGATGAAACATATGCCCCAGTAGCTAGACTTGAGTCCATTAGAATGTTGTTAGCCTTTGCATCCCATAAAGGATTTAAGCTATATCAAATGGATGTAAAGTCAGCTTTCCTAAATGGATTCATTAAAGAAGAAGTTTATGTAGGACAACCCCCTGGGTTTGAGGACTTAGACAAACCTGACCACGTTTACAAACTAACTAAAGCACTATATGGACTAAAACAAGCACCTAGGGCCTGGTATGAACGTTTATCAACTTACTTAATCTCTAAAGAATTTAAACAAGGACAAATTGACTCAACCATATTTATTAAAACCCTCGAAAAAGATATATTTATTGCCCAAATTTACGTAGATGACATAATTTTTGGGTCCACCAACTCGAACTTTCTAAAAGAATTTGTTAAAATAATGGAAAACGAATTTAAAATGAGCCTAGTTGGTGAACTTAACTTTTTCCTAGGCTTACAAATTAAACAAACTAGGGATGGAAACTATGTCCATCAATCCAAATATGCTAAAGAGTTAATAAAGAAATTCAAAATGGATAACTCTAAAAGCATAAGTACCCCCATGGCCACTAATGTAAAAATAGACAGTGACCCTGAGGGTAAACCAGTGGACCTTAAACTCTATAGAAGTATGATAGGTAGTCTACTATACCTTACAGCCAGCAGACCTGACATTCTTTTTGCTATAGGGATGTGTGCTAGATACCAAACCTGTGTTAAGGAAACGAACTTAGCAGCCCTAAAAAGAATACTAAGATATGTAAAGGGCACCCTAAATGTAGGGATTTGGTATCCTAGAACCTCAACCTTCAATTTGTCAGGATACTCGGATTCTGACTATGCTGGTTGTAAATTAGATAGAAAGAGCACAAGTGGAAGCTGCCAACTGTTAGGAAATAGTCTAGTAAGTTGGTGCAGCAGAAAACAACACTGTGTAGCTCTGTCCACAACTGAAGCTGAATATGTAGCCTTAGGAGAGTGTGTAGCATAACTTTTATAAATGATGCACACTCTTAAGGACTTCCAGCTTAACTACACCCAAACTCAAGTATTTATTGACAATATAAGTTCAATTAATCTAACTAAAAATCCAATCCAACATTCCAGAACCAAACACATAGAAGTCAAACATCACTTTGTAAGAGACTATGTAGCCAGGGGTGAAATAGTACTTAAGCATATAGACTCTAAATCCAACCTAGCTGACATACTCACAAAACCCTTACCTGAGTCTGAGTTCAGCTCACTAAGAAGGCAGTTAGGATTGTGCTCTGTAGAATAGGTTAACTCTAATTTTTAATTTCTTACTGCTTTACTTGATTTAAAAAATCAGTTTCTAAAAGAACTTGAAAAACTATTTTATTTAATTTCAAAATCAGTTTTTAAAATTTTTTTTCTTAGTTTTATTTCAAAACTACCCCATCTTAAAATTAGGGTTTTTTTGCAAATGGACTTAGCCTAGGCCCTAATCCTAGAACTGCATGCACCTATAGAGTTAGAAGCCAGCATCTCACAAGCACCTTAGGGTACTTTTTGATTGATAACCTAGAAAGGGTTGAGATGCTTAGGTCTTTGCCTTAATTCAAGATGTTTTAAGTCAGTGCATCTGCAGTAATTGGGGCACTAAATACAACTTACACAGCAATCAAGTTAAGTGTCAAGTTTAGAAAATCTAACTTGAACAAAAACACTTAACTTGACTAACCCTAGCAAAAACTACTGTTTATAACAGTTAGTAAGTAGCTAATTGGGTTAGACAGGTCCCTACAAGAGAAAATTAACTGATTTGGTTTAAGTCTTATCATGAATTGGTTCAGTACAGCAAAATCATGCAAATATTTTCCATTATGAAAGTTATTTCCGTTATGCAATTTAATTTCTGCTCTATTTATCTTTTTGATATATGACAAAGGGGGAGAGATAAGAAAGGAGAGAATTTAAAATTTTTTGCATTTAAAATTTTTTGTTTAAAATTTTTTTAAGAATATTTTCTCTCAAAATTTCAAAATCTATCCTTTATTCAAAAAGTACTTAACTAAGCTTTTCTAAAGTACTAAGTTTTTCAAAGTACTAAAGCACTAAGTTTTTCTTACTTAAGCTTTTCTAAAGTACTAAGTTTTTCAAAGTACTAAAGCACTAAATTTTTCTTACTTAAGCTTTTCTAAAGTACTAAGTTTTTCAAAGTACTAAAGCACTAAGTTTTTCTTATTTAAGCTTTTCAAAGTACTTAAGCTTTCCTAGTACTTAAGCTTGTCAAAAGTTTTTCTCACTTAAGCTTTTCAAAGTACTTAAGCTTTCCTAGTACTTAAGCTTGTTAAAAAATTGTTTACTTAAGCTTGTCAAAATTTTTTAAAGTACTTAAACTTTTCAAAACTTTTCAAAAGTACTTAAGTTTTTAAGAAAAACTTAAGCTTTTCAGAAGCACTTAGGTTTTTGTTAACTTCACGAAGTACTTTAAAACTTAGAGTTTTTCAAAACTTTTTTGAAGTACCATAAACTTAAAACTTTCAATTTGTTGGTACTCAAACTAAAGATTGAAAATCCTTCTTAAACTTAAGTTTTCAAAGTTGTCTAAATAAACTTAAGCTCTCAAAATTTACTAAGTATTTGAACTCAAAAATTCTCTACAAGTATAATTTTTTTTCTAAGTAAAAATCCAAACTTTAAACTTAGAACTTAGTGTCGAAAACCCCACGAATTTTTGAAAAATCTAGGGGAAGATTCCTTCCAGGGGGAGGGAACAAAAGGTAATTTGTATATGCCTTGATTAAACTTAACTTTTTGAACCAGGGTTGCCATAAATCAAAAAGGGGGAGATTGTTGGTGCAGAAAGCACCCAAGTCGAACCTGAGTTTTGATAATGGCAACAGGGCTCAAAAGTTAAGTCTTACTTGCTATCTAACATGTCACTCTAGTGTGCAGGGTAAAAAACCCTAGCGAAGGACTGCTAGGCACTGGCGAAGGAATGCCAGGGTAAAAAGCCCTAGCGAAGGACTGCTAGGCACTGGCGAAGGAATGCCAGGGTAAAAAGGCATAGCGAAGGACTGCTAGGCACTGGCGAAGGAATGCCAGGGTAAAAAGCCCTAGCGAAGGACTGCTAGGCACTGGCGAAGGAATGCCAGGGTACTAAAGCCCTAGAGAAGGACTGCTAGGCGCCAGGCGAAGGACAGCTTAGGACTGAAGCCCTAGCGAAGGAATGCTAGGCACCGGGCGAAGGACAGCTTGGTATCCAAGACCTGGCAAAGGACCGCCAGGCAAAAGTCCAACCAGAGGAGCGGTTGGCATCAGGTACATTCTCCCGAGAGGAGTAGGTGAGGACGCATTCCCCGTCGAGGGAACAGTAGGCGTCGGTTCGACCTAGGGCTCCATTTTGGAGACCCAAAGTCAGAACCAAGACAACTAAGGCTGTATAAACTAACATCTTATTGTTTTATGGTGTTTTGGACTAACCCTGGATACAGGACCGAAGGAACGAGTGTCTGCAGCTCAGAGAGCCTCAAAGGAATGAGGCAACAGCTGACCAGGGCGCCCGGAGTGTCCCGGGCGCCCCCAAGGTGAACACAAAACACACAAAACAAAGGCAGGCTTCGACAGCTCATCTCCCGAGCGCCCCCATGCTCCCGGGCGCCCCCGCTGCTCCCAGGCGCCCCTAGCATCTCGGGCGCCCCCTGTGCATGCCATCGAACCAGAAGCCAGCGAAGCCAAGGGATAAGCTCTGACCCGGTCAACCTGGGCGCCCCCAGCGTCCCGGGCGCCCCGGTCAAGATCTAATCCCGAGTTTGAAGGGATCAGATGCTGACCGAGCTAAAGGTGGATCGGCCGACATGTGGGGGGGCGCCCCCGACGTTCCGGGCGCCCCCAGGCGCTATAAAAGGACCCTCGAACCAAGGCTTCAGAACAACGAATTCTTTCAATGCTTCTACGATCTTCGGCTTCCGCGCTCAACTCCGGCAACCTCCCGACTCAAGATACAAGCGCCGACGACGTCCTACTGCTCCGGAAAAAGTAATCTACATCGGACGTTGGTAAAAAGAAGAGCTCAATTTCAGTACTGTACTTGAATTGTAATTCCATTTCTGTAACTGTTTTTATGCTATTATAGTATTGCCGGCAGTAAACGGTCAGCGACCGTGGGCCTTGGAGTAGGAGTCGACCTAGGCTCCGAACCAAGTAAAAATATCTGTGTTTGCATGTTTTTGTTTTTAATCTTCCGCTACGCATTCTCTTTTCAAATCCGAACGCTTTCCGATATTCACCCCCCCCCTCTATCGGTTCTCTCGATCCAACAGGCTAGTGCTAAACCCTTCTCTCAAAGCCATCGTTGTTGTAAGTTCTCGGATGTTAAGCCGTTTGAACAGAGCCACAAGCTCTGATACCACTTGTTGGTGCTTGGATGGCTATAGAGGGGGGAGGTTAATGTAGCCAGACACAGCTTTCTCACCTCTTTAGAAAACTTCTCAGGTTTTTCAGCACTTAGGGTTAGAGGCAGCGGAAACACAGAAAAAAAGAGACAAACAGAAATCACAATACAAGATCGCTAACAAGGAGGATTTACAAGGTTCGGGGATAACTTGCTGTTGGGACCGGGTGCATGTTGACAAGGATACGGGTTCGTAAATTTTAAAATATTTACGTGCAGCGGAAGAATTAGCATAAATAATTTCTTAAATTATTTTCAACCACGTATCTAGCATGCGACCTTATGATGTGTGGACATGATCATAAATTAAAATTTTGCGAAAAGTAAACTAATTTACTTCAATACCTCGCGTAACTCGAAGTAAGGGACGAGATCCAACCGTAGCGTCCCTTGGAAGCTCCGCCTCTATTCGCGTCCACGCCGAGTTCTCTTCGGGATGACTTCGCAAAGTCACGAGTTTTGTGCCGACGAGAACTACTAGATTCTCTAAAGGCACAACTAGAAGATCAAGAGAGAAGAAAGGAAACTAACCACCAAGAAACGGAATCTTAATTCCGGGAAGGAAGGAGTTGCGATCCGCTTCTTCTTCTTCTTGGTTGGCTTCTCCTTGGTGATGATGACCCACGGCAATCTCAAGGGAGGGTGGTGCGCCGGCCCTAGGGTGGATGTGCGCCGGCCCTAGCAAGTAGAGGAGGGCGCCGGCCCTAGGAGGAAAGGAGAAGGAGAGGGAGAGATTAAGAGAGAGAGAGGGAGAGAGTTAATCTCTTGATTAATTGATTGGAATTCAAGGCTTGCCTTTGGTTCCTTTATATAGTAGCCTCTCCCTTGCCAAGTCTCCCTTTTAACGGAATTAACGGAATAAATTTTCATAAAAAATTTATCTTATAAATTTTCTTGTGAATTATTCCGTTATGCCTAGTTTTATTATAACTAACTTTATAATAAAACAAATACATCTCTCCTTTTAATTATGGAATAAAATTTACAAGAAATTTATAAATTTTTCTTATCATGGAAAAATCAATTCATAATTGATTTTATAAAATTAAAATAAACCGATCCATGGTTCATTTTAATTTTCATAAAAAGAATAAATTTCTATAAATTTCTTTATATAAATTTCTTTATATAGATTTATTTATCCATAATTTTATAAAACAAATCGCGCTTGATTTATTTTATAAAATAAACCAAATAAATTGGTTTTCTCTCCTTGTAGTGGGCCGGCCAAACCAAAGAGGATGGATACCCTCTTTGGCCGGCCACATCAAGCCAAACCCTCGCGAATTAAACTCATTTAATTCGCCCAATAAGTCTTCAAAAGACTTAGCCATTTTAAGCTTCCCGTGCGCCTCTGATAAATTCAGATTCGACTTATTTCTCTTGATCGAAAAATCTAATTTTCAACTCATTTTAAATCCCTCGGATTACTCGTAGTGTGTGTGACTAAATAGGCTTTCGATTTATGTTGGTCGTCTATAATCAACCAATTATAGAACGATCATGAGTGGCACCTAGTAGTACATCATGACCCCCAATTAATCGAAAGATCAACGGTTGACCTCAGAAATAATTCTGAAACCCTTCAGCAGCTCTAATGAATCGTGCCTCATTCCCTTCACCATCTTATACCCACTTGGTTCAGGACATGGTCTGTGTGTGTCAGTCCCCACTAGGCTGACTACGTCACACCTAGCCCAAGTAACTTTCTCTCATCCTTTGGATTTCTAATTACTCTCATGTATTTAAGAGACTCATACTCTAAACATGTCATGCTCTGGCCAGAGGCTTTGAGTAACAATCCGACGATAGGCCTGGGTATACATCTCCTCGCAAGGAGTGGTGAATCCTTTGTAGGCTGTTCAAACATCTTCGGGCACTTCGGCTTATACCCAACTATCCTGGATCCACACCTCCTTGGAGATGCTTGCTTAAGATGTTAAAGTATAAGTCTCCATGACCAAGATGACTTGAACACCGCAAGTCAAAGGAACATCGCACTTAAGCTGCAGTAATAACTTTCATTGACATATCTATATGTAGATTACCATATGAAGTTTTACAGTCAGTTACTCCAATGAACTAGTTCCCTTAACTAGCATCCATGTTTATCTCCGGACATCCCAATGCCACCAGCCAGTTAAAATCAGCTGATTAGAGAATAACTCATGCTAGTCTCAACAGAATTGACAGCGTCCGTATTTATCAATTCATCGACTAGGGATATTTTCAATACTTCACAATTGTACATGTAGAGATAATCACTAGTTGTGATTCCATCACAAATTCTCTCATGCTGTGAATTGTATTGCGGACATTCAGTAAATGAGTTTAAGATCTCAATCAAATACACAAACATGTATACTCAAATAGTGAATTTTCATTTATTGAAATAAATGTTTACAATCATAAGGCGATTGCCTTAGGACACTTCTCTCATATCACTAACACTTGCCCCTTCTCTTCATTGCCAGCCAACTTAACCTGCTGTTGCTGTCACCAGACGCTCCTCTGCAGTTCCTAGCTGCTCATCTGAGACAGCCCAGCTACCCTGACCTCTCCTAGACTCCCTGAGCTCTCCTCACCCGAGCCCCAGTCGAGCCCCAGGTCAGCTTCCAGTCGTTGCCAGCAGCGCCAGCGCCCGTTGAAACCTGAGAAGGAGAAAGAGCCAAACCTGATACATGGAAAGTCCCCAATTGACTCTCCTCCTTTATTTGAATCCTCCTGTATCACCTGCACACTTAACAGACACTTAGCAAATGAAATCAACGAGAATATGTAAGCAGCAGAGAAAACACAGAGCAAAACAGACGCGATCAAAACTCTGATAGTGGATTTGAATTAAAGTTTACTACTACTGAACAGTCACCAGACCGATCAGAGAGGATCCTGATCGATCACCGGACCGATCAGGCTCCAGCCTGATTGGTCCACAGTGAGAAACAGAGAATCACGGATTCATGTGATCGGTCACCAGACCGATCCACAGTGTTGCTGGGATTCCCAGCCTTCGCAGGCCAAATCTCCCTGATCGGTCACTTGACCGACCAGGTTGTGCCCTGATCGGTCTGGTGACCGATCAGGTCACTCCCTGACCGATCAGGAGCCATCCTGATCGATCAAGGTGAGAAACCTCCCGACAATTTGATCGGTCATGAGGACCGATCAAGGGTTCTCTAATCGTTCACCAGAACGATCTGAACCCAAACAGAAGCCAAACCAAAGCCTTCTGTTCTCTTCCTGATCGGTCACCAGACCGATCAGCCTTCCCTGGATCGGTCACCAGACCGATCCACAACAGGAGTTCGTGCCAACTCCCTGATCGGTCACCAGACCGATCCAGAGACTCCCAATTCAACACTAAGTCAAGAGAACGGGCTCCCTAGCCTTCTCTGACTCGTGCTCAGTCCCCCGGACCAAGACTCCGTGCCCAGCTTCACTCACCAGGACTTCATTCAACCTAGCTTCACTCACTAGGACCTGGTTTCACTCACCAGGGTTTCAGTCACTCGGCTGGCTTCACTCACCGGGACTCGGCTTTGTTGGATCTTGGATGGCTAGAGAGGGGAGGGGGGTGAATGTAGCCAGACACTTGAACTTTAGCACTTTTGATGTTTCTGCACCTCAAGGGTTTAGTAGCACAGCGGAAGCACAAGAAAAATAGAGTTGCAGAAAACTAAACCCTAAACTAAGCACAAACACAAAACGCTAACAAGAGGATTTACAAGGTTTGGGGATAACTTGCCCCTACTCCTTGGTGTGCCCGTAAGGTGGGCGATCCCTTAATCGTTGGCAGATTAAGCTCCAGAAAATCCGGATAAAATGTAACCACCTTCTCGGTGGAGTAACCTCTCCACAGCGTTTCAAGATGATGAAGTATTAAGTACAGGAAACACAAGAAGGATCTTACTTAGCACTTAGAACCACAAGAACACAAGCAAGCTTATCCCAAGCTCCACTCAATGCATATCTCACGCAAGAACTCCCTTCTTCGTGTCTTCTCGCTGATGGACTCGCCAAGCTTCTTGTTTCTCTTCCAAGTGCTCAAGTAACAGAAGGTTGCTTCAAGGATCATAGTCGCTTGCTCAAGAGATGATGGAACAGAGTTGTCGCAAGAGCACAATGTGGATTACTTCGTTACCGAGACTTGTTCGCCACCAAGCGCTTAAGTCTCAGCTCACTGATCGCCAGGTCACCACCTCACTGCAGCCTCTAGCTGCTCACCTGCAACAGCCAGCTGTTGGATCGAGAGAAAACGATAGAGGGGGGGTGAATATCGTAAAACGTTCGGATTGTAAGATAGAGAATGCACAGCGGAAATTAAAAGTAACAACACGCAAACACCAAAACTTTACTTGGTTCGGAGTTGCGGTCGGCTCCTACTCCAAGGCCCACGGTCGTTGACCGTTTACTGAGGGCAGTTCTATATGTGCGCAAAAATAGTTTACAAAATGTATTACAAGAATAGTACAGTAAACTTAAAAGCAGCTCTTCGTTACCGACGTCCGGTGTAGATTGTATTTTCGGAGCAGAGGGACGTCGTCGGCGCTTGTATCTCGAGTCGGGAGGGGTCACCACCTCACTGCTCGCCAGGTCACCACCTCACTGCAGCCTCCAGCTGCTCACCTGCAACAGCCAGCTGTTGGATCGAGAGAAAACGATAGAGGGGGGGTGAATATCGTAAAACGTTCGGATTGTAAGATAGAGAATGCACAGCGGAAATTAAAAGTAACAACACGCAAACACCAAAATTTTACTTGGTTTGGAGTCGCGGTCGGCTCCTACTCCAAGGCCCACGGTCGTTGACCGTTTACTGAGGGCAATTCTATATGTGCGCAAAAACAGTTTACAAAATGTATTACAAGAATAGTACAGTAAACTTAAAAGCAACTCTTCGTTACCGACGTCCGGTGTAGATTGTATTTTCGGAGCAGAGGGACGTCGTCGGCGCTTGTATCTCGAGTCGGGAGGTATTCGGAGCAAAGCGCGGGAGTAGAAGAGCGTGAATGCCTTGGAAGACTTGATTGCTAGAAGCCTTGGTGTTGGGTGCTATTTATAGCACTTCGGGGCGCCCTGAACGTTGGGGGCGCCCCCCCCCCCACGTGTCATCCGATCCGGAATTACCTCGGTCAGCCCTTATCCCACTCGAATAGGGCTGAGGATTGACTCTGGGGGCGCCCGGGACGCTGGGGGCACCCTGGTTGACCTTTTCAGCGAGCTTCTCGGCTGGATAAGAGTTATCTGCTTCGGTGGCTTGAGTGCGGGGCGCCCTAGGCACTGGGGGCGCCCGGGAGCACGGGGGTGCCCCGCCCACTTAGCTTTCGAAGCGTACTTTTGCTCTTCTTGTTTTGTATTCACCTTGGGGGCGCCCGGGACACTGCGGGTGCCCTACTCAGCTTCTGCCTCACTCCTTTAAGGCTTTCTAAGCTGCAGACACTCGTTCATCCGGTCCTGCATCCAGGGTTAGTCCAAAACAACACAGAGCAATAATGTATTAGTTTTATACAGCCTTAGCTATCTTGGTTCTGACTTTGGGTCTCCAAAATGGAGCCCTAGGTCGAACCGACGCCTACTGTTCCCTCGACGGGGAACACGTCCTCACCTACTCCTCTCAGGAGAATTTACCTGTTGCCAACCGGCTCCTCCGGTTGGACTTTTTCCTAGCGGTCCTTCGCCAAGTCTTAGATACCAAGCTGTCCTTCGCCCGGTGCCTAGCAGTCCTTCGCCAGGTCTTCGGATCCTGGCAGTCCTTCGCCAGGTGCCTAGCAGTCATTCGCTAGGTCTTGGATCCCAGGCTGTCCTTCGCCCGGTGCCTAGCAGTCCTTCGCTAGGTCTTCGTATCCTAGCAGCCCTTCACCAGGACTTAGGGTTTCAGTGCCTAGCATTCCTTCGCTAGGTGCCTAGCATTCCTTTGCTAGGACTTCAACCTGCACACTCAAGAAGCATGTTAGATAACAAATAAAACTTAACTTTTGAAGCCTTTGCCATTTATCAAAATACTGGTTCGACTTGGGTGCTGTCTGCACCAACAATCTCCCCCTTTTTGATTTATGGTAACCCGGTTCAAAAAGTTAAGTTAATCAGAGCAGATGATATAAAAGTTTAGTTTCCTCCCCTGGAAGGAATCTCCCCCTAGGTTTTTCAAAAGTTCGTGGGGGTTTCTAAGTTTAAAGATGGAATTAAGTTTTCAAATACTTAGAATCAATTTTCAAAAGAGGCTTTAGATTTAAACACTTAAACACCTTTGAAGATTTACACTTAAAAATTTCAAGTCAGTAGAAAAGAACCATCTTCTGAAGTTTTAAGTTTTTGGAATCATAACTTAAGTTTAAGATAAGTACTTAGTTTAAGTTTTAAGTACTTAAAAAAAACTTTTTGAAAAACAACTTGATTTTAAGTGTTTAAAAAGATTTTTGAAAATGACTTTAGTTTAAGTACTTTGAAAGCAGCTTTTCAGTTTAAGTACTTTGAAAGCAGCTTTAAGTTTAAGTACCAAAAAGTTTTTGAAAGCAGCTTAACTTAGAGAAACTTTGGAGAAAAACTTAGTACTTTTGAAAACAAATAGATTAAGAAGAAAGGATAAGTTTTGAAATTTTTGGAAAAAATTTTAACGCTTCTCTCCTTTCCTATCTCTCCCCCTTTGCCATATATCAAAAAAAACAAAGTAATATAGCAGAAAGAAAATAAGTAAGTTGCATAAATAAATTGTAAAAAAAATTAATGTGCTGTACTGAACCAATGCAAGATAAACTGAATCAGACCAATTTAAATCATCTCTGTAGGGACCTGTCTAACCCTTCTACTTGGCTGAATCCTTTCCCTACTAAGCGGGCTTTATTTCTAACTATCTCTCCTTGATCATTTAACTTATTCCTAAAAACCCACTTAGTGTCAATGACGGATTTGCCCTCAGGTTTAGGTACTAGTTCCCAGACTTGGTTCCTCTCAAATTGAGCTAACTCTTCTTGCATAGCTATGATCCAATCAGGATCAGGTAAGGCTTCCTCTATAGTCTTAGGTTCTATTTTTGAAATCATTGCTATCTGACTAAGGTTTCTGAAGGAAGACCTAGTTCTGACTCCTAGAGTTGGATCACCCACAATTTGATCGGTTGGGTGACTGAGTCTGGGTTTCTTGGTTTTTCTGGAACTTGGTTCAGCCTCAGGTCCGGCTAGTCGGTTTGGTTCACTATTTGATTCAACTATTTGAGTTGGTTCAATTATTGGTTCCATAGTTGATTCAATTGACTCATTAGTTGGTTCAATATTTAGCTCGTTTATGGGTTCAACTAAAGATTCAACAGCTTGTTCATTATCTTCTTGATCAGTATTTGATGGAGTTTGATTTGGATTGTCAAGTTTTGAGTTAATTTCTTCATCAAATATTAAATTGGTTGTTTCTTCGATTATCTTAGTTTGTTTGTTGTAAACCCTATAGGCTCTACTTGTGGTTGAATATCCTAGAAAGATGCCTGGGGTTGACTTAGACTGAAATTTTCCTAGATAGTCTTTGGTGTTTAGGATATGGACTTTGCATCCAAAGACCATTAGGTAGTGTAGATTTGGAAGTCTATGATAGTATAATTCATAGGGTGTTTTGTTGTGTCGCTTGTTAATCAGAACCCTATTTTGAATATAGCAAGCCGTACTAACTGCTTCTGCCCAATATTGGTTGACTAGGTTGAATTCGTTGAGCATAGCCCTAGCGGCTTCCTGTAGGGTTCTATTTCTTCTTTCGACTATCCCATTTTGTTGGGGGTTCTAGGACACGAAAATTCATGTATGTACCCATTTACCTTACAGAATTTCTCGACCCGTTGATTTTCAAACTCTCCCCCGTGGTCACTCCTAAGTCTTTTAATTTTAGTATCGTTTTGATTTTCAATTAACTTACAAAATTCATTGAATAGGTTTAGGGTTTCATCTTTGGTCTTTAGAAACCTAACCCAGGTAAACCTGGAGTAATCATCAACTATTACTAAGCAGTACCGGTTTCCGCTTAGTGACCTAGCTCCATGTGAATCAAATAGGTCAAGGTGCAGGAGCTCAAGTGTGGTTTGAGTTTGATCAGATTGGATTAGTTTGTGACTAGACCTGGTTTGTTTACCTTGATTACATGATTCACATATTAAGTTTTCATTATTTTTAATTTTAGGGATACCTTTAATTAGGCCGAGTTGGGTGACTTTTGAAATAATCCTCAGATTAGTGTGACCTAATCTCCTATGCCAGAGGTTTGATTGTTCTAACTGAGTTAACATACATTTAGGTACTAGGGGTAGGTTTATAGTGTAAACATTATTTTTCCTAGTGCCCTTAAGCATGGTTCCTGAGTCTTGCAGGTTTCTAATCAGGCAGTTAGAATTGTTGAAGGTAACTACATAACCAGAATCACACAACTGACTTATGCTAAGCAAGTTAAAATTAAAATTTTTTACCAAAAGTACTTTCTTAATAATAAAGTCAGATTTCAGTTCAATATTACCTGACCCAATTACCTTGAGTGTAGCATTGTTGCCAAATGCTACTGAGCCTAGGTTTTTGAACTTGAGTTTGGTTATTTTCAATTTATCTCCAGTCATGTGTCTGGAGCAACCGATATCCAACATCCATTGGTCCAAATCTTTATGTTCCTACACATAAAGAGTTTTGTTGATTTGGATCCAATTAGAATTAGGAATAGCCTAAATTGATTTTCACAGCCTAGTCTGTCTCACCCAGTCTAGGGTTATCAATCACGTTAGCTTTATAGGTTTTGTGAGACAGGTTTTGGTAGTTAGAATTAATTTGAAAAATTATGATTTATTTTGAAAAAGTCTAATTAATTTTTGAAAGTAATTGATTTGAGTTTATTTTAAAAATAATGTTTGAATCTATAATTAACTGAAAACTTGTGTTAGATTCGAATTTGACAAAGAATAATTTGAATTTGAATTTCAAAAATTGGCTTCCAGGTCTTGGCGAGGCACTAGGCCTTCTTTGCCCGTAGCCTTATTGGATCATCAACCCTTTCCTTGACAAAGCTTTTTAATGAAATATAATTTTCAAAATTATTTTTTGAAAAATTCTGGTCTAACTAGCTTGGGTCTTGGATCGGTAGCTTCGGCTAGTTTCACCAGTCTAAAGAGACCAAGTAGAGTATACTTGACCTTATTAGAATTGACTTCCCTAACGTACTATCATCTCACCTCCACCCAATACTATGTTGTTCAAATTTTAGTTAAGTTGGTTCAGTCCTTAAACTAACCATTCCTTAATCTAAACATGGTAAATTACAGAAATTAAATAAACAAGCAATCATGCAATTTGCAAACAAAGATTGAATTTTATCTAACAATAAATATTATTTTTAATTTGGCTCCCCCTGGACTAAAGCCACGATAATGGTTTGGCAATATGTGAATCTTGTCCTTGGGGATCCAATACTGATTTGATCCAGTTTGTTTATTCAGGTACAGTTTAGGTACCCATGAATGAACTTTAGGTCTGGACTGGTTCAGTACAGCATAGTAGGATCTTTGTCTAGATTTGGTTCTATAGCCTAGTCCGGATCGATTTAGAACCGATTTCTGTTTTCCAAGAATCATGTCAAGACCCTTGGAACCAGAAGTGAATCGTTCTAAAGCTGATCTGAGATCCTTAACTTGAGTTTTCAAGAAGGAGTTCTCTTTCTCAAGTTTTTCAACTTGAGTAGAGGTTCCTTCTTGAACCTTCTCAGTTAAAGATCTAGAGTCAGCTCCCTCTTTCAGGAGTTTTACTTCCTGTCGAAGGGATTCGACTCAGAGTTTAGCTTTCGCCAAATCTCGAGAAAGATAAGAAATTAACTCATTTAACTGACTTCTAGAAAAACCACTTACCTTGATTTCGCCGTCGTCTGAAAATGTTAGTCTGTCGTCGTCCTGTTCCGATTCTGACTCGGTCTCGATTTCTTCTGAGGCGGTTAGCGCGAGCAGGTTCGACTGTGAGACCTCTTCTTCTTCTTCAAAGGAGGACTCATCCCACATTGCCTGAAGTGCCTTCTTTCTTCTAGTCTTCTTGGTCTCCTTTAGGTTCGGACACTCTGTCTTGTAGTGACCCTTCTTCTTGCACTCATAGCATGTCACGTTTGGTTTGTTCTTGACATTTGACGGTTCAGCTGGTTCTTCCTTTCTTCGGCTGACTTTTCTTCTATTGGTCTAGTTCTTCAGTTCTTTGTAGTAGTCTCGTGCTAGCCGAACCAGCTTCGGTCGATTTCCCTCGGTGTCTTCTGAGTCTGAGTCTGAATCAGACTCAGGTGCAGGTTGAGGCTTTTTCTTGGTTATCTTTCCAGTTTTACCTGCAAAAAAAGCGATACCTTTCTTGGCCAAATTGTAGTTAGTCTGTTCATGTAATTCAAGTTCAGAAAAGAGTTCATCTAACTTAATTTTGGAAAGATCCCTAGAAACTTTGTAAGCATCTACCATAGATGCCCACAAGGTGTTTCTTGGGAAAGCGTTAAGAGCGTACCTTATTAGGTCACGGTTTTCTACCTTGTGACCGATTGTGTGTAGTCCGTTCATTAATTCCTGAATTCTGGCATGGAGATGGGCTGCTGTTTCGTTGTCATTCATCTTGATCGTGTACAGCTTGTTCAGGAGGAGATCTCTCTTACTGATTCTAGTGTCTGAAGTTCCTTCATGCAGCTCGATCAGTTTGCCCCACAGCTCCTTGGCACTGTTGAATGGTCCTACCCGATTCAACTCTTCCTTGGTCAGGCCGCATTGAAGGGTCTGGGTTGCTTTCGCATCAGCTTCAATTCTTTTCATCAGAGCGGTATCCCACTCAGTGTACGACTGTGGTACTCCTTCAGCGTTCTTTGGAATCTCCAGCCCAGACTGGATGATTATCCACATGTCCACCTGAGTTTTCAGGTGGACCTCCATTCGACTTTTCCAGTAGGAAAAGTCTTCTCCACTGAAAAGTGGAGGTCTGGCTGTGCTGAATCCTTCTTGCATGGCCATTTAACTGAAACGAAAGGAAAAAAGGAAAGAGATATCCCAAGACTTGGTCTTCGATTAGTAGTGCGGGAAGTAAAAGAAAAATATTTGTCGAGGGGTGTTGCACCAACCACGATTAACGAGAAAAATTTTGAACGAAAGAATAAAAGAAAAAAAAATTAAAAAGATCTCGAAAAAATCCGAAAAATTCTCAAATTGGTGGTTGCACCAAATTTGAGCTTCCCCGCTCTAATACCACTTGTTGGATCGAGAGAAAACGATAGAGGGGGGGTGAATATCGTAAAACATTCGGATTGTAAGATAGAGAATGCACAGTGGAAATTAAAAGTAAACAGCACGCAAACACCAAGATTTTACTTGGTTCGGAGTCGCAATCGGCTCCTACTCCAAGGCCCACGGTCGTTGACCGTTTACTGCGGGCAATTCTATATGTGCGCAAAAACAGTTTACAAAATGTATTACAAGAATAGTACAGTAAACTTAAAAGCAGCTCTTCGTTACCGACGTCCGGTGTAGATTGTATTTTCGGAGCAGAGGGACGTCATCGGCGCTTGTATCTCGAGTCAGGAGGTTTTCGGAGCAGAGCGCGGGAGTAGAAGAGCATGAATGCGTTGGAAGACTTGATTCCCCGAAGCCTTAGTGTTGGGTGCTATTTATAGCACTTCGGGGCGCCCTGAACGTTGGGGGCACCCCCCCATGTGTCATCCGATCCAGAATTACCTCGGTCAGCCCTTATCCCACTCGAATAGGGCTGAGGATTGACTCTGGGGGCGCTCGGGACGCTGGGGGCGCCCTGGTTGACCTTTTCAGCGAGCTTCTCGGCTGGATAAGAGTTATCCGCTTCGGTGGCTTGAGTGCGGGGCGCCCCGCCCACTTAGCTTTCGAAGTGTACTTTTGCTCTTCTTGTTTTGTATTCACCTTGGGGGCGCCCGGGACACTGCGGGCGCCCTACTCAGCTTCTGCCTCACTCCTTTGAGGCTTTCTAAGCTGCAGACACTCGTTCCTTCGGTCCTGCATCCAGGGTTAGTCCAAAACAACACAGAGCAATAATGTATTAGTTTTATACAGCCTTAGCTGTCTTGGTTCTGACTTTGGGTCTCCAAAATGGAGCCCTAGGTCGAACCGACGCCTACTGTTCCCTCGACGGGGAACGCGTCCTCACCTACTCCTCTCAGGAGAATTTACCTGTTGCCAACCGGCTCCTCCGGTTGGACTTTTGCCTAGCGGTCCTTCGCCAGGTCTTGGATACCAAGCTGTCCTTCGCCCAATGCCTAGCAGTCCTTCGCCAGGTCTTCAGATCCTGGCAGTCCTTCGCCAGGTGTCTAGCAGTCCTTCGCTAGGTCTTGGATCCCAGGCTGTCCTTCGCCCGGTGCCTAGCAGTCCTTCGCCAGGTCTTCGGATCCTGGCAGTCCTTCGCCAGGTGCCTAGCAGTCCTTCGCTAGATCTTGGATCCCAGGCTGTCCTTCGCCCGGTGCCTAGCAGTCCTTCGCTAGGTCTTCGTATCCTAGCAGCCCTTCGCCAGGACTTAGGGTTTCAGTGCCTAGCATTCCTTCGCTAGGTGTCTAGCATTCCTTTGCTAGGACTTCAACCTGCACACTCAAGCAGCATGTTAGATAACAAATAAGACTTAACTTTTGAACCCTTTGCCATTTATCAAAATACTGGTTCGACTTGGGTGCTGTTTGCACCAACACCAGCTACCTCTGAGCTCTCCTGGACTCCCTGAGCTTCACTCAGCCAAGCCCCAGTCAGCAGCTCCAGCAGCGCCAGCACCCGTTGCAACCTGAGATGGCAAATGGACAAACCTGCTCCAAGGAAAGACTCCCATTGACTCTCCTTGAGTGTTTGAATCCATTCCTGTCACTTGCAACCTTGATCAGATCATTAGCACAGCAAATCAAAAAGAGAATCAAGTATAAGAGATTAAGCGCAGAGAAATCAGATGTGTTCAGACGTGATCAGAGCGTCTGACAGTGCATTTTGAATTAAAGTAATCGGTCACCGGACCGATCCAGGGCTCGTGGATCGGTCACCAGATCGATCCACAGCTTTGCTGGGACTCCCAGCCTTCGCGGCCACAAGGGCCTGATCGGTCTCCAGACCGATCAGGCTTGACCTGATCGGTCACCAAACCGATCAAGAAGCTCCCTGACCGATCAGGCTCCAGCCTGATCGGTGATAGCGAGAACTCCGCGACACTTGATCGTTCACCAGAACGATCCGTACAGTGTTCCAGATCGGTCACCAGACTGATCAGGAGCCAAGCAGTGAGGTTCCCAAAACCCACTGTATGCTCCCTGATCGGTCACCGGACCGATCAGGAGCCAAGCAGTGAGTGAACTGTCTGCTTCTTGATTGGTCACCAGACCAATCAAGAGTCGACCAATAGCTCAACAAGGGCACTGTGTGCTCCCTGATTGGTCGCCAGACCGATCATTCATCGCTGGATCGGTCACCAGACCGATCCACGAGGGAACACCGTGCCAACTTCCCTGATCGGTCACCAGACCGATCCAGGCAAGCCCAAATGCACTCTAAGTCACGAGAACAAGCCTCCAGCCCTTCTCTGACTCGTGCCATGCCTAGCTTCACTCACTGGGACTTCAACCTAGCCCTCCAAGCTAGGACCTAGCTTCACTCACCAGGGATTCGATCACCCGGCTTCACTCACCGGGACCCGGCTTCACTCACCAGGATTTCAACCTAGCTTCACTCACTAGGATTTCCATCACCTGGCTTCACTCACCAGGACCCGGCTTCACTCACCGGGATTTCATCCAACCTAGCCCTCCAGGCTAGGACCTAACCCTCCAAGCCGGGATTTCATCAACCTAGCCCTCCAAGCTAGGACCTGACCCTCCAAACCAGGATTTCATCAACCTAGCCCTCTAGGCTAGGACCTGACCCTCCAGGCTAGGACCTGACCCTCTAAGCCAGGACTTTTCCACACCTAGCCCTCCAAGCTTGGACTTTTCACACCTAACCCTCCAGCTTAGGACTTTTCTACACCTAGCCCTCCGAGCTAGGATTTTTCCACCTAGCTTCTCAAGCTAGGACCTGACCGTCCAGGCCAGGCTTTCATCAAACCTAGTCCCACTAGGTGTGCCTAGTCTACGACCAGGACTTAATCATAATCATCTCATCAACCTAAACTAAAATCAGTGTCAACACCAAAACAACAATCAGGGTCAGACTGCATCAACAATCTCCCCCTTTTTGTTGTTTGACAACCCGATTTTAAGTTTAGGGATTCAAAATCAATTTTCTCATGTTTCACAATCATAGGGGAATCAGGATCCTCCTCCTACAACATAGTTATCCCAAACTTAACCAACCACACTTCACAATCATAGGGGAATCAGGATCCTCCCCCTACAACATAGTTATCCCAAACTTAACCAACCACACTCTACCCCTTTGTCAAACACCGAAAAAGGGTCTAGATGGGTTGTTAAGTTTAAAAATACTCCCCTCAACCCTAGGGGTTTCCCAAAACAACATAAGATTTGAATAATTTTGAGGGTATATGAAAACATATGATAAAGAGAAGGCATGACAAAACAATCATATGTATCATATGGACATGGAGTGAAGACAAGTAGATCTAGTAATAAGGTAGGCAAGTAATCCAATGAATCAATCATAAGCAAAATCTAGTCAGATAAGTAAGGCATAAACCATAGCATGAAAAGTCAAGTGCATCATACAACCAAACCAGACAAATAGTGAGATGCATATCAATGCATCAAAGTCAACACCAAGTCATACCAGGCAAATAGTCAGAACGGACAGATCCGTCAAATAGGCAGATACCGCACAGCAAGATCAGAGTACAATCAATAATCAATCGTCAGCGGCGGGGGGGGGGGGTCATCGTCCTGCATCGGGTCATCGGTCGTGTCATCAGGAATGAAGGACCCAGGTGTAGCACTGCCAGAGGGCGCATCTCTACAAAATGTGTGCCGGCGCCAATCGCCATACCAAGTCTGCTGCAGAGTATGGACCCCCGAGACATCAGACTCCACCACGTGCAGTCGTCGATCGAAGGAGCGAAACTCCGACCGGACCTCCTCACACCAGAGCTCCCTCAAATGAAGATCATGCTGGATGGTCCGATCCAGCTTGGAAATTTGCCAGCGTAGGTCTAGGCCTGGCTCATAGTCGTAGTCAGCAGCAGCAGCGGGGGCCTCCTGATGTGCAGCAGCATCTGCTGGTGCCTGAAAGTGCGGGCCTCCCCTAGGCAGCTCTCCAAGACCCCTCCCGTCCTTCCACACAAGAGCCCGATCGTGATCCCTGATAATGATGCCAGACTTGGCAAATGCCCGCCTGCCAAGTCGGCAATCTTGTTTAACCATGGGCACTGTCCTGCCCTTGGTTACATCAACACCTACTGACATAAGCCAGTCAGTGATGACATGACCAAACGGCATATAGACAGTGCGACGACTGAGCTCTCGGTAGGAAATGATCGACTGAAAGATGCTCTCCATAATATCAAAGTCCATGTGGCTGTGCATGCCATAGAGCATCAAGCAGTGGTACAGACGAATCTTCGTCAAGGGCTTTGAAGTTATCGGCAAGATGCAGTTTGTGATTATCTTGAAGAGAATGTAGTCAACAGGGGAAAGACGGAGGGCCGCAAAGGTCGGAAATTCAGGCCCTAACTCATCAAGACCAGCTGGTCGAGGATGGCCAAAGAAGTGCTGATATATGCTGTCAGGGGTGGCATCCGCAAAAGAAGGCAGTAAGGGGTCAGGAAGCTCTGGGTAGATGGAATAGAAATTGGGCGACCGACGCCCGCCCAGATACTCTGCCAAGATGTCATATGAGAAATTAAGATTCCTCTTGGCGACCCGAGTAGTGAAATCGACTTGCCCGTGAGGCCCTTGTTGTAAGTTATTGTAAAACTCAGAAACCAGGTCATAGTTTATTGTCCGCTCCAGGGAGAGAAGAATGCCAAGGTTGTAGAAGGTAATTATCTCCATAATGGAGGGAAAATGCTCCGACAGGAAGGGACCATCAATTGATCGGCAGGAAAGCAGTTTGAAGGTTCGAGACTGGAACGCTTGCTCACAAGCAGCGTTCGGGAACCGAGAACTCGACGAAGGTTGAGGCCTTCGAGAGGGCGCGGAAGAAGAAAGGCCTTTGCCCTTTGAGGATCCGTCTGCGGGTTCCTTGCCCTTGGATGACTTCCTAAGAGTTTGAAGAATTGATCATGACAGCAAATTGAATCAAATGAAGTAAATCGAATATTGATAAAATCATGACACAAGTTGATAATCATGGCACAAATTAAAAGATCACAAGATTAATGTTTGATCAAATTGGTCAAGACAAGGTTTAATCAATGAACCAATCAGTGAACATAAGGGTTAAGGCATTGATCAAATTGGTCCGGACAAGGTTTAATCAATGAAATAATCAGTGACATTTTAGGTCAAGACAAGGGAGGTCACGGTAAGAGTAGGGTCGCAACACAAAACGAAACCACAAGGAAAAACATGGTTAGCGCAAATATATGATTGATAACTGTAAAAATGATAAACACCAAAACAAAATCGCACAAAATGCTTACTTTGGTGCCATTAAGTCGATTGAGAAGAAAAGAGAAGAGCTCGCAGGGAAACTTAGCAAGATCGCACGCGCACGGGAAGGAGAAGAGGTCACGCGACGAAGCTTGCGCACACACTCGCAGAGAACCAAGATCTCCTCGCTGAACTTTCAGGAACTCACGCAGGAGGAGGGGACGCAGGAAGAGAACTCACGCACAGCAAGAGGATGCGCAAGAGGAGAGTTTCGGCGCTAGGGTTCGGGAAGAAGGGTTTACACGAAGTTAATAGGTTGGTGGATCGGTCCACCAACCGTAATTTAATGTGATCGAACGGATCACCATTAGATCTGAGAGCGCCTAGACCGATCAAGCTCCAGCCTGATCAGACTGGCCTGGTCCTGATCGGTCGGGTGACCGATCAGGTAGGCCCCTGATCGATCGGCTGATCGATCAGGGAGCGAACAGTAGGTTCGGGAGGTTTTTCTGAACCCCCTGATCAGTCTGTGGACCGATCCTCACAGTGAGCCAGATCGGTCTGTGGACCGACCCAGGCCAATACAGTGGGATTTTGACATTTTCTCACGGAATAACTGGATCGGTCCCTTGGACCGATCAGACATACTCCTGATCGGTCCGGTGATCGATCAGGCTCCCTGAATTTTCCTGATACGATCTGAAATTTCAGTTTCAGACTCCCAAACGATTTCTGATAAGATCTGATGAAAATTCAAGTCCCTGAACAAAATTGATCTTGGAAGTGTTCCCATGACTAAAATTGATCCCTGAACAAGGATTAAAGGTCCTTATGGGTTTAACAATCACTTTGCTCCACCAAAGTGGAGTCAAACTCAATCAACCAACATTCGAGTAATTTCAAACAAGTTTGTATCAAATTCAAGTCTCCAATCAAGTATCCTTGATTGGAATGTCCAAGTATGATCATGGAGCCAAGTACACATATGTTATGCATTGGTTTTCACCATACTTGGTCACCGTAGTGAAGTTTATCTCGTCAACCAAATTTCTCAAGGGATGCATTGACATTTTGAAAAATTAAGTTGATCCTAGCATCTCACCCCATTTTTAGCAAACAAAAACGTTTTGGTAAACCTTATAGTTTGTGTGATATGTTCCCAAGTTACCCAATTGTTGCCCAACAATTTTGAGATGATCATGAAGGGTTTTGAGTGCATTTCAATCCTACGAAGCGCGACACATTCCCAACTCCCTTCTTAAGAAACTAAATTCATTCTCAGGGAGTGGTTTAGTGAAAATGTCCGCTAGATTCGATTTGGACTCTACATGTGAGAGTACAATATCTCCTCTAGCAACATGATCTCTAATGAAGTGGTGACTCACTTCAATATGTTTAGTCCTAGAATGGTGGACTGGATTAGGTTAATTGTGCTAATGTTGTCACACAACACTTGCACACCCTTGTAGCTTAATCCATAGTCCTCTAATGTATGAATCAACCACAACAATTGTGATACACTCTCTCCCATGGCGATATATTCTGCCTCGGTCGTGGAGAGAGCAACACAATGTTGCTTCTGACTTGACCAACTAACTAAAGATATCCTAAAAATTGGCAGCCCCCACTTGTGCTTTTCCGGTCCAACTTGCATCCAGTATAGTCGGAATCGGTGTGGCCAATTAGGTCAAATGATTTGGTACGGGAGTACCAAAGACCAACTCCAATTGTGCCTCTGAGGTATCTAAAAATCCTTTTAACAGCAATCAAGTGAGATTCCTTGGCACAAACTTGATACCTAGCGCACATACCCACAGCAAAAAATATATCAGGTCGACTGGCTGTGAGGTATAGCAAACTACCTATCATGCTTTGATATTGAGTCAAATCAACAGGTTTACCACTCTCATCATTGTCTAATCTTGTGTTTGTAGCCATGAGAGTGGTTACCTCTTTTGAATCACTCATGTTAAATTTTCGAAGCATTTCTTGAGTATACTTTGATTGGTGCACATGGATTCCATCACGAGTTTGCTTGATTTCAAGTCCAAGGAAGAAAGTCAACTCTCCCACTAGACTCATTTCAAATTCACTCTCCATGTGTCCAATAAACTCATTTAAATAGCCCTTGTTATTTGAGCCACAAATTATGTCATCGACATATACTTGGGCTACAAATATATTGTCACTATCTCTCCGTAGAAATAGTGTAGGGTCTATTTGGCCTCTAACAAAGCCTTTTTCAATTAAAAATATCGACAACCTTTCATACCAAGCTCGGGGTGCTTGTTTAAGGCCATAGAGTGCCTTTTTGAGCTTAAACAAGTGGTTTGGAAATTCGGTACTCTCAAACCCCGGAGGTTGTTCGACATAGACCTCTTCTCTTATTAAACCATTTAGAAAGGCCGATTTGACATCCATTTGATATAGCTTGAAACCATGATGTGCTGCAAATGCAAGCATCAATCGGATGGACTCTAACCGTGCCACGAGAGCATAGGTCTCATCATAATCAAGGCCTTCAACTTGGCTGTAGCCCTTGGCTACTAAGCGTGCCTTGTTTCGTATGATTTCTCCCTTATGGTTCAACTTGTTTTTAAAGACCCATTTGGTTCCAATAATGGTGGTCTTCTTAGGTCTAGGGACTAAGTCCCACACTTGACTCCTTTCAAATTGACCTAGTTCATCTTGCATAGCAATGATCCAATCGGGATCATTTAATACTTCATCAATTTTTCTAGGTTCAATTTCGGAAATTAAAGCAACTTCATTAGCCTCATTCCGAAAGAATAATCTAGTCCTAACCCCATGATGGATGTCTCCAACAATTTGGTCTTGGAGATGACTAGAGGCTAACCTAGATTAACTTGGTGTTGGTGGTGCTTCTTGAATGGTTTCACTAGACACCGGCTCAGCCTCAGGATCCGGCTGATCTATGGGTTGTCTAGGCTCACCGTCATCAGACTCATCACCATCAACAACACTTGGACTTCCATCCAAACTCAGTTTCCTAAGTTCGAATTGAACTCCTTCGACATCTTCTGGTTGATCATTTGCTTTTGGAATTTCTTCAAAAACAACATCAGAAGATTCTTCAACCAATCTAGATCTCTTGTTGTAGACTCGGTAGGCTTTGCTAACGAGGGAGTACCCGACCAGTATCCCTTCATCAGCCTTTGCCGTGAACTTTCCAAGGTGGTCCTTAGTGTTTAGGATAAACACCTTACAACCAAACACCCTAAGATGTTTAACCGTAGGTGGTTTCCCAAACCAAAGTTCATGGGGAGTCTTTCCTAAGAATCTATGTATGAGGACTCAGTTTTGCACGTAGCAAGCTGTGTTCACAGCTTCAGCCCATAAGTAGCTCGGTAAGGAGTACTCATTGAGCATGCTTCGTGCAGCATCTTGTAAGACCCGGTTCTTCCTTTCTACAACACCATTTTGTTGTGGTGTTCTAGGAGTAGAGAACTCGTGTCTATACCCTCTATCTTGACAAAATTCTAAAAACCTTTGATTTTGAAATTCACCTCCATGATCACTTCTAATTGTCTTAATTGTTGATGATTTTTCGTTTTCAACTCTTCTACAAAAAAAAAATGAAAACATCTAAGGTTTGGTCCTTATATTTTAGAAAATACGTCCATGTATATCTAGTGAAATCATCAATGATAACAAAGCAATATCTACTACCACTCAAGGAAATAATAGTGCTACAATCAAATAGATCCATGTGAAGTAAATCTAAAGCGGTAGATATGCTTACAGCGCTTTTACCTTTATGTGCAGATTTGATTTGCTTACTCATTTGACATGCATCACAAAGTTTGTCCTTTTCATACTTGATGCTTGGTAAGCCACGAACCAATCCCTTGTTTGCCAACTTTCGGATATTCTTCATGTTCACGTGTGCTAGTCTCCGGTGCCAAAGGGTGGACTCATCTTCTCTTGACATGAGACACTTAACAAAAGCATTAGTAGCACTTTTAAATGAAACTTGATAAATGTTATCTACTCTTGTGCCTACTAGTATCGTGTCAAAGTTGTCATGTTGTCTAACTAGACATTGACTTAATTTGAAATCAATTGTATAACCCGCATCACACAATTGACTGACACTTAGGAGATTAAATGTCATCCCCTTGACTAGAAGGACATTCTTAATCCTAAGACATTCGGATATTTGAATGTCTCCTATTCCTATGACCTTAAGACTACCATTGTTACCAAATGAAACATTACCTCTACTTTTTCTTTTAAGGGTAGTAAACAATGATCTATCCCCGGTCATGTGTTTGGAGCACCCACTATCAATGAACCAAGTTGATAGATGCTCCCCCTCAATCACAACCTACACAATTCGAAAAATAGAGGATTTAGGTACCCAAACCTTGGGACCTAAAGCACCTACTAAGCAAGACTTAGGCACTTATGCCTTGACTACTTTCCTTTGAGCCCTAGGTGTCTTAGATTTTCTAATATCAGTCCTAGACATTAAAGACACAAATGATGGTTCTTTGGGTCGGTAACCAATACCGGCCCTATTGTAGACTGCCCTTTGGGCATTCAAAATCATATCTAAGGTCTTTGAGCTTGTTGAGAACTTCTCAAGAACACTCTTGAGTTTCTCAACTTCACTTTTCAAAGATTTATTTTCATCCTCTAGCATTTCTACATGTAAATCATCTACATCCTCATCCCTAGAGGATGTCAATTGTTCAACCTCTAATTGCAATGATTTAACCTTAATTTTTGACTTTTTCAACAAATCGGTTAAGCATGCAATTATTCTATAGCATTTTTCAAGTTCGAGAGTGATTACCTCTGTTGGAGCAATCGGCCCTAAGATGGTCCGGAGTGACCATAGATTTTGATGTTTGGGCAAAGGGTTTAAGTTAGGTTTTCCCTTGTATTCTTATATGTGTATGTTAAGTGTGCAGGTTGTACAGGTTACACATATAGACTTGACTGGACGACCTCGGTACGGTGAAAGATGGCATGGAGGCAAGCTGGAGGCTTGCGTGCGCATCCGAGGGACCTTGGTGAGCAGGGACGATGAGCTGATGGGCGCGGACTTCGAGGCATGCGTGAAGGATGGCATGGAGGCAAGCTGGAGGCTTGCGTGCATCCGAGGGACGGGAGCCGAAGATGAAGAGGGCGCGAAGGCAACAGTCGAGGCTGCGGAGGAGGAGTCAGTCGAGTCGTGAGGGTACGAGTGCTGTGTGATTGTACTCGGGAAACCCTAGGTGTGTGACTAGGACAGTCGACTACCATTATGGCAGTCGACTGGTAAAACTCACAGAATGGTCTCAGGCCTGGACCAGTCGACTGCCCTGGGAGCAGTCGACTGGTAGGTGGCTGGTGAGATGGCAAATTCGAATGTTAGAAGTGTCAACGGTCGAATTTGGCTGGCACCAGTCGACTGCCCTTGGGGCAGTCGACTGGTAGCGAGAAATCAGCCCCAAGTCCTATTTAAAGAGGACATCGTGGTGGCTGAGTTTCTTGACGAAACTTGCTTGGATAGGGCAAGTTAGTAGTCTTGTGTGCTCAGTAGCTTGCAAAGGATTGTGGAGAGGTTTCTCCACCCACAAGGAGCGACACGGTTCTAGCCGGAGGTTATCCGGGGAGTGATCCGCCGAAGGATTGTTGGATTAGTCACCCGACCGGGGTGGATACCAACTAAATCAGGTTGTTAGCGTTGTTTTTGTTGTTTATTGTATATTCCGCTGTGCTACTAACAACGCAGGTTCAAGAAAGAGTTCAAAATCGCTATTCACCCCCCTTCTAGCGGACATAATCGATCTAACAATTGGTATCAGAGCGAGGACCGCTCTTGATCGGACTAACCGCCGAGGGAGCATACGCTAGAGGAAATGGAAGGTGAAGGTCCACTTGGGGACAAGATCTACACACCAGCGGCCTACGACAATGAAGATTTTGCATACTGGAAGGCGAGGATCGAGACGTGGTTCGGAATGGATTGGGCATGCCGAATTACGCTTGAAGAGCCCTTCGAAGTTCCAATGGACAAGCACGGGAAGAAGCTTCGTCCTAGATATTGGGACAAAGAGCAACAAGAACAATTCCGGGCCAATGAGAAGGTAACAAATATTTTGGTTGATATATTACCTAACAACATCATGAGTTGTGTAGGGTTATATCAAAGTGCATGTGAATTATGGAGCAAGGTGAAAGAGTATCATGAGACTCCTACAAAAATTCAAGAGCCTAAGGAGAAAAGCCCCGTGATTCAAGGAGAGGAAGAAAGTGAAGAATCGTCAATCTCCTCAAGAGAAGAAGAGGAAGAGGTCTCCACCTCAAGGATTGAGGGGGAGGAGAGATCCACTTCTATGCCGGATCAAGAGGATGCCTCCACATCATCAAAAGTTGAAGAAGTCTCAACCTCCACCAAAGCAAGGAACAAAGACCACATTACATGTTTTGGGTGTAATAAAAAGGGGCACTACAAGGATAAGTGCCCAAAAGGTAAAAAGGAGGTACTCTCTAAACCCGGGTCCATTCGATTAAAATCTAACATGAATTGTAGGAATGGAGGAGCCCAAGAGAGAAAAATGAAGATTAGATGCTTCACATGTGGTGAGCTAGGGCACTACCACACCAAGTGCCCAAAGAAATGTGAAATAAAGAAAATGGAGCATCTAAGGAGATGGGAGAAAGAAGAAAGAAAGAAGAAAAGAAGCCCACATCAAGGAGGGACTACAAGGGTAAGGGAGGTAATTCCTGACCCTAGATTAAATTGCCATTCATATTTAAGTTCCTCCATGAATGCTAAGAATCATGCCAATTACCCATCCATGAATATTAGAAATAATGCAAATCATTCATCTATGCATGCTAGATTTCATGAAAATTGTCTTTTTGTGCATAACCATGGTTTTAAATATCATGATAGGAATAAGAATAACAAGGTAGACAAATATCTTAAGAAAAGCATGCATCATGGTAAATCTAAGACCTGTGTATCCAAGGCTAAAGGCATTAACCTCAAGGAAGGGAAACAAATGCCTAAGAAAATGGGTAGTTCTAGGAATGTCCAAAGTGGGCATATGGACTACAAGGTTAAAGGTCTAGAGAGGGAAAATCAAGCCTTGAGGGCAAGGCTTGATACATTAGAAAAAGCCCTAGAAAGATTCACGGTTGGATCTAAGGGCTTAGACATGGTGTTGGGTAGTATAAAACCCAACTATGATAGATCGGTATTGGGGTACCGATCTAAGACCTCCAAGGGCAATGGAAAGAATTATGCTGGGAAAGCATACAATCTTAGTAAGGAGGCAAGGTCTAAGGATGGCAAGGGGATGCCATCCAAGGGTAAAAAGAGTGACCTAACCAAGAACAAGGTGTCCAAGGTTAAAAAGGTCAACTTTGTAGGCCAAGAGTCACCGGTGGCACACCGGTGTGGCCTAGTGATGGTTGAGTCACCTAGGGAGGTGGCTAGGGCCAAGAGCTCAAGGGGGAGTTCTAGAAGCCTTTGGGATATATGGTGAATGGACCTTGGGAGAGTTGCTCCTAGAGGTCTAGACGGACCATGGAGTGTGCCAAAAGAATTGGAGACGGACTTGAGTCTCAATTCTTGGGTTTTGACACGGTGTTTTTGAGTTTCATGCATGGAAATATGACATTGGGGTCATATTGCATGAAAATTGGTTTTTGATGTATAAATGACATGTAAATCAATGCTAGGGATGTATTGTGGGTTGGCATGGGCAGAGACATTAAGAGGAAACCAAAACTAGGACTTTAGGTCAAGGTTCTATTGAACTTTTTAGCTAGTTTTGGGTTTTATGTCAAACTTAGGAATGGTGATAGATACATTTTGGAATGTATTTTTCCCAAGTAGATATGGGTACCACAAACCTCTCCACAAATTTTGAGAATTTTTGGAGATTTGTGGAATTTTTGGCGCATTTCTGAATTTCGTCAGAAATGCTGAAATTTCAGACTTTCAGAGTATCAGTCGACTGCCATTTTGGCAGTCGACTGGTCAAGGCTGATTTTTGTATCATCAGCTAGTTTGGGGTCCAAATGATGCAAAACAAGTGTATGGGGGGCTAGTACACATTGTTTATGATTATTGGGGATTAAAAGAACCGATAATTGGGATATTGTTGGGGTCTTTTTGATGTATGGCAAAGGGGGAGAGAAGTTTGGGTTTAAGTTGGGAAACAAAACTTACCTTTGCATGAAACCCTAGTTTAGGGGGAGCTGAGTTTAAGGGGGAGTATAGTTGCTCCATTCTTGGCGTAAGGGGAACCTTGGAGAGGTTCTTAAAAAGCCTTTGTAAGTCCAATGTAGGGGGAGCTTGGGAAAAGTTTTAAAAAAAAAATCCATTTTGATGGAAATTCCTAACTTGGAGGGTTAGGTGGTGAAATTCCTAACTTGGAGGGTTAGGTGGTAAAAAGTCCTAACTTGGAGGGTTAGGTGTGGGATGTCTTGGGATATGATCCATTTTTGCATTGCATATGCATTTGTTTAGCATGGTTTTTCCTATTGACTACTATCTTATTTCCCTAACTTAAACGGATTGCCAAACATCAAAAAGGGGGAGATTGTTGGAGCAATCGGCCCTAAGATGGTCCGGAGTGACTATAGATTTTGATGTTTGGGCAAAGGGTTTAAGTTAGGTTTTCCCTTATGTTCTTATATGTGTATGTTAAGTGTACAGGTTGTACAGGTTACACATATAGACTTGACTGGACGACCTCGGTATGGTGAAAGATGGCATGGAGGCAAGCTGGAGGCTTGCGTGCGCATCCGAGGGACCTTGGTGAGCAGGGACGATGAGCTGATGGGCGCGGACTTCGAGGCATGCGTGAAGGATGGCATGGAGGCAAGCTGGAGGCTTGCGTGCATCCGAGGGACGGGAGCCGAAGATGAAGAGGGCGCGAAGGCAACAGTCGAGGCTGCGGAGGAGGAGTCAGTCGAGTCGTGAGGGTACGAGTGCTGTGTGATTGTACTCGGGAAACCCTAGGTGTGTGACTAGGACAGTCGACTGCCATTATGGCAGTCGACTAGTAAAACTCACAGAATGGTCTCAGGCCTGGACCAGTCGACTGCCCTGGGAGCAGTCGACTGGTAGGTGGCTGGTGAGATGGCAAATTCGAACGTTGGGAGTGTCAACGGTCGAATTTGGCTGGCACCAGTCGACTGCCCTTGGGGCAGTCGACTGGTAGCGAGAAATCAGCCCCGAGTCCTATTTAAAGAGGACGTCGTGGTGGCTGAGTTTCTTGACGAAACTTGCTTGGATAAGGCAAGTTAGTAGTCTTGTGTGCTCAGTAGCTTGCAAAGGATTGTGGAGAGGTTTCTCCACCCACAAGGAGCGACACGGTTCTAGCCGGAGGTTATCCGGGGAGTGATCCGCCGAAGGATTGTTGGATTAGTCACCCGACCGGGGTGGATACCAACTAAATCAGGTTGTTAGCGTTGTTTTTGTTGTTTATTGTATATTCCGCTGTGCTACTAACAACGCAGGTTCAAGAAAGAGTTCAAAATCGCTATTCACCCCCCTTCTAGCGGACATAATCGATCTAACAACCTCTTCATCATCTGAAGATGATGAAGCCACGTTTGAGGAGTCGGAGGATTCATCACTGCTCTCATCTCCCTCAAGTGCCATGAGTGCCACATGTCGTGTACTCTTCTCCTCTTTCTCTTCATCGGATGAACTTGAGGAGGATTCATCCCAAGTGGCCTTCAATGCCTTCTTCTTCTTCTTGGATTTCTCCTCCTTCTTCTTGGATTTCTCCTCCTTCTTCTTTAGCTTTGGGCATTCACTCTTGAAGTGCCCTTTCTTACTACATTCATAACACGTAACATTAGATTTATCAATCTTAACTTCACTTGGGTTACCTTTACCCTTGAAGCGTTGACTCTTCCTCATCATTCTTCTCACAAAATTTGCCATCTTAGAGGAAGAAGACCCGCTGGCATCTTCCTCGGACTCGGATTCGGATTCGGATTCGGATGAAGATGAGGAGACTTCCTTCTCCTTCTTCTTCTCCTTCTTCTTCTTAGTCTTTTCTCCTATAACTAAGGCAATCCCCTTCTCCTTGGGGCCTTTGTTAGCCATTTCATGAAGCTTCATTTCATAAAACAAATCATCTAATTTAACAATTGATAGGTCCTTGGAAACTTTGTAGGCATCCACCATGGATGACCACAAAGCATTCCTTGGAAATGCTTTCAACACATACCTCACAAGGTCGCGGTTTTCGACCTTGTCATCAATAGAGTGGAGACCATTCAATACCTCCTTGAATCTGCTATGGAGCTCACTTATGGTTTCACTCTCCTTCATGGAGAGATTTTGAAGTTGGTTGAGGAACAAATCCCTCTTGGCGATTCTTGAGTCTCGGGTACCCTTGTGGAGTTCGATGAGCTTATTCCACAAGTCCTTTGCACTTGTAAATGGACCAACCTTGATTAATTGGTCTTTGTTCATGCCACATTGTAGGGTCACCACCGCCTTTGCGTCGGCTTCACTCTTCCGGGTTTGCTCAGCCGACCAACGCCATGATTCCAATTCTTTTCCTTCATCATTCTTTAGAGGGGAAAAACCCTCCTTCACAGCGAACCATGTGTTGATGTTCATCTTTAGATAGTACTCCATCTTCGATCTCCAATATTGAAAATCTGCTCCATCGAAGAAGGGAGGTCGAGTGGTGCTAAAGCATTCTCTCAACGCCATTGTTGATAGCTCTCGGTTGTTAATCCACTTGTATAGAGCCCCAAGCTCTGATACCACTTGTTGGAACTTAGATGGCTAGAGAGGGGGGGTGAATGTAGCCAAACACTTGAACTTTAGCACTTTTGAAGTTTCTGCACCTCAAGGGTTTAGTAGCACAGCAGAAGCACAAGAAAAACAGAGTTGCAGAAAACTAAACCCTAAACTAAGCACAAACACAAAACGCTAACAAGAGGATTTACAAGGTTCGGGGATAACTTGCCCCTACTCCTTGGCGTGCCCGTAAGGTGGGCGATCCCTTAATCGTCGACAGATCAAGCCCCGAAAAATTCGGATAAAATGCAACCTCCTTCTCGGTGGAGTAACCTCTCCACAGCGTTTCAAGATGATGAAGTATTAAGTACAGGAAACACAAGAAGGATCTTACTTAGCACTTAGAACCACAAGAACACAAGCAAGCTTCTCCCAAGCTCCACTCAACGCAGATCTCACGCAAGAACTCCCTTCTTCATGTCTTCTCACAGATGGACTCTCCAAGCTTATTGTTTCTATTCCAAGTGCTCAAGTAACAGAAGGTTGCTTCAAGGATCACAGTCGCTTGCTCAAGAGATGATGAAACAGAGTTGTCGCAAGAGCACAATGTGGATTACTTCGTTACCGAGACTTGTTCACCACCAAGCGCTTAAGTCTCAGCTCATTGATCGCCAGGTCACCACCTCACTGCAGCCTCCAGCTGCTCACCTGCAACAGCCAGCTACCTCTGAGCTCTCCTGGACTCCCTGAGCTTCCCTCAGCCAAGCCCCAGTCAGCAGCTCCAGCAGCGCCAGCACCCGTTGCAACCTGAGATGGCAAATGGACAAACCTGCTCCAAGGAAAGACTCCCATTGACTCTCCTTGAGTGTTTGAATCCATTCCTGTCACTTGCAACCTTGATCAGATCATTAGCACAGCAAATCAAAAAGAGAATCAAGTATCAGAGATTAAGCGCAGAGAAATCAGATGTGTTCAGACGTGATCAGAGCGTCTGACAGTGCATTTTGAATTAAAGTAATCGGTCACCGGACCGATCCAGGGCTCGTGGATCGGTCACCAGACCGATCCACAGCTTTGCTGGGACTCCCAGCCTTCGCGGCCACATGGGCCTGATCGGTCTCCAGACCGATCAGGCTGTGACCTGATCGATCATTAGACCGATCAGGAAGCTCCCTGACCGATCAGACTCCAGCCTGATCGGTGATAGCGAGAACTCCGCGACACTTGATCGTTCACCAGAACGATCCGAACAGTGTTCCAGATCAGTCACCAGACCGATCAGGAGACAAGCAGTGAGGTTTCCAAAACCCACTGTATGCTCCCTGATTGGTCACCGGACCAATCAGGAGTCAAGCAGTGAGTGAACTGTCTGCTTCCTGATCGGTCACTAGACAGATCAGGAGTCGACCAGTAGCTCAACAAGGGCACTGTGTACTCCCTGATCGGTCACCAGACCAATCAATCATTGCTGGATCGGTCACCAGACCGATCCACGAGGGAACACCGTGCCAACTTCCCTGATCGGTCACCAGACCGATCCAGGCAAGCCCAAATGCACTCTAAGTCACGAGAACAAGCCTCCAGCCCTTCTCTCACTCGTGCCATGCCTAGCTTCACTCACTGGGACTTTAACCTAGCCCTCCAAGCTAGGGCCTGGCTTCACTCACGAGGGTTTCGGTCACCCGGCTTCACTCACCGGGACCCGGCTTCACTCACCAGGATTTCAACCTAGCTTCACTCACTAGGATTTCCATCACCTGGCTTCACTCACCAGGACCCGACTTCACTCACCGGGATTTCATCCAACCTAGCCCTCCAGGCTAGGACCTGGCCCTCCAAGCCGGGATTTCATCAACCTAGCCCTCCAGGCTAGGACCTGACCCTCCAAGCCAGGATTTCATCAACTTAGCCCTCCAGGCTAGGACCTGACCCTCCAAGCCAGGACTTTTCCACACCTAGCCCTCCAAGCTAGGACTTTTCACACCTAACCCTCCAGGTTAGGACTTTTCTACACCTAGCCCTCCGAGCTAGGATTTTTCCACCTAGCTTCTCAAGCTATGACCTGACCGTCCAGGCCAGACTTTCATCAAACCTAGTCCCACTAGGTGTGCCTAGTCCACGACTAGGACTTAATCATAATCATCTCATCAACCTAACCTAAAATCGGTGTCAACACCAAATCAACAATCAGGATCAGACTGCATCAGCAAGCTTCACTCACCAGGATTTCAATCAACCTAGCTTCACTCGCTAAGACCTGGCTTCACTCACCAGGGTTTTGGTCACCCGGCTTCACTCATCGGGACCCGGCTTCACTCACCGGGACCCGACTTCACTCACCGGGATTTCATTCACCTGGCTTCACTCACCAGGACTCGGCTTCACTCACCAGGATTTCAACCTAGCTTCACTCACTAGGATTTCACTAACCAGGACCCGGCTTCACTCACCAGGACCCGGCTTCACTCACAGGATTTCCTTCACTTGGCTTCACTCACCAGGACCCGACTTCACTCACCAGGATTTCAACCTAGCTTCACTCACTAGGATTTCAATCACCTGGCTTCACTCACCAGGACCCCGCTTCACTCACCGAGATTTCAACCTAGCTTCACTCACTAGGATTTCAATCACTTGGCTTCACTCACCAGGACCCGACTTCACTCACCGGGATTTCAACCTAGCTTCACTCACTAGGAGTTCATGCCCAGTCCCCGACCAAGACTTAATCTGAATTCACTCAACCAAACTTAAATCGTTGTCAACACCAAAACAACAAACGGGCCAGACTGCATCAACACTAACTTCATATATAAAATTAAATAAAAAGGATAAAGTAAAATAAATAATTTAAATTATAAAAAAATAGAAGTCTAAATAAAAATATAATAAGAATAAAGAATAAATTAAAATAAATAATATAAGTAAAAATATATATAATATGAATAAATAATAAAGTAATAAATATAAAAGAGAGAAAGATAAAGTAATATGTAAAGAGTTCGTAGAATTGTAGAATTGTAGAATTGTACAAACTCTATTTCTTTTATAAAAAAAAGAAAATAGAGTTTGTAGAATTGTATATATTAGAAATATATAAAATAGAAATTAAAATAAAATTTAATTGTAAAAATTAAGATAGATTATATATAATAGAAAAAATTATTAAAAATCTATTAAATTTGATATCAAACCCAAAGAGGGCCTTAAATAATTCATTTCAGGCTCTCTTCGGGCCTGAAATATTTTTATTTCAGGCCTAAAGAGGGCTTGAAATGTATTATTTTAGACTCTCTTTGGGTCTAAATTCAAATCTAATCTAAAAAATATAGACAAAATAAAAATATGAAAAGATATATAAAATATAATAATTTTGATATATCAGGTCCTCTTTAGTTTTTTCAAGATCTGAAACGAGATTAGACATTAGCTTCAGATATAAAATTAAAAAAAAAAGATAAAGTAAAATATAAAAAAATAGAGATTGAAATAAACATATAATAAGAATAAAGTAAAATAAATAATATAAGTAGAAAAATATAATATGAATAAAATAATAAATATAAAAGAGAGAAAAATAAAGTAAATATGTAAAGAGATAAAAAATAAAGATATAAATATAAAATATAGAAATACAACAAGAATAAAAAATAAAGAAAGTATAAAATATAAAGAAATAAATAGAGTTTTTATAGATTAAAAATTTAAGAAATAAATATAATAGAAATTAAAATAAAATATAAATGTGAAAAAAGTAAGATAATAAGATATAAAGATAAAAATAAAGTGATAAAATATATACTACAACCACTATATGATGCATTATTCCGTGTCAATTGGCACGATATAAGAAGATCATTGCTAGTGGTTAGGACTAGTTTTGACACCATAATTACCTTCTCCTAGCTCAATCCTACTTAGTGATATCAAGTATTGAGAAATCCAAATATCTCAGGTCCATCAGTGGGTTTTGGAGAAAACTCACTGATGGACCTAGAAAAGTTAAATTGTAACAATTTCAAATATTATGAGTTTATGATGTTACAAAGACTCGAATTATGCTATCCAATGTGTATTTAGGGTATTTCAATAGAGTATACAATTCAATTCAATTTACCTTTAAATAATCTTAAATGTATCGTACCATTGAAGAACATTTGGAAAGCCCCTAAATACACATTGGATAGCACAATTCGAGTCTTTACAACACCATAAACTCATAATATTTGAAATTATTGAGATCAGACTTTTCTAGATCCATCAGTGGGTTAGTGAGTTTTCTCTAAAACCCACTGATGGACCTAAGATATATGGATTTCTAAGGCATGATATTTTCTAAATACTTGATATTATAATATCCTTTATCTTTTATCTCTATTTTATATTATATTATATGTATGTATGTATGTATGTATATATATATATATATATTTATAATTATTTTGAAAAAAATTGATTTTGAATATCAAAGGGCATGATATTCTTGGATTTTAGGCCCTTTGACTTCCAAAATCGATTTTTAATTTCAAAGGATATGATTTTTTTTTTATTTACAAGGGTATCCAAGCTTGTATCTAGAGAAAGAATCGATTTTTATCTTCTTATCTTTATATATTTTATATATTTCAAAGGATATTTTTTTATCATCTTTTAGCTCTTTTCAAAGGATATATATGATATTTGGGATAAACTAATTGAATTGCATGAAGGCACTACTAATGCAAAGGTAACAAAAAGGGATTTGCTTTTAAATAAATTGTTTAATATGAAAATGCAGGAAGGAGAATCTGCAAGTCAACTTCACGCTCGGATCAAGGACATACTAAATGGACTCCACCTGATTGGGCACAAACAAGAAAACAGAGACATTATAAGGTATGCACTAAATGCCTTTCCTAGAAATTCATTATGGGCATCCATTGTAGATGCTTATAAAATCTCTAGGAATCTTTCCAAAATAAATTTAGATGAACTGTTTTGTGAATTAGAGTTGCATGATCAAACTAACGCCAAGGCCGAGAAAGGGTTTGCTTTGTTTGCAGATTCTTCAAGAAAGGTCAAGTCGAAGAAGAATATTCAAGAAGAATCCGAAGAAGAACCAGAGTCAGACTCAGACGACGCGGAGCATATGGTAAACTTGGTAAGAAAAGTCTTTGCCAAAAAGAAGAACAAGTTTTCAAAAAGGGACCTCCAAAAGATAATGAAGTCCATCAACAATGAAGGTAAAAGCAAAATGACCTGCTTCAGTTGCAACAGAAAGGGGCACTTCAAACATGAATGTCCCTATAAAAAGGAGGACCAACCCAAGAAGAACAAGAAGAAGGCTTTACAAGCCACCTGGGACGAGAGCTCGGACGGCTCCGACAATGAACCACCAAAAAATTCAAGTTACCTGGCGCTAATGGCAACCGGACATGGATCAGACTCGGAAAGCGACGAAGATTCCGAATACGAGTCGAGCCAAAAGATCGGACTCTTTTCGGATGGCTCGACTAAGGTATACTTAGATTCAATTAATAAAAAGTTTTTTAAGATTATCTCTGTTTTAAATAAAAATTTGTTTGCATCTGAATCTAGGAATGACCAGCTCCTTAAGGAAAATCAAGACCTTAAGGAGCAATTAATTAATACCACAACCTTAACTGAATCAACTCAAAATGAAAGAACAATTGAACTGGAAAATGATAACTCCACCCTAAAGGGTGAAGTTCAAAACCTTAAGGACTTACTAACAACTTTTACAACCCGGTCCAAGAATCTTGACCATATTCTTGGATCTCAAAAGGGCGTGTACAATAAATCTGGGATAGGATATAAATCAGGATCGACCCAAAAATCCTTTATCTCATTTGTCCACCCACGTGAAAACCGGCGAAAAGCGTGGGTCCCGAAAGCTTACCTAACAAAGCAAGTAGGGCAGAACCAATACTATGTCCCCAAGAAGGACATTCATTACATTGACCCTAAACACCCTACCTATAATTTAGGGGGAGGTACCAAATTAGTTGGCACCTCAAAGTCACCCTCTACCCGTCTGGGTACCTAGGACTAGTTTCAAAAGTTAGTCTGACACTTGACCTACTCAGTACTAGGGTAGGGCGAGCTGATAGTACGTTAGGGAAGCTGATCTAAGGAGTCATGTAGGGGAAGGCGTCCTTTATTTGGTCTTCTTAGCCCAGTGGAACTAGCCGGAGCTACCCCGCCACATTCTAGACTAGTTAGACCAAGGAGTTTCAATAGGTAGGTTAAAAGTACAACTTCCTTAAGCGGTTTTGCTTAGAAAGTGGTTGTTGATCCAATAAGGCTTCGGCCAAAGAAGACCTCTGTGCCTCGCCACGGCCTGAAAACCAATTATGGAAGTATACTTTTAAACTGCTTCTTGTCAAACCTGAATCTAACAAAAGGTCAGATTAACTTTTATAAATCAAACTCAAACTTATCTCACCCAAATCATAAGATCCCTTTGATTGACAACTTAGATCAAGTGAGATGAATAAGGACAACTAAACTCAAACCTCAAAATTCAAATTAACAAATTTAAATTCAAAATTTAAAATTCAAATTAACAAATTCAAAATTCAAATTAACGAATTCAAAATTCAAAATTCAAATTAACAAATTCAAAATTCAAATTAATGAATTCAAAATTCAAAATTCAAAATAATGAATTCAAAATTCAAAATTCAAAATTCAAATTAACAAATTCAAAATTCAAAATTCAAATTAACAAATTCAATTTAACAAATTCATAATTCAAAATTCAAAATTCAAATTAACAAATTCAAAATTCAAATTAATGAATTCAAAATTCAAAATTCAAAAAAATGAATTCAAAATTCAAAATTCAAATTAACAAGTTCAAAATTCAAATTCTCCTAAGCTTTTTAAATTCAAATTTTTAAACTTCTTAAGTTTTTTTGGGTTCAAATTTCTTAAGTTTCTTTAAATCATTCCTTTAACTCATTAAAAACTTAAACTAAATTCTAAGAATTTCCTACTTAACTGTAGAAAAATAAGTGGATTATCGACAGTGGGTGCTCCAGACATATGACTGGGGATCCCACCAAGTTTACAAAACTCAGGTACAAAAGTCTAGGGACAGTTGCGTTTGGAAACAACGGTAAACTTAAGGTAATTGGCCTAGGTAACATTGAACTTGAGTTTGATTTTATAATTAAAAATGTCTTACTTGTTGAAAACTTTCACTTCAATTTACTGAGTATCAGCCAATTGTGTGACACTGGGTATAAGGTTAGGTTCTTGTCCAATGAATGTATGATCTAACACACTGACAACCCAAACATCACACTTAGAGGACATAGACACAATAACATCTATGAAATTAGGTTAACCCGTCCCCTAGCAAATTATCTTTTAACACATAAGGATGAGACTTGGCTATGGCATAGGAGACTTTCACACACTCACTTCAGAAAATTACCTAAACTAAATGGTTTAGTTAGATACCTATCAAAGTTACCTAACTTTGAGACAACCTTATGTAATGCTTGTCAACAAGGGAAACAAACTAGATCAACTCACAAACCAACTAATCAAACTCAAACTAAATCAATTCTTGAATTAATTCACCTAGACCTATTTGACTCACATGGGGTAAAATCAATTAGTGGGAATCTATACTGTTTAGTAATTATAGATGACTATTCAAGATTCACCTGGGTAAAATTCTTAAAAAATAAAGATGAAACGTTTGATATATTTACTCAATTTTACAAATTAATAGAAAATGAAAAAGGGGTTAAAATTATAAGACTTAGGAGCGATAACGGTGGGGAATTCAAAAATCAAAAATTTAATCAATTCTGTTTAGAAAATGGCTACCACCATGAATTCTCCTGCCCTAAAACACCTCAACAAAATGGAATTGTAGAAAGAAAAAATAGAACACTACAAGAAGCAACCAGAACAATGCTTAATGAATACAACTTACCTAAATACCTTTGGGCCGAGGCTGTCAGTACAGCCTGCTATGTACAAAACAGAATAACTATAAATAAAAATCTAGGAAAAACGTCTTTTGAAATCTATTATAACAAACAACCTAATATTAAGTATTTTAAAGTATTTGGATGTAAAGTGTATATATTAAATACTAGAGAACACTTAGGAAAGTTTACATCTAAGGTTGAGGAAGGTATCTTTGTAGGTTATTCCCTTACCAGTAGAGCCTATCGAGTTTATAACAAAACTACCCTAAGAATTGAAGAAACTACAAATGTAAAATTTGATGAAACATCTGACCCAAATAACTCTGATCAAACCACCTACCAACCAATTGATTTTGTTAGGTCCAGTACTGACCCAGATGAAAGCCCAATTAAGGACCAAGACCATGATCTGACTGAACATTCACCTAACCAAACCAGAACTATTCGAGTCAGCTCAGCCCACCCTATTGATCAAATCATAGGTGATCCAGAACTAAGGGTTCAAACTAGGTCAGCCTTTAGAAACCTTAGCCATATTGCTTTAATTTCCAAAATTGAACCAAAATCAGTAGAAGAGTCTTTACTTGGCCCTGATTGGATCATAGCTATGCAAGAGGAGTTAGCCCAATTTGAACGTAGTCAAGTCTGGGATTTAGTACCCTTACCTAAAGACAAAAAGTTCATTGAAACCAAATGGGTCTTTAGGAATAAACTTAACGAACAAGGTGAAATAATCAGGAATAAGGCTAGGTTAGTAGCTAAAGGGTTTAGCCAAGTAGAAGGACTTGATTATGATGAAACCTATGTCCCTATAGCTCGACTTGAGTCTATTAGGATGCTTTTAAGTTATGCAACCCATAAAGGGTTCAAATTGTATCAAATGGATGTTAAGTCAGCCTTCCTAAATGGCCTAATTAAGGAAGAGGTTTATGTAGGACAACCCCCTAGTTTTGAAAGCTTAGAACACCCTAACTATGTCTTTAAACTAAAAAAAGCCCTATATGGACTTAAGCAAGCCCCTAGGGCCTGGTATGAAAGACTGTCTAACCATTTAGTATCTAAAGGTTTTAACCAAGGTAAAATTGACCCAACACTATTTGTTAAAACATTAAAAACTGATATTTTTATAGCCCAAGTATATGTAGATGATATAATATTTGGCTCAACTAACTCAAAATTTTTGCAAGATTTTATAACGGTAATGGAAAATAAATTTGAAATGAGTTTAGTAGGCCAATTAACTTTGTTTTTAGGACTATAAATAAAACAGACCAGTGAGGGTACTTTTGTCTATCAACAAAAATACACTAAAGAACTACTTAAAAAATTTGGAATGGATAGTACAAAAGAAATTAAAACACCTATGGCTACCAATCAAACTGTAGATAGTGACCCAAATGGCAAACCTGTTGACCTTAAATATTATAGAAGTGCTATAGGCAGCTTACTTTACCTGACTGCAAGTCGACCTGACATTCTCTTTGTAGTTAGTATGTGTGCTAGGTATCAAACATGTGCTAAAGAGTCACATCTAACCCTAGTTAAAAGAATATTTAGGTACCTTAAAGGGACAGAAAGTTTAGGAATTTGGTATCCTAGAACATCCCAATTTGAACTTATTGGATTTTCTGACTCAGATTATGCTGGCTGTAAATTAGATAGGAAAAGTACCAGTGGTGGATGCCAACTTCTAGGGCCCTCACTAGTTAGTTGGTTCAGTAGAAAACAGCACTGCGTTGCCCTATCCACCACTGAAGCTGAGTACATAGCCATGGGTGAGTGTGTAGCCCAATTACTTTGGATAATGCATACGTTAAAAGACTTTAACTTGGATTTTAAGAAAGTCAAAATCTTTATTGATAATCTAAGTTCAATTAATCTAACCAAAAACCCAGTCCACCACTCTAGGACCAAACATATTGAAATTAAACATCATTTTGTCAGAGATCATGTTAATAAAGGAGAAATTGAACTTAACCATGTTGAATCTAAGGCTAACCTAGCTGATATATTTACTAAACCACTCCCTGAATCTGAATTTAGTAACTTAAGAAGGTTAATAGGAATGTGTGTTATAGACTAGAACTAACCTGATCACACTTACTTCTTTTGAACAATCAGCTCGCATATTCTGTTTGGCCATTAGCTTAATTACTTTGATTCTTGGTTTAATTGGCTTAATTTTAGTATTTCAAAGTAGCATTTAAAAAAAAAACAAACAAACAAAAAAATTTGGTGGACTTAGCCTAAGTTTGACCCCTAAAACTGCATGAACCTATAGATTTAGGTAGCCGCATCTCACAAAACACATTAAGGATAACTTGTTTGTGCTTGCAAAACATAGAACGGTTGTGAGATGCATAGGACTTTGCCTGGACTTCAGAATACTTAAATCTGTGCATCGCAGTAAGTCTGGGCGTAAAATACCCATATTACAGTGATCAAGTCAAGTAGTCGTGAGTTAAAATCTGAGCTAGACATTATTACTTGACTTGACTAACCCAGTGAACACTACTATCATCTAGATAGTTAGCTAGTAATTAAGGTTAGACACCTTAAAAGGGCTAAAATTCTTACTTGGTTCAAGGAGAACATATGTTAAAATCTTTCTCTTTTTGTGCTCTTTCGAATATGATCTTGAAAGTTTTTCCTCAAATTAATCCTAAAAATATTCTAAATGATCTTTTGAAAAGAAAATTTTGGAGAAATCTTCTCCTTTTCATTAATTCGCTTTGAGATATTCTTTATTGGTTTGGAAAAGATTAATATTTTGAAGGAAGTTTTTTTTTGAAAATGGTGTTAGAAAAGTCATTTCTAAATTTACACCTAGTCATTTTCTTTATGCTCTCAGATTGTTTGTGTTAAATTAAGAACTTGACTTCCCCCTCTGAATCAGTTCAGAAACTTAGTATGCTTGTTAAGCATTTTTTCTTCCCCAAATACTTAAAGTTTTTTTTGGCTGGCATATTACTTGAATGTTTCGTTTATTTCTGATGCTTGCGCACTTATTATTTCTTTGTTTTGATGAATGCCAAAGGGGGAGGGTTTAAGGGTTAAGTTAGAAGTTAAAGTTTTTTAAAAATTAAAATCTTAAAGAAATTAAAAACTCCAGATCTTAGAGCATGTCATTTGCATATTCTTTTTGGACTCATTGCTTTATCTGGTATGTTCTAACTTTAACCCAGGTTGTCATTGCATCAAAAAGGGGGAGATTGTTGGTGCAATTTGCACTAATAGTTAAACTTGAGTTTTGATGAATGACAAATAGGTTAAAGTTAGGCTTACTTTTGGTTTTGATCTCTTTACTAAGTGTGCAGGGTTGAAAGACTTAGGACCTGACACCAGGCTGAAGTCCAGGGTGGTTGAGTCCTGGCAGGAAGTCCAGTTGGGTTCATGGGGCCAGACAATTGGCTGAAGCCCAAGTTGGTTGAAACTTGGCAAAAAGACCAGGGTGGTTGAGCCCTGACAGGAAGACCTGGTGGGTTAAGAAGTTGAGTAGAGTTGCACGAGGTAAGTAAGGTAAGTCACTGGAGGAGCGAACCAGTGAGGACGGGTCCTATTTTAGGACTGTAGGCGCGGTCCAACTTAGGCCCATTTTGGTGACCTCGGTTGAGTCCTGGTTAGATCCTTATCCAGTTTGGACAGGGTCTAATTAACTCTAAATTCATTAACTCTATTTTACAGGATTTATTTGATATGTGAACTAATTAGATTTTGTAGGTTAATTTTATAAATTTATTCCTCATCTAAAGCCTCGATGGAGGATAAATTTTCATTTAAATTATTAGTATTTCTTTTTTTTTTTAGAATAAAATTATTCCTACTAAGGATAAAATCTTATTGTTATTTTCTAATTATTCCTATTAATGATTACAATTCTCACGTGAAGCCTAGCTAGAAGGATAAAATCTCTTTTTAAATTGTATTTTGAATTATTTTTTCGAAAAACAAAAAGTCTTGATGAGGTAAGAGGATAAAACCTCTTGGTTAACTTTTTCAGATTAAATTTTATTTAAATTATTTAAGTGAAGCAAAGATAGAAACATTATCTTGTTTGAATTATTCCTTCTTGCTGATAGATAAAATTTAAGCTGAGAAGATCATGCATCGAGGCACTATAAAAGGAAGCAAGCAAGCCCTCTAGGAGAAAGAAGAAAAATTTTTCTGGTTCAAGCTTTGGCTCTCTCTTGCTTCCACGCTCCTCTGCTGCGGTTTGTGCTTTGACTCGACGCTGTCCGACCGCTACCGGAAGATCGCTCCCAACACCCAAGCTGCTTCAGATAAATCTAAGTGTTGGGTAACATAATTTTTGTTCTGTCTGCACTTAAATTATTAAAAGGGGAAGTGTAGGGTTGTTACACTTCCACCTAATCTTGTATTCGAATCACTCTACCGGGAGTTTGCCGGTAGAGGTTTTTAGTGGATTGCCCACAGGAAAGGCTCAAGGAGCCTGGGTCTTCGAGTAGGAGTCGCCGAACCGAACGAAGTAAAACTCCTCGTGTAATTTTTTATTATTTTTCGCTTTCGTTTTTCATTTTAATTTTTCCGCTGTGTACGTTTTTCAAAGCATCGTACAATTTTCTATCGACTCTGATTCTATAACGAAGATTTTAAAAGTCACATGATTCACCCCCCCTCTCACGTGCATCGGTCCTACAATTATTGTGTATACATTATATATTTATAGTTATAATGTATTTTATATTTTAAAAAATCATATATAATATAATTCATTTGTATTTTATATTGTTTATAATTCTGATATTTAAGACTCAAACTCAATCAATTCTAGAATCATTCTTTTCCCCACATTCATTATTGAGTAAATTCAACATCTCAACTTTTATTATAAAAAAATATTCTATAATACGTCATCCTTAGAATTCAAATTAAATAGTTGGGTAATCTACTAAACGCCTGGAGATGAACCATGCCATTTAATCTAGTGCATGATAGTTAACACTTTTCATTGAAGCTATTTAATTTGCTTCTAAGTTAAAATTAAAACAGATGATTAATTATTAATTGACATTAACCTATAATTTTTATAAAATTGACCAGCATATTATATCCTAAGAGTTATAATACATTCAGTGAAAAAATTTAATAAAACGTTCAGTAAATAACGTGACATTTTATATGTACACGTCCGATTATCACTCGGACACCAATGACGACCTCCGACCGCCGTCCCGAATCAAACTACATTCTGGGAGGCACGATGAACTCATCGAAAATCGTTACATGTAAAATATCATATCATTTACTGAATTTTTTCTTAAGATTTTTTATTTAGCATATCATTTTTCATATCCTAATCACTTGATGGGTTGCATTCACATGATTTCAAATGGATGAATTACTAATCTCGTGGGTCCGATGGGCAATAACTACATGGGCCATGTCCTATTTAATGACAAACAAGTTGCTTTAAAGTTTATGGATGTCATGTCAATCGTCAAGCAAAAAATCATTTTTTCAATAAAAAATAGTTTTATTTATTTATTTATTATTATTTTTTAAAAGAAGAAAAAAATGTGAACCGTAGTTTGAATATTTTTCAGCACGTCCTAAAAACAAATCCACCTTGTTGGTTATATTTTAAACGAAGTTTTAAGTCAAATATAAATATTTAAATAAAACATGGAAGTGCTTTATATTATTAGAAACTAAATAATGACATGGGAATACCTTTGTGTTAATACTTAATAGACAAGATGCACATTAAAAAAGGAATTTATTTTTTTCACTATTCATGAAAACCAAATTAATTGAAAAGGAAAAAAATATGAAAAAATTAATACTCTTTGAAAGACAAAATATATCGGTTTTTTTACCAAATGACGTACTCAAAAATTGATATTTACCAAAAGACGTACCATGATTTTATTTTCACCAAAAGGCGCACTCATTTTAGTGAACTTCCTCTTATACCCCTCCTGCTAACTACTGTATTTTTCTTTCTCTCTCAGTAACAAATTCCGAGACTTCTGCACATGCTTTTTCAGACTTTTATTTTAAAATAATATATTATAGAATCGACGCTAAAAAACGTAAGGTAAAAATCGAAAAAATATTTCAGTTAAAAAATATCTCATCCAACGTGATTTAAAAATATAAATAAATAATTTTCTATATTTGATTAATAGAAATTAATATATTAAATAATATTTAATAAATATATTACAATATAAAAAAAATTTGAAATCAACAGATTTCAGACAGCGTGGACCTGAAATAAAAATATTTCAGGCCCAGCGTGGCCCTGAAATTTTTTATTTCAGACCCACGTTTGGCCTGAAATCTTTTGATTCAGGTCCGACATGGACTCAAATTTTTTTCCTATTTTAAAAATATATTAATATATAAAAAACCTATCAAAACACGTAATTTCATATTAAAACGCAGGGTCTGAAGTCACGCTCTGAGGGCCTGAACACAAATGTGTTCAGGCCCTCCAGGCCTAAGGAATGTTCAGCCCCTCCTTGGGCCTGAACACAATCTTAGATAAATATAACTAAATTAAATAAAAATATCAATAGTTCTAGTTAGAGTTGAGTTAAGAGATGATATTTTTGGTGTCCAAACTTCTAATGATTATAAATTATGTTGCAATAGGAGATTTTTAGGTCTATCAATGGGTTTTCACCAAAACCCACCGATGAACCTAGGATATTTGGATTTCTCAAAATCCAATATCAATAGTTAGAGTTGAGCTAGGAGATGGTATTTTTGGTGTCCAAGCTTCTAATGATTATAAATTATGTTGCAATGGGAGATTTTTAAGTCTATCAATGAGTTTTCACCAAAACCCACTGATAGACCTAGGATATTTGGATTTCTCAAAATCCAATATCAATAGTTAGAGTTGAGCTAGGAGATGGTATTTTTGGTGTCCAAACTTCTAATGATTATAAATTATGTTGCAATGGAAGATTTTTAGGTATATTAGTGAATTTTCACCAAAACCAACTGATGGACCTAGGATATTTGGATTTCTCAAAATCCAATATCAATAGTAAGAGTTGAGCTAGCAGATAGTATTTTTGGTGTCCAAACTTCTAATGATTATAAATTATGTTGTAATGGGAGATTTTTGTTGGATCGAGAGAAACGATAGAGGGGGGTGAATATCGTTAAAAATTTTCGGAAGAGAGTTAGAGCAAGTACGCAGCGGAAAACACAAACGCAAACACAGATGATTTTACTTGGTTCGGAGCCTGGGTCGACTCCTACTCCAAAGCCCACGGTCGTTGACCGTTTACTGAGGGCAATTCTATAATCACGCAAAGATTCTTACAAAAGTTTACAGTTGTAGTACAGTACTAGTATAACAGAAATGAAAGAAATCAGTTCTTCGTTACCGACGTCCGATATGAGATGTTTCTAGGAGCAGAGGGACGTCGTCGGCGCTTTCGTGTCGAGTTGGAAGGTTTCTGGAGCGAAGCGCAGGAGCAGAAGAACGTAACAGCGTTGGAAGAGGTTGTCTTCAGGCTTGAGGGGTCGAGGGCCTTTTATAGAATTCTGAGGGCGCCTGGGAGCACGGGGGCGCCCTCCACGTGGCCTGTGATCCCCCCTTCTCGCGGTCAGCGAGTTATCCCTTCAAAGTCGGGATAATGCCTTGACGGGGCGCCCGGGAAGCCGAGGGCACCCTGGCTGACCTGTTCTGCGGAAGTCTCGACTGGATAATTTTATCCTCTTCGCTGGCTTCAAGTGCGGGGCGCCCTGGTGGCTGGGGGTGCCCTGGGCGTTCGGGGCGCCCTGGGTGCTGGGGGCGCCCTGGCTGCTGAGGGCGCCCCGGCCAGTATTCAGCCGAAGCTCCTTTTGCTTCATTTGTTTTGTGTTCACCTTGGGGGCGCCCGGGACACTCAGGGTGCCCTACTCAGCTGCTGCCTCACTCCTTTGAGGCTCTCTGAGCTGCAGACACTCGTTCCTTTGGTCCTGCATCCAGGGTTAGTCCGAAAACAACATAAAACAGTAAGTTGTTAGTTTTATACAGCCTTAGCTGTCTTGGTTCTGACTTTGGGTTTCCAAAATGGAACCCTAGGTCGAACCGACGCCTACTGTTCCCTCAACGGAGAACGCGTCCTCACCTACTCCTCTCAGGAGAGTTTACCTGTTGCCAACCGGCTCCTCTGGTTGGACTTTTGCCCAGCAGTCCTTCGCCAGGACTTCAGTACCAAGCTGTCCTTCACCTGGTGCCTAGCATTCCTTCGCAAGGTCTTGATGACTAGCAGCCCTTCGCTAGTTGCCTAGTAGTCCTTCACTAGGACTTGGTGACTAGCAGCCCTTCGCTAGTTGCCTAGTAGTTTTTCACTAGGACTTGATGACTAACAGCCCTTCGCTAGTTGCCTAGTAGTCCTTCACTAAGACTTGGTGACTAGCAGCCCTTCGCTAGTTGCCTAGCAGTCCTTCGCTAGGGCTTTGTCTCCTGGCATTCCTTCGCCAGGTGCCTAGCAGTCCTTCACTAGGGCTTTTCCTGCACACTTGAGTAACATGTTAGAAAACAAATAAGACTTAACTTTTGAACCCTTTGCCATTTATCAAAACACAGGTTTGACTTGGGTGCTGTCTGCACCAACAATCTCCCCCTTTTTGATTTATAGCAACCCGATTCAAAAAGTTAAGTTAATCATAGCAGATGATATACTAGTTTTAGTTCCCTCCCCCTGGAAGGAATCTCCCTCTTGATTTTTCAAAAATTCGTGGGGTTTTTGAAAATTAGTTTTAAGTTCAAAGATGCTTTAGAGTCAAATTTTCCAGAAATAATTTTGGTTGTGCACTTTGGAAAATTTGTACTTGTAAAAAGTTTAAAGATTTTGAAAACTTTTGAAGCCTTAAATTTAAAGTACTCAAATAGTTTTGAAAACTTTAAGTTTAAAGTACCTAGTAAGATTTCAAGCACTTAGGAAAAAATTTTGAAAAACTTGAGTTTCTTCAGTACTTAGAAGGTTTTCCAAGCTTAGAAAAAAATTTTGAAAGCTTTAGAAGTTAGAAAAATTCTGAAAGCTTAGAAGTTAGAAAAATTCTAAAAGCTTAGAAAAATTTTGAAAGCTTAGAAGTTAGAAAAATTCTGAAAGCTTAGAAGAACTTTTTGAATAAAGGATAGAGTTTTTGATTTTTGAACCCAAATTGAATTTTGAATTTTGAAAAAAAAAATTAATCTAAAAAAAATTTAAACTAAAAAAAATTTAAACTCTCTCCTTTCCTATCTCTCCCCCTTTACCATATATCAAAAATAAAGAAAGATAGTAAACATATAGATTGCAAAATAATTTCCTTGTACTGAACCAATTCAAGATATGAACTCAATCAAATCAGTTTTAATTTCTCGTTTAGGGTCCTGTCTAACCCAATTAGCTACTTACTAACTGTTATAAACAGTAGTTTTCGCTAGAGTTAGTCAAGTTAAGTGTTCTGTTCAAGTTAGATTTTCTAAACTTGACACTTAACTTGATTACTATGTAAATTGTATTTAGTGCCCCAATTACTGCAGATGCACTGACTTAAATTGTATCAAGTGCGGGGCGCCCTGGTGGCTGGGGGCGCCCTGGGCATTCGAGGCGCCCTGGGTGCTGGGGGCGCCCTGGCTGCTGAGGGCGCCCCGGCCAGTATTCAGCCGAAGCTCCTTTTGCTTTATTTGTTTTGTGTTCACCTTGGGGGCGCCCGGGACACTCAGGGCGCCCTACTCAGCTGCTGCCTCACTCCTTTGAGGCTCTCTGAGCTGTAGACACTCGTTCCTTTGGTCCTGCATCCAGGGTTAGTCCGAAAACAACATAAAACAGTAAGTTGTTAGTTTTATACAGCCTTAGCTGTCTTGGTTCTGACTTTGGGTTTCCAAAATGGAACCCTAGGTCGAACCGACGCCTACTGTTCCCTCAACGGAGAACGCGTCCTCACCTACTCCTCTCAGGAGAGTTTACCTGTTGCCAACCGGATCCTCTGGTTGGACTTTTGCCCAGCAGTCCTTCGCCAGGACTTCAGTACCAAGCTGTCCTTCACCTGGTGCCTAGCATTCCTTCGCTAGGTCTTGATGACTAGCAGCCCTTCGCTAGTTGCCTAGTAGTCCTTCACTAGGACTTAGTGACTAGCAGCCCTTCGCTAGTTGCCTAGTAGTTTTTCACTAGGACTTGGTGACTAACAGCCCTTCGCTAGTTGCCTAGTAGTCCTTCACTAAGACTTGGTGACTAGCAGCCCTTCGCTAGTTGCCTAGCAGTCCTTCGCTAGGGCTTTGTCTCCTGGCATTCCTTCGCCAGGTGCCTAGCAGTCCTTCACTAGGGCTTTTCCTGCACACTTGAGTAACATGTTAGAAAACAAATAAGACTTAACTTTTGAACCCTTTGCCATTTATCAAAACACAGGTTTGACTTGGGTGCTGTCTGCACCAACAATCTCCCCCTTTTTGATTTATGACAACCCGATTCAAAAAGTTAAGTTAATCATAGCAGATGATATACTAGTTTTAGTTCCCTCCCCCTGGAAGGAATCTCCCCCTTGATTTTTCAAAAATTCGTGGGGTTTTTGGAAATTAGTTTTAAGTTCAAAGATGCTTTAGAGTCAAATTTTCCAGAAATAATTTTGGTTGTGCACTTTGGAAAATTTGTACTTGTAAAAAGTTTAAAGATTTTGAAAACTTAAGTTTGAAAACTTTTGAAGCCTTAAATTTAAAGTACTCAAATAGTTTTGAAAACTTTAAGTTTAATGTACCTAGTAAGATTTCAAGCACTTAGGAAAAAATTTTGAAAAACTTGAGTTTCTTCAGTACTTAGAAGGTTTTCCAAGCTTAGAAAAAAATTTTGAAAGCTTTAGAAGTTAGAAAAATTCTGAAAGCTTAGAAGTTAGAAAAATTCTAAAAGCTTAGAAAAATTTTGAAAGCTTAGAAGTTAGAAAAATTCTGAAAGCTTAGAAGAACTTTTTGAATAAAGGATAGAGTTTTTGATTTTTGAACCCAAATTGAATTTTGAATTTTGAAAAAAAAAATTAATCTAAAAAAAAATTTAAACTAAAAAAAATTTAAACTCTCTCCTTTCCTATCTCTCCCCCTTTACCATATATCAAAAATAAAGAAAGATAGTAAACATACAGATTGCAGAATAATTTGCTTGTACTGAACCAATTCAAGATATGAACTCAATCAAATCAGTTTTAATTTCTCGTTTAGGGTCCTGTCTAACCCAATTAGCTACTTACTAACTGTTATAAACAATAGTTTTCACTAGAGTTAGTCAAGTTAAGTGTTCTGTTCAAGTTAGATTTTCTAAACTTGACACTTAACTTGATTACTATGTAAATTGTATTTAGTGCCCCAATTACTGCAGATGCACTGACTTAAAGCATCTTGAATTAAGGCAAAGACCTAAGCATCTCAACCCATTCTAGGTTATCAATCAAAAGTACCCTAAGGTGCTTGTGAGATGCTGGCTGCTAACTCTATAGGTGCATGCAGTTCTAGGGTTAGGGCCTAGGCTATGTCCATTTGCGAAAAAGCCCTAGTTTTGAAGGGGGTAGTTTTTAGAATAAAACTAAATCGAAAAATTTATTTTTAAAACTTTTCAAAATTAAGTAAAAGCTGATTTTGAAAGTATTTTAAAATAACTTTAAAGACTGATTTTGAAATGAGTTAAGTGGTAAGAAAATGAAAAGTTAGGTTGAACCTATTCTACTAAGCACAATCCTAACTGCCTATCAAATAATCAAGAAAGACAGAGTAGTCAACCAATTCATACAAGTCAAACAAGTCAAATAAGTTAGCTGGTCAAAGGATAGAACCAGCATAGTCACACAAGTCAAACAGCAGTCAACCCTACTGAGTAAGGGCAGTCAAAATAGTCACTGATACAATCTATGATGAGGGACCAGGATGATCAGAAGAGCCTGGCTGCCAGGACTGAAACATCGCCATCATCTCCTGATACTGTGCGTCTCTGGTCTCCCTCTCAGCTCTAAGTGCACTCATATAGTCAGTGTAATAGCCCCTATTTGTCTCCATCTGCTCAGCATGGTTTGCCTCCACTTCCTCTCGGAGGCTCTGGACCTGTGTCTCCAGCCGTGTCACTCTCTTGTAGAGCGTCGGTGGAGGGGGCTTGTCTATGTGTGCTTGAGCCTCTGCTGTCAAATCGGCGACATCGACTTCAACCTCCTCATCTGAGTCGATCTGGGGAACTGCTCTCTGACGTCTCCAGGACAAGACCCCGGTATCGGAAACCTCTATACCAGCTAAGGAGAAGTTTCTATATCCTATCTCGTCGTAATCAGTCAAGGCGGTCATCTCTCCCTCAGTGATGTTTCGACCGTGGTGATGTAAAATGGATGTGATAATGTGGCAGTAGGGAGTCCGTACCCGCCCTTGCGTGGTAACACTGGACGCATGTAGGATAGCGTGAAACATCTGAAGTCCTATGTCGATGTCTAGCTGATGAATCAAGGCATATAGGAGGAAGGTGTGGAATGGTCGCATAGTAGCGATGTCTCTAGTAGATAAGGGCAGAATACATCGGACTATAACTCTATATAGAGTGTAGTCCTGAACCTGTAGGTCGACAGACTGAAATCGTCTGGCCAGGGGTTGCCTAAAGAAGTAAGAGTGTAACGTATCTAAGGTAATGTGAGAGTAGGGAGCATCAAAGGGAGGCTCCCTAGGAGGGTAACAAGAGAAGGTGGACTGCGAGAATCGTAGTCCTAGAAATCGGTTGAGTAGTGTAGGTGTGATTGTTAAGGGGATTCCTTGGACAGTGGTGACGAACATGAGACCATCCTGTCTGATTATGTTGTTGTAAAATTCTGCACATAAGGACGTGTTGATTGGATGGGTGCAGAATACGAGATTGTCAAGTTGGTAAAAGTTTATAACGTTCATTGCTAAGGGACAGGATTGGGTGAAAAATTGTCTATTCAAGTACCTCGTCTTGATAGGTTTATAGGTCGTACGAGCGAACTTATTACATAGTTCTAAATTCGGAAACCTAGGATCAGGACTAGGTTGGGTACCGGGTTCTGCCTGGTTTGGTCGGCGTCTTCTAAGAGAAGGAATATGCATTTAAAGAAAGTATGAAGGAATTGCATTAAAGAAAATTAACTTAATTAAAAAATTATACCGGGCTGCTCGGGGAGGCATTGTTGAAGATGAGAGCTTGAGAGGGTTGCAAGATCTCTTGGAGGGTAGAGAGTTGAAGAGAAGTAGAAGTTTGAGTGTGAGGAGAAGAAGGGGGTATGGAGCCCCTTTTATAGGGCAGTTTCGGGCGCCCTGTAGTGTGAGGGCGCCCTAGATGGCGTGGGCGCCCCGCCTGGCGAGGGCGCCCTGGCCAGGGCTGTGGCTGCCTTTTGGCAGCTTTCTGCCGTTGAAGGACTATACGGGGGTGCCCGGGAGCACCCGGGCGCCCTGGTCAGCATGCAGTGGCAGAAAACTGCATTTGACTAGACTCGGGGCACCCGCAAGGGTTTGGGCGCCCTAAACGACTATTTTTGACCCTAAAAGACTGTGTTTGGCCAGATTTGACTTGCTTGACCAGGTTTGACCTGATTTGACTGTTTTAGCCATGGTTTGCCTAGCGTTAAGTTAGTGTCGTTCTAAACTAAATATTTTAAAAAAATGTAGTTATTAAATGAATTTCCATTAAGTTTGTTGTCCCACCCAGTCTAGGGTTATCAATTACGTTAGCCTTATAGGTTTTGTGAGACAGGTTTTGCAAAGAAAATTAATTTGAAAAAATTTATGATTCGTTTTGAAAAACTTTGCTTAATTTTGAAAACAATCAATTTATTTTTAATTTTAAAAAAATATTTGAATCTATCATTAACTGAAAGTTTGTGTTAGATTCGAATTTGACAAAGAATAATTTGAATTTGAATTTCACAGATTGGCTTCTAGATCTTGGCGAGGCACTAGGCCTTCTTTGGCCGTAGCCTTATTGGATCATTGACGGACCCGATTTAGCTAAGTTAAGTTGTCACGAAATGTGTGGATCCGTCAGAATTTAAAATTTATAAATGAAAAGATGCTGGAAACCCTTTTTGCAATCAAAAATATGAAAACGTAGTAAAGGGGCCACAGGTCGTATTTTTCCTCGGGACTAGTTGACGTTGTGTGATTCGTGCTTGTATTTATGTGTCGTTTGTGAATTTGGGTTTCGAATGTGATTTGGGTTTGGGTTGCAATTCAGAAATGAAAACACAATGAGAATAAAGAAGAAACTTAATTGAATGACCTAAACAAGGATTTGACACTAAAGAACTCAATCATTAGGCGGCTTAAGCGATTCATGCAATTAAGCAAAATTTTGGAAGCAAAACTAACTCAAAGTCAAGGCCGAAATCTCCACTGATTACAACTGCAGAAATAAACCAACTATTCAGAACCCAAATACAGCACAGCAAAGATGGGATTAAAGCTTGCAGAATTCGTAAATGGCAATGCAGACATAAACTAATCACTTCAGATAGGAAGGTGAGGCTATAAGTGAAGTGCTGAACAAGAATTGGTGAAGAAATTAAGCAGCCGATCACTGATGAATCCAGAACAAGCTAATTCAGAATTGAGAGCAGGAGTCAGATTTCTAATGCAGAAATGCAATTGCAAACTAAAGTGCAGATCAAACAGGCCAATTCAGATTCACAGGCCCACATCTAATGCTCAGACAAGATGTAGAAAGTCTAAGAATTGCTTGTCATGACTTCAGGAAATCATAACTGAAAACTGGCACAGACTTGAAACTAAAACTGCTGTAATTACTTGATGTGCAGACTCAACTGCCGAGCAAGAAAAAAAACAGAAGTTTGAAATCAGAAAACATCTGAATTCATAACTCACCAATTAACTAAAACAAGCTCACAAAACCAATGTTCAGTGAGGGTTAGAAAGGACTGATGTTCACTCAACCAAAATTCAGAATCGATAAGCTACACATGCAGAAATGACAGTTATGTGCAGGCTGAAACCGATTGGCTACAAAACAAGTAAAATTGCAAGGAAGAAACTTAACACATGTGCTGCAATCTGAGACACGAATTCAGCACAATCAGCTGAGAATTGCAGCAATGAATTCATTTTCTGATACAGAAATTGAATTGCAGGGATGAAAAACTAAATTGCAGAAATGGGGTTGGAAGACTTGATACGCATAGGCTGAGCTAAAAGTTCAGAAATAGAACTGAATGGAAAACAAACTCAACTCTAATGTATCGTCATACTAAATGCGATCTTCAAATGCAGGGAATAAACGAAATACTAATCGAATTGGAAAGAAACTGTAAAAAATCAGAAACCAAGCTAGAATTTCAGAATATGGCTGATACGCAACAATGAAATGTCACGCAAGCAAAATAAACCAAAATAAACTGAAACTAGAAGCTATTGTTCACTAAACACGCTCCTAAATTACTTAACATGAAGATTAAAAACCTAATTAAGCTAAACAATTCAGAAAACCAAATCTAAGTATCCTGATACAAAACAGAACCAAAACCAAGTGCAGAAATGAAATTACAGCTACAAACAATGAAAATTAACCAAGTAAACTAATCCTCAATCTCTCCCTAGCTCAAGTACTCCTTGTTCGTCACGCAAGGGTGAGTCTCGAACCCGCAAGCTCAACAAATCAGTGAGAAAACTCAATCTGCGCTTGAATTCAGCTCAACTTGCTCAAATCTGAAATTTCCATTCGATTTCTTGGATTTAACTGCGTCTGCGTGCGATGGTGAGTTGGGGATGCTCCAAGCAATCTAGGGAACCCCTCTAGATAGCTCAGATGAATGGAAGTGGAGCACAGCCGATCCGAAGTCATCAAATGGCAGAACTGCGGAAACCTCTCAACAGCCCTGTTTCTTGGGCAAATTGAGGCTAGAAACTTCACGGATGAGTCTTCCTAATGATCTAGAACATGATCTAGTGAAGAAATTGAGGTGGCCGCGCCTCGGATTGAAGAAAATCTGAAGAACAGTTGAGGAACAAAACGAAGAAACGAAAACTGCGGCGAAGACGCGACGAGGAAGACTGGGGCGCGTTTCTGATTAAATACATATCAGTGGACGGTCCAGATTGATCGGATGAAATCCAACGGCTGATCTTGCTCTGATTTGAGCCAAACTTTGAGGATGTTGATCAGGGGTCAGGATCTGCCTTGTGGTAGCTCGGATCCTCCAGATGTGCAACGGATGGTCCAGATCAACCCAATCTTTGAATGGACGATCTAGAGCCCTTCGAGCTTGATCCAACGGTTGATTGAGCTCTGATTGGAATGAAACCTTCAGATCTTGATCAGAATGCTTGATCAACCCTAACCCTAGCTCGGATTGCTTCAGATGGTCCTGGATGGCTCAGATCTAGCTGCTTTTGAATCGGACGGCCCGGATTTAATCCTAATCTTGATAACTCGATCTGGGTCACTTCCGACTCAAGTTTGACCCAATATGCCCTAAGTCCATGAACCTTTCATGCCTACAAAAATAGATCAAGAATTTAGTGGCCAAATAATCCAAATATGTGTGAATTTGCAATTAAGTCCAAAATAAGAGCAAGTTCTAAAACCTAGGGCAATTTCACAATTAAGCAATAAAAACATAGGTCAAACATGGATTTTAGCAATTAAAAATAATCAACAAAATGGTATCTATCAATCATCAACCCTTTCCTTGACAAAGCCTTTCAGTGAAGTTTCATTTTCAAAATTAATCTTTGAAAAATTCTGGTCTAACTAGTTTGAGTTTTAGATCGGTAGCTTCAGCTAGTTTCACCAGTCTAAAGAGACCAAGTAAAGAATACTTGACCTTATTAGAATTGGTTTCCCTAACGTACTATCATCTCACCGCCACCCAATACTATGTTGTCAAATTTCAGTTAAGTTGGTTCAGTCCTTAAACTAACCATTCCTAAATCTAAACATGGCAAATTACAGAAATTAACTAAACAAGCAAACAAGCAATTTAAAGACAAAGAAAGTTGGGTTTTATCTAACAATAAATATGGTTTTTAATTTGGCTTCCCCTGAACTAAAGCCACGATAATGGTTTGGCAAGATGTGAATCTTGTCCTTGGGGATCCAATACTGATTTGTTCCAGTTTGTTTGTTCAGGCACAGTTTAGGTACCCATGCCTGAACTTTAGGTCTAGATTGGTTCAGTACAGCATAATAGGATCTTTGCCTAGATTTAGTTCTATAGCCTAGTCCGGATCGATTTAGAATGGACTTCTGTTTTCCAAGAATCATGTCAAGACCCTTGGAACCAGAAGTGAATCGTTCTAAGGCAGCTCTAAGATCCTTAACTTGAGTTTTCAGGGAGGAGTTCTCTTTCTCAAGTTTTTCAACTTGAGTAGGGGTTCCTTCTTGAACTTTCTCAGTTAAGGGTCTAGAGTCAGCCCCCTCTTTCAGGAGTTTTACTTCCTGTCGGAGGGATTCGACTCGGAGTTTAGCTTTCGCCAAATCTCGAGAAAGATACAAAATTAGTTCGTTTAATTGACTTCTATTGAAACCACTTACCTTGATTTCTCCGTCCTCTGAAAAGGTCAGTCTGTCATCGTCCTGTTCTTATTCTGATTCAGTCTCGACTTCTTCTGAGGCGGTCAGGGCTAGTAGGTTTAACTGGGGTGCCTCTTCTTCTTCCTCTGAGGAAGATTCGTCCCAGGTTGCTTGGAGTGCTTTCTTTCTTCTTGTCTTCTTGGTCTCCTTTAGGTTCGGACACTCCGTCTTGTAGTGACCCTTCTTCTTGCACTCGTAGTAGGTCACGTTGGGCTTGTTTTTGTCATTTGCGGGTTCAGATGGTTCGTCCCTTCTTCGGCTTGTTTTCCGTCTGTTGGTTTGGTTCTTTAATTTTTTATAGTAGCTTCGGGCCAGTCGAACCAGCTCAGGTCAATCTCCTTCTTCGTCTTCTGAGTCTGAGTCTGAGTTAGACTCGGGTTCTGGTTGAGGCTTCTTCTTTGTTGTTCTTCCAGTTTTTCCTGCAACAAAGGCAATACTTTTCTCGGTCATATTGCAGTTAGTCTGTTCGTGTAATTCTAGTTCAGAAAAAAGTTCATCTAACTTTATTTTTGAAAGATCCCTTGAAACTTTGTATGCATCTACCATAGATGCCCACAAAGTGTTTCTTGGGAAAGCATTTAGTGCGTACCTTATTAAGTCACGGTTTTCGACCTTGTGACCAATAGTGTGTAGACCGCTCATTAGTTCTTGGATTCGGGCATGAAGTTGCGCTGCCGTTTCGTTGTCGGTCATTTTGATGGTATACAGCTTGTTTAGGAGCAGATCTCTCTTGCTGATCCTAGTGTCTGATGTTCCTTCATGCAGCTTGATCAGTTTCCCCCACAGCTCCTTGGCACTGTTGAAAGGGCCCACCCGGTTCAGTTCCTCTTTTGTTAAACCGCATTGTAGGGTCTGAGTTGCCTTTGCATCGACTTCTATTTTGCGCTTCAGAGCGGTGTCCCATTCTGAGTAGGTCTGAGGTACTCCTTCAGCGTTCTTGGGAATCTCCAGTCCGGACTGGATGATTATCCACATGTCCACCTGAGTTTTCAGGTGGACCTCCATTCTGCTCTTCCAGTAGGAAAAATCTTCCCCACTGAAGAGAGGTGGTCTTGCAGTGCTGAATCCCTCTTGCATGGTCATTTATCTGAGACTTTAAGAAAAAAAAGAGAGATCCCAAGACTTGGTCTTGGATTAATAGTGCGGGATTAAGAAGAAAATATTTGTCGAGGGGTGTTGCACCAACCTCGACTTACGAGAGAAATTTCAAAAAAAAAAGAAAACGTAAAAATCCGAAAAAAATCTCAAATTGGTGGTTGCACCAAATTTGAGCTTCCCCGCTCTGATACCACTTGTTGGATCGAGAGAAACGATAGAGGGGGTGAATATCGTTAAAAATTTTCGGAAGAGAGTTAGAGCAAGTACGCAGTGGAAAACACAAACGCAAACACAGATGATTTTACTTGGTTCGGAGCCTGGGTCGACTCCTACTCCAAGGCCCATGGTCGTTGACCGTTTACTGAGGGCAATTCTATAATCGCGCAAAGATTCTTACAAAAGTTTACAGTTGTAGTACAGTACTAGTATAACAGAAATGAAAGAAATCAGTTCTTCGTTACCGACGTCCGATATGAAATGTTTCTAGGAGCAGAGGGACGTCGTCGGCGCTTTCGTGTCGAGTTGGAAGGTTTCTGGAGCGAAGCGCAGGAGCAGAAGAACGTAACAGCGTTGGAAGAGGTTGTCTTCAGGCTTGAGGGGTCGAGGGCCTTTTATAGGGTTCTGAGGGCGCCTGGGAGCACGGGGGCGCCCTCCACGTGGCCTGTGATCCCCCCTTCTCGCGGTCAGCGAGTTATCCCTTCAAAGTCGGGATAATGCCTTGACGGGGGCACCCGAGAAGCCGAGGGCGCCCTGGCTGACCTGTTCTGCGGAAGTCTCGGCTGGATAATTTTATCCTCTTCGCTGGCTTCAAGTGTGGGGCGCCCTGGTGGCTGGGGGCGCCCTGGGTGTTGGGGGCGCCCTGGGTGTTGGGGGAGCCCTGGCTGCTGAGGGCGTCCCGGCCAGTATTCAGCCGAAGCTCCTTTTGCTTCATTTGTTTTGTGTTCACCTTGGGGGCGCCCGGGACACTCAGGGCGCCCTACTCAGTTGCTGCCTCACTCCTTTAAGGCTCTCTGAGCTGCAGACACTCATTCCTTTGGTCCTGCATCCAGGGTTAGTCCGAAAACAACATAAAGCATTAAGTTGTTAGTTTTATACAGCCTTAGTTGTCTTGGTTCTGACTTTGGGTTTCCAAAATGGAACCCTAGGTCGAACCGACGCCTACTCTTCCCTCAACGGAGAACGCGTCGTCACCTACTCCTCTCAGGAGAGTTTACCTGTTGCCAACCGGCTCCTCTGGTTGGACTTTTGCCCAGCAGTCCTTCGCCAGGACTTCAGTACCAAACTGTCCTTCGCCTGGTGCCTAGCATTCCTTCGCTAGGTCTTGATGACTAGCAGCCCTTCGCTAGTTGCCTAGTAGTCCTTCACTAGGACTTGGTGACTAGCAGCCCTTCGCTAGTTGCCTAGTAGTTTTTCACTAGGACTTGGTGACTAGCAGCCCTTCGCTAGTTGCCTAGTAGTCCTTCACTACGACTTGGTGACTAGCAGCCCTTCGCTAGTTGCCTAGCAGTCCTTCGCTAAGGCTTTGTCTCCTGGCATTCCTTCGCCAGGTGCCTAGCAGTCCTTCGCTAGGGCTTTTCCTGCACACTTGAGTAACATATTAGAAAACAAATAAGACTTAACTTTTGAACCCTTTGCCATTTATCAAAACACAGGTTTGACTTGGGTGCTGTCTGCACCAACAATTTTTAGGTCTATCAGTGAGTTTTCACCAAAACTCACTTATGGACCTAAGATATTTGGATTTCTCAAAATCTAATATCAATAGTTAGAGTTGAGCTAGGAGATGATATTTTTGGTGTCCAAACTTCTAGTGATTATGAATTATGTTGCAATAGGAGTTTTCTAGGATGAATCAGTGGGTTTCGGTGAAAACTCACTGATAGACCTAGGATACTTGGATTTCTCCATACTTGATATCTCTATTTAGAATTTACTAAGGAGATATTATTTCTGATGTGCAAACTTAGTACCAATAATTTTCAGTTATGTTCTCTAAACGTATCATTTGGCACACAAAGATGTATAAATATGACTGCATCTTGGGCACAGTTAAAAGAAACCTCTCTTTCAACATGATTTCAAAAATATAAAGAGATAATTTTTTTATATTTGATTAATCTAAATTAATATAATAAATAATATTTAATAAATATATTAATATATAAAAAACCTATCAAAATACGTGATTTCAGATTCAAACGCAGAGCCTGAAGTCATCCTAGGAGGACCTGATGTCAAATAACTTCAGATCCTATAAATAATTAATTTAATAAATAATAATTAAATATAAAAAATATTTTTAAAATAAATGAATTTTCAGTGCCCTTTGGCCTGAAGTCATTTGACTTCAGGCCCAAGGCTTGGCTTCAATAACTCTTAGTTATTGTGAATTGTAAGCAAACTAGAGCAGAATAAGATGCAAATACTTAAAATTCCAATCAAATTTAAAGACCTTTTCTTATTCTTCTTCTTCGGTACTTTCTTAGGTAGTCAACATCTCAGTTTCAGATGGAGCCACAATAACTAAGAGTTATTGAAGCCAAGCCTTGGGCCTGAAGTCATCTGACTTCAGGCCCAAGGGCACTGAAAATTCATTTATTTTAAAAATATTTTTTTTATATTTAATTATTATTTATTAAATTAATTATTTATAGGGTCTGAAGTTATTTGACTTCAGGTCCTCCTAGGATGACTTCAGGCCCTGCGTTTGAATCTGAAATCATGTGTTTTGATAGGTTTTTTATATATTAATATATTTATTAAATATTATTTATTATATTAATTTAGATTAATCAAATATAAAAAATTATCTCTTTATATTTTTGAAATCATGTTGAAAGAGAGGTTTCTTTTAACTGTGCCCATGATGCAGTCATATTTATACATCTTTGTGTGCCAAATGATACGTTTAGAGAACATAACTGAAAATTATTGGTACTAAGTTTGCACATCAGAAATAATATCTCTTAAGTAATTTCTAAATAGAGATATCAAGTATGGAGAAATTCAAGTATCATAGGTCCATAAGTGAGTTTTCACCGAAACCCACTTATTCATCCTAGAAAACTCCTATTGCAACATAATTCATAATCATTAGAAGTTTGGACACCAAAAATACCATCTCCTAGCTCAACTCTAACTATTGATATTAGATTTTGAGAAATCCAAATATCCTAGGTTCATCAGTGAGTTTTAGTGAAAACTCACTGATAGACCTAAAAATCTCCCATTGCAACATAATTTATAATCATTAGAAGTTTGGATACCAAAAATACTATCTGCTAGCTCAACTCTAACTATTGATATTGGATTTTGAGAAATCCAAATATCCTAGGTCCATCAGTGGGTTTTGGTGAAAACTCACTGATAGTTTTAGTGAAAACTCACTGATAGACCTAAAAATCTTCCATTGCAACATAATTTATAATCATTAGAAGTTTGGACACCAAAAATACCATCTCCTAGCTCAACTCTAACTATTGATATTGAATTTTGAGAAATCCAAATATCCTAGGTTCATCAGTGGGTTTTGGTGAAAACTCACTGATAGACTTAAAAATCTCCTATTGCAACATAATTTATAATCATTAGAAGTTTGGACACCAAAAATATCATCTCCTAGCTCAACTCTAACTAGAACTATTGATATTTTTATTTAATTTAGTTATATTTATCCAAGATTGTGTTCAGGCCCAAGGAGGGCCTGAACATTTCTTATGCCTGGAGGGCCTGAACACATCTGTGTTCAGACCCTCATAGCGTGACTTCAGACCCTGCGTTTTAATCTGAAATTACGTGTTTTGATAGGTTTTTTATATATTAATATATTTTTAAAATAGGAAAAAAATTTGAGTCCACGTCGGGCCTGAATCAAAAGATTTCAGGCCCACGCTGCCTGAAATCTGTTGATTTCAATTTTTTTATATTTTAATATATTTATTAAATATTATTTAATATATTAGTTTTTATTAATCAAATATAAAAAATTATTTATTTATATTTTTAAATCACGTTGGATGAGATATTTTTTAACTGAAATATTTTTCGATTTTTACCTTATATTTTTTAGCGCCGATTCCATAATATATTATTTTAAAATAAAAGTCTGAAAAATCATGTGCAGACGTCTAGGAATTTGTTACTGAGAGAGAAAGAAAAAGGCAGTTGTTAGCAGGAGGGATATAAGAGGAAGTTCACTAAAATGAGTGCGCCCTTTGATGAAAATGAAATCATGGTATGTCTTTTGGTAAATACCAATTCTTAGGTATGCCCTTTGTTAAAAAGCCGAAAATATATCAAGTGTATAATTATTTTTTTAAAGATAAAACTATGAAAGATGTTTGATAATTTTTTTAAAAAAACATTTACTGACTATGATAGATACACATTCTTCAAAATAATAAAACTTTAGCCTTTAAATTAAACACATATTACATTACTTATGTTAAAAAACGATTAATTATCTCGTTCTGCTAATTCATCTTAAGATTAATATAAAAAAAGACATAGATTATTAATCCGATTATTATAATTAGTACGTGGACACGTATACACCCCTGAATAAGGTAAAGTTAATTTTAGTTGGATTGTTGATCACATTTTTTAAATATTAAATTAATTAATGTTTTTAATTATTTTGGGAGAAAAATAAAAGAAGAGAAAAGTCCATGCCAAAACTTGACTAAGAAGACAGCCATCATTGCAGCACATAAATGCTTGCCGATTGGTTTTCTTCAATCAAATCCTTGTCATTAAATGTAGCCACCAACAAAAACAAAAAACAATAATAATAATAATGATAATTAATCTCCCTTTTTACCAATAATTAAAAAACGCAAATGAATATTTTATTCTTTAATTTCTCCTCTCCTCTACATTAACAAAATTTAAAAACTATTTAAAAAATATCTTGCTCTATTATTATTATGACATATGTAACTAAGTTGCTCCAGTAGTTTTAATATTCTCCTCAGAGTAATAGTTAATATGTATGATGTTATTATGATATTAAAATCTGATAAATTTAATATATTCATTTTCTACACGTTAATAATATCATTCAAATTAATAATTTTTATGATTTATTTTGTTGGCGTTAATTTGTTAATTTTGAGACAGAATTGACAAGGTACTGCAGGAGCGAATAATTTTTTTTTCAACTCCTACTTTTAATATTGATAAAAAATTAAATATTAATTAAAATAATTTTTATTTATCAAAATTGATCTAATTAGATTAAATTAACAAAATAATATTAAAACAGTTTTAATCAAAATTATATTTTATTAATTAAAGGAAAATGATATACTCAGTGAAAAATTTTAAAAAAAATCAGTAAATAATGTGACACTTTATATGTAGTGATCTTCGACGGATTCACCATGCTCTCAGGATATAATTTAATTCAGAATAGCGAGCAGAGACCGCCGATGATGTCCGAGCGATAATCAGACATGTACTTACAAAATACCACGTCATTTATTGAGTATTTCATTGGATTTTTTCACTGAGTGTATCAGAACTCTTAATTAAATGTGCTATAACAAGGTTGGACAAAAATATTTTCAAGAATATCCCTGTTATTTTTTAAAAAAAATGGGTTTCGTTAGTAAGTTTTAAACTCTAGATAGTATTTTGAAAGAGTGAAATATATTTCAAACACCTAAGGTGCTAAATGAAACTTTCCTTTTATCGTTGAACCCAGCAAATCCCGACGACAATGGGTTGGTCGTTCATTGGATACAGGCGGCGGGCTCCGATATAATCATCCAATAAAATCCAGGTAAACCCGAAGAGTGTACGGATCTATTTCTGATCATTGCCGCGCCGGCAGAGGCGAACGCCTGCAAGAATGCTTCCCGGTTAGGTACGGTGCAAGGCCGGTCGCATTGTCGCGCGTGGCACTTAGTTAAACACGCCGCGCGGGTCCCGCATTGGCTTCATCCAAACTTGGCCTTTTGCGTAACCGACTCGCACAACATACAGTTCGCTCATTGGATTGGAGCAGTGGCCCCGGGTTAAATTACCGAGTAATATCCGGGGTGAAGTAAGCCGTTCAAAAGGAAGATGCGCCACAGCTAAACAGGTAAGTTATTGTTAAACTCGTTCTAATTCGGGCCGTTTAAAATTTATATTACATACGAGCATTTTGATGGCCGACGACTTACTCGGTTGACGAGAGAGATATCAAAATCCCGTCTGTTTGTTGCTTCCATCTCCGTTCCTCTTCAATCCAACTCTATCGGTAGATCGCATAGGAAGGGGAGATCCGCGCCGCGGTCGATCTACTCCGAGAGCAATTGCGCAGCCACTCAATGTCGGGTGTTTGAAGAACCTTGATTACGATTCCGGGTAATGTTTATTTATGTGCTGAATCTCTGATCTATTTTTTCTAGAATCTTTGATTGCTTATTATCTCGCAGACTTCATTCAGTTCGAAATTCTGGGGGTTTTTCCCCTTCCTTCGTGTTGTTTTAGATTTAATCGTGGAGATTTGGGATGAAGCATACCTGATTCGGGTTGTTTGCGTGACTTGAGATCCAATAATTGTGTTGTTTTTTTAGTTTTTCGGTGCCAACTGCAAAAAAAAACAAAAAAAAAATTGTTCTGAGCCTAGTAAACCCGGAGGCTGAGCTACCATTAAATGCTACTGGCTGCAATGTCGAAACCTAATCTTTTTCATTTTTGTTTTTAAAATCTGTAACAGAGCGTTGAGTTGCTTTTAATTCGCTTGTTTTTGATAAAAATTTCAGATAGTCGCAGGAATTTTGCTTCCCTGAGCTAGCATTTAATGCTACTGGCTGCAATGTCCAAACCTAATCTATTTCATTTTTGTTTTTAAAATCTGTAACAGAGCGTTGAGTTGCTTTTAATTCGCTTGTTTTTGATAAAAATTTCAGATATCGATGTGTCGGACGTATTGTTATTTGGGATTTGAGAGAAAGCTCCCTAATTTGGTGAGGAAAGGCTTTTGTTTTTTTAGTCTGAGCTGAAACCAACGCACTAGCAATGGCGAGGAGAGGGAGAAGGGACGGGCTCCGATGGAGCAAGCTCTACAGCTTTGCCTGCGTCCGCCCCACCGTGTTAGATGATGAGCAACCTTCCTCCTTCGTTGGACCCGGTTACTCCCGCATTGTCCACTGCAACCAGCCGCAGCTCCACCGTAAGAAGCCCTTCAAGTACTCCAGCAATTATATCACCACCACGAAATACAATATCATCACTTTCCTTCCAAAAGCTCTCTTTGAGCAATTCCGCCGCGTAGCCAATGTCTATTTTCTCCTGGCTGCAGTCCTGTCCCTTACCCCTGTTTCCCCTTTCACTCCGGTAAGCATGATTGCGCCTCTGGCGTTTGTTATTGGGTTGAGTATGGCAAAAGAGGCACTGGAAGATTGGCGGAGATTTATGCAAGATATGAAAGTAAATAGCCGAAAGGTCAGCGTCCACAAGGCAGAGGGACAGTTCAGTTACGAACAATGGCAGAACATTCGTGTTGGGGAGGTCGTGAAGGTTGAGAAGGACCAATTTTTTCCAGCTGACTTGCTTCTACTATCCTCAAGCTACGAAGACGGGATTTGTTATGTTGAGACAATGAATTTGGACGGTGAGACAAATTTGAAGGTCAAAAGGTCTTTGGAAGTGACTCTGGCTTTGGGTGATGATCAGACTTTTAGAGATTTTACAGCTATCATAAGGTGTGAAGACCCAAATCCTAGTCTATATAGTTTCGTAGGTAATATTGACTTTGAACAACAGCTCCATTCACTTGAGCCAAATCAGATTCTGCTCAGAGATTCAAAGCTTAGGAACACTAGTTACGTCTATGGGGTGGCTATCTTTACTGGTCATGATAGCAAAGTTATGCAGAATGCCACTAAATCACCTTCTAAGAGGAGCAGAATTGAGAAGAAAATGGATCAAATCATATACTTTCTCTTTACTATTCTTGTACTCATTTCAGTGATTAGTTCAATAGGGTTTGCCGTGATCACCAAATATAAGATGCCAGATTGGTGGTACTTGCGGCCAGATGAGGGAACAAGCTTGTATGATCCGAAAAGGGCAGCGTTATCTGGTCTATTCCATCTGATAACTGCTCTTATTCTCTATGGATATCTGATACCTATTTCTCTATATGTTTCTATAGAAGTCGTCAAGGTCTTACAAGCTACGTTCATTAATGGAGATGTTCTCATGTACGACGAGGACACAGGAAATCATGCACAAGCACGAACTTCAAACTTAACTGAGGAGCTTGGGCAAGTTGATACAGTTCTATCTGATAAAACGGGTACTTTAACATGCAACCAGATGAATTTTTTAAAATGTTCCATTGCTGGAGTTTCATATGGCGTACTTTCTAGTGAAGTGGAAATTGCTGCTACCAAGCAGATGGAATCAGAAGCTACTGGTACTCCTCGGCCGCAAAGTGGCACTCATGATATTTGGAGAGATGATGCATATATTCATGGGTCACCAACAACTGATTTGATACATGAGAAAAAGTTCACCATTGATAATCCAGGAAAGCCTCCCATTAAAGGTTTCAGTTTTGAAGATGACAGGCTAATGCATGGAAATTGGGTAAAGGAGCCCACAGCTGATACCATTCTTCTGTTCTTCAGGATCCTTGCTTTGTGCCACACTGCAATTCCTGAACCAAATGAGGAAATTGATGGCTTCACTTATGAAGCTGAATCTCCAGATGAAGCAGCATTTCTTGTTGCAGCTAGGGAATTTGGCTTTGAATTTTGTAAGAGAACACAATCTAGTGTGTTCATTAGGGAGAAATATTCTCCTACTGAGGACTCCGTGGAGAGGTAACAACTTGTTTTGCATGTTGTAATCACTAGGTTGTCATTTTCATTTGAAATTCATGGCAACTTGATGGTTTGTTCTACCATAGGGAGTTGAAGATTCTCAATCTGCTGGAATTCAACAGCAAAAGGAAGAGAATGTCTGTAATTGTGCGTGATGAGATTGGGAAAATTTTCCTTTTCTGCAAAGGTGCTGATAGGTATGTCTTAACTTTTATTTTGTGGAATCTAAATTTTTATGAGCAGATATATCTGTTTGTGCAAATTAAGTGTTCAGTCAGATCAGAAATTACTGATCTATGGGTGAATGTAAATTAAATTGAAACTCATATTTGATTTATGAGATTATTTCTCTTGCACAGCATTATTTTTGATAGACTGGCTAAAAATGGAAGATTGTACGAGACTGAAACAAGCAAACATTTAACTGAATATGGAGAAGCAGGGTTGCGAACGTTAGCACTAGCATATAAAGTGCTAGATCAATCTGAATATTCTGCTTGGAATGCAGAATTCCTAAAAGCGAAAACTACTATTGGATCTGATAGAGAAGCTCTAGTTGACCGAGTCTCTGATTTAATGGAAAGAGACTTGATTCTTGTTGGTGCAACTGCCGTGGAAGATAAATTACAGAAAGGGGTAAGCTTTTAAAGGATTCTCTATGACAAGTTGTTCTTTCTTCTTTACTTCATCTAACAATGCCCCTGCTTCCTGTACAGGTTCCTCAATGTATAGACAAATTAGCCCAGGCTGGTATCAAGATCTGGGTGCTTACGGGTGACAAGATTGAAACTGCAGTTAACATAGGGTACGAACCTGTAGGCTCTCTAATCATTCACATAGTTTTATTGAGGAAAGGGAAAGGCAAATGGCCTGCCCATCTCTCTCTCTCTCTCTGGGAGCAAACATTCATTTGGTGAAGCCAAATTTTATACTCAAGACCTTGGCAACAAATGCCAAGATCTTTAGCAACTTGGTCACGAGCACCTTCTAGTCTTTCACATAGCCATCTTCTAAGTCTCGTTTGTTAACAATTTCAGATAGCTGACCACAAGTCATAATTGATGGGATAAAATCTTTTGTATTGAAAGGAAATTCTTTTTTTTATACCATTCTTTTGTTTTCAGATATGCTTGCAGTTTGCTTAGGCAAGGCATGAAACAAATTTACCTATCTACTGTAAACAATGACATGCTGATACAGGATGCTAACAAGGTAAATGGTTGTCATTTTCATTCCATTTTTATCCACTTGTATTCAATTACCACCAGGGATCAAATTGAGGTGCTAGAGGCCTAATCATAAATACTGCCTCCACCAATGCCGATCTTCTGTGAACTGGTAACATTCTTTTGATGCATGTTATTCGTGACCCTAAACCCCATAGCGCATTTAAATTTAGGGTCTCTGGTAGTCTTTACTCTTGCAGACTAAGTGACCATCATTTTAGGATTTTGACTCTAAGGTTGCTCTTAATTTTCCCCAATTCAGAAGAGTCAATAGAGATCTTCATATTCTCTTTTGCAACCTATAATTTCTTATGATCTCAATAGGTTTGGTGAAGAAAGTATCTATTGGCTTAGATTTGGTGTTTCCTAGTTGCAACTATCTTTGAAAGTGCTTCTCAAAAAACTTGCAATAACTCTTTCAAGAAGCCTATTGAGATTAATATACATAATTATAATTTCCATTGTTTGCTAGCCCAAATATAGGCAGAATAATGGTCATGGCCTTATTAAGTGAAAGAACCGGTCACTCATTTTTTTTTTTTTTTTTGGCAAAAGAGGAGCGGCCCCTTTTTTGTTTAGGATATTCACAGAGAGCTCTACAAAATTTGAGTTGACAGTTGGGATCGTGGGATATAAACTAGTAGTGTTTCATTAACCTATGATCTTTGGAATCACAATTCAAACGACCCATTCATTTAATCAATGAGTCAAATTGTATAATCTGCACATGACCTATTTATAAATAGGATGATCCATTATTCCGCAAAAGGTCATACGCTGACCCCGGACGCCCCACACGGCCAGTCCCATAATCATTTGTAGAGAGGTAAATCGGGAAACTGAGTAGACCACCACATGGGAGGTAGGATGATCAATTATTGAACCATATCTAAGACCTGTTAATTAAAATGGTTAGACGGATATGCGACATGACTTGTATAATTCTATAAGTGAAATGATAACTCATTTAACAAACTCAAATAAACAAAATACAAACAATGCACTAGTTTTTTTAGTACATATCTGAACCTACAAACTGCTCTTGTCAACTGTTTTCATCCTTATACAAAAATGTCAATTTTTTGTGAAGCCGATGATTGAGTTAGGGCATGCTTCTAAAGTGATATAAAATTGTAAAATGATAACCTAACTTCTATGCCAATAACCTCTAGTCAGCGGATTTGCTTATCAAATCATTCCTAGATTAGTTATATATGAAAGTTGAGCTTTCATAATAATTTTTAGTGAGTTTGAGGCAGTGTGTTAGAATCAACTTGCAAATACTAGGCCTAATTAATACAAGGTTTAAAAGTATAGTTTATATTGTTGAATAATAAACATAGATAGAGGGGACTATTGTGGGCATCTAACCCTGCTAGTTTTCCTGTTAATTTTAACTGTTACATCTATTTTGGTTCATGAAAAAAATTATTTATCTCTGGTGATTGATCAGGCAGCCAAAGAGAACCTTTTAATGCAAATAGCTAATGCCTCTCAAATGGTCATGCTGGAGAAGGACCCATATGAAGCATTTGCTTTGATAATTGATGGGAAAACACTGACATATGCATTAGAGGATGATATGAAGAATAATTTCCTGAACCTAGCAGTCAATTGTGCATCTGTCATATGCTGCCGTGTCTCACCTAGGCAGAAAGCACTGGTATCTTATGCAATCTATTACTCATTCAGTGACTTTCATGTGCAAAATTTGCAATGCAAGTTTTATATTAAGAGACAAACTGTTTTTCTCTTGCTTTAGGTAACAAGGTTAGTAAAAGAAGGTACAGGAAAAGTTACTTTAGCCATAGGTGATGGTGCAAATGATGTGGGCATGATCCAAGAGGCTGATATTGGTGTTGGTATCAGTGGTGTGGAAGGGATGCAGGTTGGTATTATTACATGATAGGCACCTGTTTCAATTTCAGTAGTTATGGACTTGCTATTTTGATTACATGATTGCATTGACTTTTCTCAGGCGGTCATGGCTAGTGATTTCTCCATTTCTCAGTTTAGATTCCTAGAAAGACTTCTTGTTGTCCACGGCCATTGGTGCTACAAGAGGATAGCACTTATGGTGAGAGCAAATGACAACAACTAATTTTGCAGTACTTTTGCACTTAATACTTTTAGGTACCTATTCTACTGTAGAAAAGTACTGATTCAGAATTTCCTTTTGGTTTCAGATTTGTTATTTCTTCTATAAAAACATAGCATTTGGGCTCACAATATTCTACTTTGAGGCATACACTGGCTTTTCTGGGCAATCAGTATATGACAACTGGTATATGCTCCTGTTCAATGTCGTTCTAACGTCATTGCCAGTCATAACATTAGGCGCCTTTGAGCAAGATGTTTCTTCTGATGTATGTTTACAGGTATTCCAGTAAGCTTGTTTTCTCCAACTACAATTATATTCCCACAATATTTTCACCAACTACACCAGTGAACTGGTTTTGCAGTTCCCAGCATTGTACCAACAAGGACCAAAGAACCTATTTTTCGATTGGTATAGGATTATCGGCTGGATGTTCAACGGCCTCTACACATCCATCGCCATATACTTCCTCAACATCGGGATGCTATACCGTCAGGCATTTCGTGCCGGAGGGCAGACGGCAGATATGGCTGTTGTCGGAACCACAATGTTCACCTGCATCATTTGGGTAGTCAATGTGCAAATTGCCCTTATTATGAGCCACTTCACATGGATCCAGCATCTCTTTGTTTGGGGCAGTGTTGCCACATGGTACCTATTCTTGGTTGCGTACGGAGCCTCGTCGCCGACAATCTCCCAGAACTCCTACCAGATACTCTCGGAAGCTATCGGACCAGCACCCATGTTTTGGATTGCAACTGTTATAGTCACTTGTGCATGCAACATTCCCTATTTAGTGCACATCTCCTTCCAGAGGATGTTCAATCCATTGGATCACCATGTGATTCAGGAAATCAAATATTACAAGAAGGATGTGGAGGACCAACGCATGTGGAAAAGAGAGAAGAACAAGGCTCGTCAAAAGACTAAGATTGGGTTTACTGCTAGGGTCGATGCCAAGATCAGGCAGCTCAGAGGGAGATTAAACAAGAGAGTCCTATCGACTTCGCCCAAAACTGTACAACAACAGATCATCTGAGGCCGTATATACATACATACATACATTTTTATGTTCTTTTCTTACTATAGTTAAGGTTTCCAAATTCAAATTATTCAATTTTGATCGCTAATGGATTCGTTACATAGAAGTCTTCTTCCAGGGTTTGCTAAGTGCTTCCCATTGTATAAATTGTGGAACATGGACAGTATGCTGTACCAACCTTCATGGAAATATATAGTTGTTTTATACGTAAAGCAAATTCATTTTCATTGTTGTTGCTACTTTTTAGTTCAATCATTCAATATGAGTAGCGGATAGGCTTCGTCATTATTGATTTCAAACTATATTGTGCTTGTTTTCTTTGTATATTTCATAATTATACACCTCTTTTGACTGTAAAACATTTTAAATGTATTTTTTTTTGGAGAAATAATTAATAATATTTCAGGAGATGATCTATTCATCTCTGTGACTTTATATAAGTGTCAGAGCTTTGCTGGCATAGAGAACAAGATTGGTCCCCGTGCACTCCATACAATGCAAGGAGGGGGAAAAAACTATTTTATATATAATTGTTTAGAAAATAATAACATATACATTTGAAAAATGCTCAAGAAATTATGAAATAAAAAACAATAATCCCTAAATTTATTATCATTATTCGTGAGCTGTCCTCTCGATAATGATGATGAATATGCTGTTAAAATGAAGAACCTCATCAAGCGTGGGGCCCCTACTAGGCGAACAACAACAAGAATGACGAACATAAATCATACGACGACAAACAGGTGCATAGGATTTTAAAAAGAGAAGTGATTCGGACGTCCCGATTTGTACTCAATTAGTCAATTGTGGACGCTATCGTGGACCAGAATGAGTAGCATAAAAATTATATGTATATAATCATGATATATTATCACTATAATACTGGTTGATTTTGATTTCATTGGTCATGGAACAACCAATGATACTGGTTTATATAACTCCTTTGCAAAAATTGATCAGTTACGTCCCAACAATTGAGACGGTTTCAGAAACCGTTTGTTACTTCCTAATTTTTATGATGGTAAAAATTGAGGAAGCATGCTATAAATTTGGTCCCTGGTTCCTACTCCTCTTTTGTCTTCTTCTTGAGACAAAAATACACCATCGCTTTGCAAAGGAGAAAGGGCCGGAAGCATCAAATTGCGTTGCAGTCATTTTCCTTAATTAAAACAACGATGACTGGAGGTATATGGTTTGCAAGTTTATATTTTTACATTTGGTATCAGAGCTTTTTACTGTCTCTGCCTCATTGTTTGGTAAGGAGAGCAATTTACTGCCTCTGCCTCATTTTTCTGCCGACTTTTTCTTTTGATTCTTTCATCATGCAAAACAAAGATTGTAAGCGCTTTGCAAAGACACTTACCTGTCGTCGAAATTTGAGTTTCTTCCCCACCAATCTTTTGTTCCAAATCGCAATTTCTACATTTTTGGAACGCCGCCTGCAGGCGTCGGCGAAGCCATCGCGTCACGGGGCTGCTGGCATCGGCGAAGCCATCACAGGGCTGCTGGTGAGCGGCCGGCATCAGCGGCGTTGTATGGGCTGCAGGAAGTTGTCGAGCAGTGTCGGCGTCTCGACGTCGTGGAATTGATGGATTTTGGAATAGGGAGGATTGAAAGGGTCCAGGAAAATTACATTTGGTTGTGAGCCATTAAATCTGATCAATTCCTCTTTGTGAGTGGGTTGAGACACATATTGAGCCGTTGATCAGATTGTATGCCCTTGATCAGATTGTATTGGATAAAAGAATTGCATTTTGTTTCATTTCCTTTTTATATATATATATATATATATATATATATATATATATATATATATATATATATATATATATATAAAATTCATATTATTTCATTATGTTGTTTTGGCCTTATTAATCAACTTTATTTATCCTCTCGATTTTACAACATGATATGGGCAATTAATTATATTTAATTATAGAATTATTGTGACATGTTAATTGATTATATAAAATGTAATAAATTTTATCCCATAGAAAAATTTATTATATTTTATGTAATTGATTTGGATAAAAATGGTATAGGATAATATTGCAATTTTAATTCATTATATAATGTAATAAATTTTATCCTACAGGAAAATTTATTATATTTTATGTGATCGATTTGGATAAAATATCAATTATATGTTTTCTAATTTACCCATAGGGATTAGAAATTAAGAGCATAATTTGATAAATTTATCATATTATTTTATGAATCTAATTGAATTAATGCTTTGGCCCACAGGCAAGTTTTATGTCAGTAGATTCATATTTTAGACATATTTTACATTGGTAGATATGTCATGTTGTTTAATTCGCTTCAAATTTTGTAACATGAGTATGATTAATTTTGTTTTGTAGTTTGTCAACCTGCTAATTTCTCTGATATGATATGTGATGTTCCTGAGCTCCGAGGGGACAATTATAAAATTTGGAAGGAGAGAACTCTCCTTCATTTAGGGTGCAAGGACGTTGATTACGCCATAAGGAAGGATGAACCGCCTGCTGAAAATATTACTCTTTATGAAAAATGGGAGCGATCTAATCGTCTCTCAATAATGTTCATAAAGACCAAGATCTCAGATGGCATTAGGGGTTCCCTTGAGCATTATGACAATGTCCGTGACTTACTGAAGGCAATCGATGATCAATTTGTGTCTTCAGACAAGGCATTAGCTAGCACCCTAATTCACCAATTCTCATCCAGGAAACTAAGTGGGATACACGGTGTACGTGACCACATTATGAGGATGAGGGACATTGCGGCTCAATTGAAGAGACTTGAGGTTGAGATGTCTGACTCTTTCCTAGTGCATTACATTCTCAACACTTTACCATCGCAATATACCCCATTTAAAATCTCTTATAATACACATAAAGAGAAATGGTCAATTAATGAACTTATGACCATGTGTGTTCAAGAGGAGGGTAGACTTGCTATAGAAGAGGGTGAGAAGGTAAATTTGACTACACCTGGAAAGAAGAAGACATTTCAAGCCAAGGACAAGGGCAAGATTCCTGCCAAAAGGGACATTCAGAAAAGTTCCAAATGTTTCTTCTGCAAGAAGAAAGGGCATTTAAGGAAAGATTGCACCAAGTTCAAACAGTGGCTTGACAAGAAAGGTACTCAACTCTCTTTTGTTTGTTATGAATCTAACATGATTGATGTTACTCATGACACATGGTGGATTGACTCTGGTTCTTCAATTCATGTTACCAACTCCTTGCAGGGCTTACAAGACCTACGGAAACTAGTGGGAAGTGAGTGTTACATTTATTCTGGAAACAAAATGTCCTCACATGTGGAAGCCATTGGCATTTGCAAGCTTGTTTTAGATAGTGGTTTTATTTTAAGTTTGGAAAAGACATTTTATATTCCTAGTTTTGCTAGGAATCTAATTTCAATTTCAAGACTTGTATCTGTTGGATATTCCTTTAATTTTTCAAATTCATCTTTCAGTATTTCTTATGAATCTGAAATTATTGGATGTGGTACATTGTCTGATGGTCTTTTTCGTCTTAATTTAGAAAATGATAATTACTATTCTTCTATGCATGTTGGTGTTAAACGATGTGTCATTAATGAGAGTTCCTCTAATTTGTAGCACAGGAGATTAGGTTATATCTCCATTGAAAGAATTAAGAGGTTGGTACATGATGGAGTACTTAGTGCTCTTGATTGGACCGATTTTAGTACTTGTATAAACTGCATTAAAGGTAAGCAGACCAACAAGTCAAAGAAAGGTGCCAAGAGGAGTTCTAAATTGTTAGAAATAATTCATACAGACATTTGTAGTTTTGATTTATAATCATACCGTAACAAGTACTTCATCTCCTTTATTGATGACTATTCTCGTTACATCTATTTCTACTTATTAGACAGCAAAAGTGAAGCACTTGATGCTTTCAAAAATTTTAAGGCTGAAGTAGAGAAACAATGTGACAAACAAATTAAGATCGTAAGATCTGATAGAGGAGGAGAGTACTATGGTAGATACACTGAGAGTGGACAAGCAACCGGTCCATTTGCAAGGTTTCTTCAAGATTGTGGGATTGTTGCCCAATACACCTTACCTGGTTCTCCAGATCAAAATAGTGTAGCTGAGAGAAGAAACCGAACTTTAATGGACATGGTTAGGAGCATGCTTGCTAGCTCCAAACTTCCTAGGTCCTTATGGACTGAAGCCTTAAAGACGATGATGTACATATTAAACCGAGTTCCAACCAAAGCTGTCCAAAAGACACCTTTTGAATTGTTTAAAGGTTGGAAACCAAGTTTACGACATCTACGCGTTTGGGGATGCCCAGCCGAGGTGAGGATTTATAATCCACATGAAAGGAAGTTAGACCCGAGGACCTTAAGTGCATATTTTGTTGGTTATGCCGAAAGATCCAAGAGATATAGATTTTATTGCCCTTCTCACTGCACTAGATTTGTGGAATCAAGAAATGCCAAATTTCTTGAAAATGATTTAATCAGTGGGAGTGATCGTTTTCAAGACCCTGGTCTTGGGAAAGATCATCAAGATACTCAATGCTCCACTTCAACTAGTAGACCAATTGTTATAGTTCATAATGCGCCTTGTGTTCATGCGCATATTGAGCAACAGGTCCAAGAGGTTCCACAAACTGCTGATCCAAATTCAGAAGATCCTGAGGTTCACAAATACCTGAAATTGTTGAACAATTTGTTGAGCAACATGATCCTGCTACACAGGACAGTGTTGATGTAACATTAAGGACTGCTGATCCAAATTCAGTAGACCATGCGGTTCAGTAAATACCTGAAATTGTTGAACAATCTGTTGAGCAACATGATCCTGCTACACAGGAGAGTGTTGATGCAACATTGAGGAGATCTACTAGACCTAAGAGATCAGCAATTTCTGATGATTATGTTATGTATCTACAAGAATGTGACTACAATGTTGGAGCCGAAAATGATCTTGAAACGTTTTCACAAGACATGAGTTCTAATGTATCTGACTTATGGTACAAAGCCATGAAAGAGGAAATGGATTCTATGGCATCTAACAAAGTCTGGGATCTTGTCAAGTTGCCTAATGGTGTAAAAATCATTAGTTGTAAATGGGTCTTTAAAACTAAGAAAGACTCAAAAGGCAACATTGAGAGACATAAGGCTAGACTTGTTGCCAAAGGATTTACTCAGAGAAAAGGGATAGACTACACGGATACCTTTTCTCCTGTATCTAAGAAAGACTCATTTCGTGTAATCATGGCATTAGTAGCTCATTTTGATTTAGAGGTGCATCAAATGGATGTGAAAACAACATTTCTCAATGGTGATCTAGAGGAAGAGGTTTATATGAAACAACCAGAAGGATTTTCCTCTAGTAGTGGTGAGAATTTAGTCTGCAAGTTAAATAAGTCCATATATGGATTAAAACAAGCCTCTCGTCAATGGTATTTAAAATTTCATGATGTTATTACTTCATTTGGTTTTGAAGAAAATATCATGGATGTTTGTATATACCAGAAGGTTAGTGGGAGCAAGATTTGCTTTCTTGTGCTATATGTGGATGATATTTTGCTGGCAACTAATGATAAGGGTTTGCTATATGAGGTAAAACAATTTCTTGCTAAGAGCTTTGATATGAAGGATATGGGTAACGCATCTTATGTCATTGGCATAAAGATTCATAGAGATAGATCTAGAGGCATTTTGGGTTTGTCTCAAGAGACCTATATCAACAAAGTTCTAGAGAGGTTTCGAATGAAGGATTGTTCACCAAGTGTAGCACCCATTGTGAAAGGTGATAGATTCAATTTGAATCAGTGTCCTAAAAATAAGCTTGAACAGGAACAAATGAAAACCATTCCATATGCTTCAGTTGTTGGAAGCCTTATGTATGCTCAAGTCTGTACTAGGCCTGACATTGCATTTGTTGTTGGAATGCTTGGGAGATATCAGAGTAATCCAGGTGTTGACCACTGGCGGGCTGCAAAGAAGGTTATGAGATACCTTCAAGGAACCAAGGATTACATGCTCATGTATAGACGGACTGAGAAGTTGGAAGTCATTGGATACAGTGACGCAGACTTTGCTGGCTGTATTGATTCACATAAATCAACATCTAGTTATGTGTTTATGTTAGCCGATGGGGCTGTGTCATGGAAAAGTGCCAAGCAGACCTTGATTGCTACTTCCACTATGGAGGCTGAGTTCGTCTCTTGTTTTGAAGCAACCTCACATGGTGTATGGTTGAAGAGTTTTATATCTGGGCTTAGAGTTGTGGACTCTATTTCAAAGTCTTTGACATTATATTGTGATAATTCAGCTGCTGTATTTATGGCTAAGAACCATAGAAGTGATAGTCGTAGTAAACATATCGACATTAAGTACTTAGCCATAAGAGAGCGTGTTAAAGAAAAGAAAGTGGTTATTGAACACATAAGCACTGAATTGATGATCGTGGATCCTCTGACTAAGGGCATGCCACCAAAAGGTTTCAAGGATCATGTAGCGCGAATGAGACTTAGTTCCATAATGTAATATTTCTTGTTTCTTTAATCACTCTTATTTAGTTTGGATATTTTTCTCTTGAGTTGTATACATATTTATTGTTTGAAAAATATCATTATGTTTGTACCACAATAAACATTGGGTTTATTTTAACTTGGTTTAGGGTTGATATTGAGAAGTGTAACATATTGTGATACATGGAAGATAATACTCATATTTAGAGGAACTGTCACCATGATTCATATGTTAATATTGTTATATAGTGGATATACATAGACCAAGTGGGAGAATATTGGTTGATTTTGATTCCATTGGCCATGGAACAACCAATGATATTGGTCTATGTAACTCCTTTGCAAAAATTGATCAGTTACTTCCCAACAATTGAGACGGTTTCAGAAACCGTCTGTTACTTCCTAATTTTTATGATGGAAAAAATTGAGGAAGCATGCTATAAATTTGGTCCCTAGTTCCTACTCCTCTTCTGTCTTCTTCTTGAGACAAAAATACACCATCGCTTTGTAAAGGAGAAAGGGCCGGAAGCATCAAATTGCGTTGCAGTCATTTTCCTTAATCAAAACAATGATGGCTGGAGGTATATGGTTTGCAAGTTTATATTTTTACATATAAAACTAATCGAGATTACCAATAAAATAATTCATCGGTCAGTATCTATATTTATCAATAGATTACCGATGCAATTTTCACGGTCGAATAAAAATCTGTTGATGACAAGCTACTGATTGAAATTTCGTACTATTAATATAATTTTCAATGGAATTATAATTCTGTCAGAAAATATACCGATGGAAATATATTCCCGTCGGCAGTGTACGCCGACGAAAATGACATTTCCGTCGGAACAATTTCAACGAAATAAGACTTTCAATCGGAATATTTCCGACATAAATATCATTTCTGTCGGGAATTATGGCATTTTTGTTAGAAGATATCGTAATTTCAGATTCGATATTTACCAACCGATATATATTTCCATCGAAAATCCGTCAGAAATAAAAAAAATTGCAAGGATATATTATTATTATTATTATATAAATAAAACTCATCACAGACGATGATATATAAACAATCACATCTAAATAATCGCATATCCAAACATATATAAACAATCAAATATCCAAATAACTACATATCTAAATACATATATATCCATCCACACATATCAAAATATATATAACTTATAAACTCAAATAGTAATCTATATATCAATAGTAATCTATATATCCATCCACACGTATCAAAATATATATAACTTATAAACTCAAATAGTAATCTAAAGACACAAATAAACTACAATATCTACTAAATATAAAATAAACAGATTGAGAGTCATCTTTGAACCAAATGAAAAAATACTATAATAACAATGACATCTCAATAATAGCAGATAACATTAGAGATGAATAAAATATCATAAAGGAGTCCTAAAAAAACTAAATGAATATATTAAAATATATAAATAGAATAAATATATTTTACAAGGTAAATAAAAATACACATCCAACGATATATATATGACAAATAAAAATGTAAGTTGTAATTAAACACACCTAAAAAAAAGCTAATCAGTTGGGTCAGAGGGTGGACGAGGCAAATAAGCTAACATCGCTCGCATATAATCTATGAGGTCTCTATGTTCTTCCCTAGCTTCCGGTGCTCCTGCTCTCCTTGCATCATCAGCGACCCTCCTTGCTTTATCAGTGACTCTCCTCTGCACATTAATTAGCAGCTATCCATTGCTTCATCTTCTGGTTCATTGATTGAATTTGAGTGCACAGGTCTTGATTTTTTTGTAATATCCTGTGCATTTCATTAGAAGAAGAGGAACTGACACGGCTGCTCCGAGTCCTCAAGAGATCAAATGTAACTTTGGCCTGAGAGCAAAGGGCGTAGAGGGTGGAGCTTTTTGTCCGTTCATCGACAACATCATAATATATCTGATTAAGTGCGTCAGTGGATAAAGACCGTGACTCTCCCCCCTCTACTGCAAGCTGAGATGCCTGAGCGACTCTATCAATTATTTCCGCCTGTATTGTAAAATATAATATGATTAATAATTAATTGAATGACAAGTACTAAAGGTAAGCAAGATCAAAACTATTATATAAAATTAATAATTACGTGGATGACCTCAAAATGAGAATCAATGAACGTGCCATCTTTTTCTTGTGGATTTTCACAAAGACCTCTATACTGGCGGGCTGCTGAGCTAGCTCTCATTCCTGTATACACAAATATATTAGGCCAATATCATCAAAGTATGGTAATAAATGAAAATTTTGCTTTGTATCAACTTTAAATTAAATTCACCAAATCAAGATCATGCTTAACCATAGATTTAGAACCAATTGTATAGCAAGCGGTTTTGGTACTCGGGCCACCTGACTCAGTGTTTCTATTAGCTCGAACCTTTTCAATATTTAGTGTCCACCTTTGTTGAGCCCAGGCAGCCTCCATGTACCTTTGTAAAGCTTGGCGTAATAAATGTTCAATGTTAATTTAAAGATTTCCTCCGGACCCTCATCCTAAGTATATCTTTTTTACAATTATAAATTAAAAATTAAACATAGTAATGAGTAAATATATTATAAAAACTAAATATATTTATTTACTTACCACAATTTCATTATAATAAAATATTTTCATCTCATGATCCATATGCTTCCATGTAGTAGATCTGCATACTCGTTCCTTGAATTTGCTGGTAATATAAGATGATACCTTATGATCATCTAGAGTAAATTTGCATGAAAAAATAAGAACTTATGAGAAAGATATTATAATTAATATATGAACTTTAATTACTAATAATAATAAATACTTATGATTCTCCAATAACTCGTAAAACTTGATAGCCACGAGGAACTATTGCCTGCTGCTCTACCATAAGGAATGTCGGCAAAATAATATTACGAGACATCATAATAAAGGTGACTAACATGATAATAAAAATACAAAACAATATAGAAGCATAACTTACTTGATGAATAATAATGCTAATATTTAATCATCATTAACATCTATATTCTCTTCACTAGACTCTGATAGTTCAACAAGATCATTACTGTTGGACATCTCTCCATCATCTATATTCTCGTAAGTTATATTAACATCTATAAGTAAATCAAATGTGGATTGGAGTTGTGAATCAACTAAATGTATTTCTACTTTGTCATTTTAAAATGCATCATGATTTTGAACAGTGATGATGTTCGACATTTCTATAGTTGAGCAAGACTTTATTCGACAAACAAACAACCATTCACTAGATTTTCTTCTTTTCGTAAGTATTCAAGATAAAAAAACCTAACTTGCTTGTACCTCGAAAATGAAAGGTTCAAATTTGTTGGACCTTGTATTTTTATTAACCTCCACTAATTTATAGTTTGGATGTATTCTTGTACTTGTTCTTGGGGTCGGATCATACCATGAATATTTAAACAACATACACCATTTTATAGGTAATATAGAATATTCAATCTCTATGATTTCATCCAGACTACCATAGTAATCAAATTCTGTGTCATTGTTGTTGATATATACTTTAACACAAACTTCAGAATTATATTTTAATCTTCATGAATCTCGTTGTGCCATGTGGAATCTTAGTCGACAGTGGTCATTCGACAGTGACCGACCACAACTGCGACCAGAACTGGATGGTCATAGCCGAGACCAGAATTGGACGATCGTAGTTGCAGTTAGAACTGGTCACCTGGCAGTGGCCGACTGAGGCTTAGCATAGCTCGACTGGCCAAATCTGGCCGCTCGCCAAATATGGCATCGGTCGGATCTAACTAGCAGGCACAAGATGTGGCCGACCACATCTTGCGCCAGCCAGTGGCTTGGCTGGAGAGGGAAGAAAGAAGGGAAGAAGAAATGTACCTTCACCGGAGAACGAGAGCACGGAGGGGAGATGCCGAAGGTCGGAGCTCGGAGGAAGAAGAGAGAATGCACACGGGCGATCAAAATTAGGGCTAAACCCTAATTTTGATCGCAATTTCCCGACGAAATTAAGTTTCTGTTGGGAAATTCCCGATGGAAAATAAATTTCGTCGGAAAATACTTAATGCCATGTGTGCGAGTCCTAAAATTCCCGACGGAATGTTGTTTCCATTGGTAATATTCCCGACGGAAAATAAATTCCATCAGGAAATACTTTAGCCATGTGTGCGAGTCTCAGGATTCCCGAAGGAATATTATTTCCGTTGGTAATATTTCCAACGGAAACTTAATTCCATTGGGAAATACTTTTGCCACATGTGCGGGTCCCAGAATTTCCAATGGAATGCTATTTCCATCGGTATATACAGATGGAATTAAATTTCGTTGGTAGATCCTGACGGAAAAAAATTCCATCGGGAATCCCATTGGTATTGTAAATATTTCTTGTAGTGTATGAACGATGCACTGTATGTTTATCCGCACCTCAATGATTGTTTCAGTTTGAATTTTTTTATCTATACTATAATATAACTCCTAAATCCTAAAATAAAAAAATATTAATATAATCGAAAACTTAAAATATAAATAAATAAATAAAAAAGTTGAATGTAGGTAGATAGGGCTATAAATGAACTAAACATTCATGAGTAAACATAGTATTCAACTTGATAAGTGCTTGTTTATGTTCGTTCAGTATACATAAGATCAATTAAATAAATAAGTTTGAATTGCTCGTAAAACTAAACAAACAAGCTTAAACACATATGTGTTCAACTCGTTTTACGAACAACGTTCATGAACAATGTTTACGAACCATATTTATTAATAAAATTTTTATCAATATACTAAATAAATAAAATAAAATAAATAAATAAATGAGTTTGAATTATCAAGTTCAAATATGTAAAAGTTTCAAACAATCAAATAATCTTAAATTGAGAGCTCAATAATATCTAAACAAACCAAGCTCGAACCAAGCTTAAGCCACACTTGCATTGTCACGCTTCGAGGAGTCGCGTGTCCGACGAAAATCGGACAACACCTCTCATGTATGACGGACAATATGAATCATTGTACATACATCATATGTCCTCCATGACCTCCACACATATATCATCCAACAATATAGTAAATGTTGGGACCGATGGACCGGCTAGAAGGGGAGTGAATAGCTTGGTCACTCGAATTCGATCACTTCCTACAAATGTTAGCGCAAGCAGAAATACAAACTAAGGAAGTAGACTCAATGCAAACACGTTACCGTTTACGTGGTTTGGAGATAACTTGCTCCTATTCCACGGCGTGCCCTTGAGGTAGACGAACCCTTGATCCTTCGGCGGATCAATCCCAGGCAATTTCCGGCTAGAACTTTCTCCTTCTCGGTGGAGAAAAACCTCTCACAATCTTCTCTTCCTCTTTACAAGATGAAAGCTAGGGTTAGGAGGAAGAGAGTAGACTTGGAAGCTTGAGCACTTGAGCAAGGATGTTTCACAATAGAATAGCTAACCCTTCTCAAGTCTCAAGCTCCTCTTTAAATAGAGGAGAGAGCTGTTAACAAAACAACTCAGCCCCGACACCAGCCGACTTCCCCCAGGGCCAGTCGATTGGTGTCTAGCCAATGGCAGGATTTTGAACAGACCAGTCGATTGGTTCCCAGACCAGTCAACTGGTTCTTAGACCAGTCGACTGCTACAAGCTGTTTGACCTTACAGAAAGATCAATCGTCTGGTCCCCTTACCAGTCAATAGCTACAATTACACTTTCACACTCAACCTCTCTGGAGTCCATCCTTCGCGTATGCCTTGAAGTCCACTTCCTCGACTTGCCTCTTGAAGTTCTCTTCCCTCGGCTCTCATCCCTCGGATGCACACACAAGCCCGCGGCTTGTCTCCATACCATCCTTCACGTATGCCTTTGAAGTCTACTTCCTCGGCTCACTCTTTGAAGTCCTCTTCCTTCAGCTCTCGTCCCTCAGATGCTTCACTCTATTGTTTATCATGTGTGGTTCACCAAGTCCTGCACGGCTCAAACACACACATCAAACTAATATGAAAACCAACTTAATCATATGGACACACACATCAAAACCCATGATTTACCCCATCAAATGGGTTGATTGCACCAACAATCTCTCCCTTTTTGATGTGTGACAATATATTTAAGTTAGACACAAAGATAGCAATTGAAAATTAGAAGTATAGTATACTAAGAAGCATAAACATCCAACCTCTCCCTTAACCTATGCTTTATCACATGATTTTTAATTTTTGCACAAACATGAAAAAATAAGTTAAATTCTAACTTAAACCCTTCAATTCTCTCCCTTTGTCACCATCAAAAAGATTGTACCAAACAATGTTAACCTATGGTATCAAATGAAGATAAAATATTAAATTCTGAAAATAACCAGAAATTAGTAAACTCAAGTACCAGTCGACTGGTCTTATCGAAATTGCCCTTTCTACCAAGAAATAGTAGGATCAATCAACTAACCCTTGGTACCAGTCGACTGATACATTTCTGATTTGAATTTCAACCTTTTGAGATGAATTTCAGAAATGCATAAAAAATTCTAAAAATCATGAAATTTTGCAAACATATTTCATTTGATATCCTCTAACAAGGAAAAATATGGTTTCATGAAAACTCAAAATATTTTTGAATTTTTGACCAAAACTCAAAAACTTGAAAATCTTTAACTTTGTACCAAAATCAAACCCTAGTTTTAAACTCATGTTTTTTTTTTCAAATCTATGTCATAGCAAATAAAACATAGAATTATTTTCAAAATATTTGAAATATTCAACTATGATCTATGGTCAAGATGTCCATTAATTAAATATTTATTTTCCCCATAGTTGGCCTATTATGTTGGGACCGATGCACTAACTAGAGGGGGGGGTGAATAGCTTTCTTCCAATTGTTAGCGCAAGTGGAAACTTAAACTATCAATTAGAACAATGCTAACAATGTACTGTTTACGTGGTTCGGAGATTGCTTGCTCCTACTCCACGATGTGTCCTTGAGGTGGATGAACCCTTGATCCTATGGTGGATTACTACCCGGCAATCTCTGGCTAAAGCTTTCTCCTTCTCGGTGGAGAATAACCTCTCACAAATCCTCTTCTCTTTACAATATGAACACTAGGGTTTAGGAGGAAGAGAGAAGACTTGGAGCTTGAGCACTTTAGCACTTGAGCAAAGATTTCACAATAGAAATGCTAACCAATCTCAAGTCTCAAGATCCTCTTTAAATAGAGGAGAGAGTTGTTAACCAAATAGCTCAGCCCCGACACTAGTCGACTACCCCCAGGGCCAATCGATTGGTGACCAGCTAATGGCTAGTCTAACGGCTGGATTTCGAATATACCAGTTGATTGGTCCCCAGATCAGTCAACTGCTTCAAGCTGTTCGACCTTACAGAAAGATCGGTCAACTGGTTACCATACCAGTCGACTGCTACAATGTACTCTCAGCAGTGTCAGTCGATTGATTCCCTTTCCAGTCGACTGACCCTGCTTGCAAGCTCACTCTCAACCTCTCCGGAGTTCTTCCTTCGCGTATGCCTTGAGGACCACTTCCTTGGCTTGCCCCTTGAAGTTCTCTTCCTTCGGCTCTCGTCCCTCGGATGCGTACACAAGCCCGCGGCTTGTCTCCATGCCATCCTTCATGTATGTCTTTGAAGTCTACTTTCTCGACTTGCCCTTTGAAGTCCTCTTCCTTCGGCTCTCATCCCTCGGATGCTTCACTCCGTTATTCCTCATGTGTGGTTCATCAAGTTCTGCAAGACTCAAACACACACATCAAATCAACATGAAAATCTAACTTAATTATATTGGCACACATATCAAAACTCATGATCTACTTGATTAAACTTGGGTCAATTGCACCAACATATTATTACTAAAATGATACATTTCATAATCATCAAAATGTCATAGGCACATGTGAATTATGAGTAACATCCTATCATCTCATATGCATAAATAAAATCATAAATTAAGTCATTATGAGATGTGATAAAGGTAATACCTACTTAGCCCATTTATTATGAATTGTATTTAGGCTAAGTGCTCCCCTTTAAGATCTCAAGTCAACCATTTTTCAAAAATTTAAAATTTTAACACACATGATTGACTAACCCTAAATCCTATAGCCTTTGAGGATTAACTTTGGCACCCAATAGAGATTCTTTCTAATTGGGTTGACCAAGTACTCCTTAGGGATCCACTTCCTTTCTAGGGATTTTATTTTAGATTGTCCTCTAGCAAGTAGACAATGATAAGATTTTCCATTACTAGATTTTCCAAAGCCTAATCCCTCTTTCATAAAACTTGCTCTTTGGCTCTTAATAATCATGTCAAGGGTGTTATAGCCAATTTTGAATTTCCTAAGGGCTTTACTAAGGTTATCCACCTTTTCCCTTAATTCCCTATTTTCCTCTTCTAAACATGAATCATTTAAATTAGAAGAAGAGGAAACATGCATGCTATCCCTAAGTGTCATGGATTCTAGGTTTTCATTTAACATGCAAATCTCATTTTTCAAATATTTGATTTTTTTTCTAGCTTTAAACAAATAATCATTAGTGCTAGAAATTATTTTAACTAAAGTAGTAGTAGGTAGATTGTATACCTCACTTACCGAGACGTCCGAGTCCGAAGTTGAGCCTCCCCCTTCACTTGAGCTCCTTTCATCCTCACTTGAGCTTTTTTCCTTCTTCAATTTCGGATGATGTGGAGGCAATATCTTTGATTCCCATTAAGACAAAATGGGATACATGGTGTTCTTCTTCTTTCGATGATGATGATTCATCCCATGTTGCCTTTAAGCTTTGAACTTTTTTCCCCTTTTCATTTGTTTTTTTTCTTTTTTCTTTCTTCTTCCCTTCCTTTTTCTTTAAAAGAGGACATTCATCCCTCATATATCCTTCTCCTTGGCAATTATAGCATATAATTTTTCTTATTCTACTCTTGCTTCTAGAACTTTTTCTACCATGAGATTTGTTAGTTGAAAAATGTTTAAAAGCTTTTCTCATTTTTCTTACCATGTAAGGTTCCTCATCACTATCCATGGATGCACTTGACTCTTCCGAATCGGATGATGAGACCTTCTTCTTCATGCCTTTTCCCTTGTTTGTCACAAGGGCTACTCCTCTTGGTTTGTAAACTTCTTCAATTGCTCCTCCAATATGAGTTTCATGAAGCTCCATGGTTGAGAAGAATTCTTCTAGAGAAGTTTTCTCTAGATCCTTGGATATATAATATGAGTCCACCATTGAGCTCCAATTTGTTGTTCTTGGGAAGACATTGATGACTTTCATTAATATGTCTCGGTTGGAGAGTTGATCACCTACACCTTGTTAGTCCATTAAGAATTTCTTTAATTCTAGCATGTAAATTAGATACCTTCTCCCCTTTGTCAAGTTTGATGTTGTTGAGTTAAGATCGGAGAAAGTCTCTCTCTGCCAATTTTGCTTCTGAAGTGCTTTCATGAAACTCTACTAGCTTATCCCATAGATCTTTGGCACTTGTGTATATTCCAATTCTTGTTATCTCTTATCGGGAAAGCACACTTAGAAGATGATGCAAGACTTTTAAATTTGCTAGATGATCATCTTTTTGCTTCTTGCTCCACCTTATCTTTTCAAGTGGCTTATTCTCTTGATCCCTAGGCATCTCAAAATCATTTTCCATGGTAAGCATTATATCGAAATTGGTATTGAAGAATACTTCAATCCTCTTCTTCCACCAAGAGAATTCTCCTTCGAATTTGGGTGGTTAGATGTGCGAGCCGGCCATTTTGATGAATTTACTCTTCTCGGCGGTTAGTCCATTGAAGGGCGACCTTGTATTATGATACCAATTGTTGGGACCGATACACCTGCTAGAAGGGGGGTGAATAGCTTTGTCGCCTGAATTCGATATCTTCCTACAAATGCTAGCTCAAGCGGAAATACAAACTACGGAAGTAGACACAATGCTAACACGTTACCACTTACGTGGTTCGAAGATAACTTGCTCCTACTCCACGGCGTGTCCTTGAGATGGACGAACCCTTGATCCTTCGGTGGATCAATCCCTGACAATCTCTGGCTAGAACTTTCTCCTTCTCGGTGGAGAAAAACCTCTCACAATCTTCTCTTCCACTTTACAAGATGAAAGCTAGGGTTAGGAGGAAGAGAGTGGACTTGGAAGCTTAAGCACTTGAGCAATGATGTTTCACAATAGAATAGCTAACCCTTCTCAAGTCTCAAGCTCATCTTTAAATAGAAGAGAGAGCTATTAACAAAACAGCTCAGCCTCGACACCAGTTGACTGCCCCCAGTGTGGGATCGGTGCCGGTCGATAGAGGTGGGGAGTGAATATCGACTCGTAAAAATTTCGTCAGACTTTGTCGTTCGATCGTTTGTCTTTCTATCAGAATTTTAGTACACAGCGAAATAATAAATAAAGAAAATAAAACAGCAGTAGACACGCGAGATTTATTTACTAAGTTTCCAACCCCAGGGTCAGTATGTCCAAGACCTATGTACTCGGCGTGAGTCCACTATTGGTCTCCTTTCCGAAATTTCCAGAGGCGGAGAAAACCCGTCTTACAGTATGAATTACAAGAACAAAAACAATAAGTCAAATACAACTCGTAAATAAATGCAAACCAAATAGAAATGAAGTTCCGACAATCCGGAATTCCGAAGTGCAATGCACTTCCTCCTGGAGCCTCTTTGGTTGTAGAGCTTCAACTTAGCGCTTTTGGTTCGCATAGAATCAGTTAGCGGTTGTCTAAATTGATGTGATGAAGTGAGGAGTCGAAGCCCCTTTATATACACAGCTCTTGGGCGCCTGATAGGCTCTGGGGCACCTCATATGGGTCATAACTTGATCTGTATCAACGAAATTGGCGCAGGGATGAAATTTCCTTCCAAGGCGCCAGATAGCACTCAAGCGCCTGGGTTACCAGGCGCCTGATTCATCCTAGGCAGCTGGGAACTGTTGGATCGAGAAAACCGATAGAGGGGGGGTGAATATCGGTAAATTTTCGGATTTACGTAAAGAGCAATTGCACAGTGGAAGTTAAAAACACACAACGCAAACACGAGAGGTTTTACTTGGTTCGGAGCCTGTGTCGACTCCTACTCCAAGGCCCACGGTCGTTGACCGTTTACTTTGGGCAATTCTATATAGGCGCAAAACAGTTTACAATAATTTGATTAAAAGAAATAAGTGTAGTAAACAAAACACTCTCTTCTTTACCGACGTCCGAAGTAGATCGAATTTCTCGGAGCAGCAGGACGTCGTCGGCTCATGTTGGAAGGTTTCCGGAGCAAGTCGCGAGAGCAGAAGAGCTTTGAGGCGTTGAATGGAAGTGATTGTTGAAGGCTTGGGCGTTGGGTGCTATTTATAGCACCTCGGGGCGCCCTGGACGTCGGGGGTGCCCTGCCACGTGTCAAGCGATCCGCTTTTAGCTCGGTCAAACGTTATCCCATCCGAATAGGGATAAGTTTGACTCTGGGGGCGCCCTGGTCGCAGAGGGCGCCTTGGCTGACTTCTTCCGCGCAGAAATCTCGGCTGTGGATAAAGATGAAGCTTCACAGACTTGGGCGCGGGGCGCCTTGGCTGCTGAGGGCGCCCTGGCTGCTGAGGGCGCCCTGCCCAGTAAGCAGCCGAAGCCCTTTTTGCTTCACTTGGTTCTGGTTCACCTTGGGGGCGCCCTGGACACTCAGGGCGCCCTGCTCAGCTTCTGCCTCACTTCTTTGAGGCTCTCTGAGTTGCAGACACATGTTCCTTCGGTCCTGCATCCAGGGTTAGTCCAAAACATAATACAGCAATTAATTATTAGTTTATACAGCCTTAGCTGTCTTGGTTCTGACTTTGGTCTCCAAAATGGAGCCCTAGGTCGAACCGACGCCTACTGTTCCCTCGACGGAATAGAAAAAACTTCTTTATTTGTCATACTCCCCCTAAAACCTTGAATTCTTGTGTTAAAACACTTAACTTTAACCTTTCCTCCCCCTTTGACATATATCAAAAACATACATGGGCGAAAAAAAGGTTTCTAATAGAGAGTTTTGAGTTTGTGTAAAACTTCTAAGTGTTTTGACAAAGTGTTTTAAAAAGCCTTTGCATAAAAACTTTTTATACTTAGACAACTTTCCATTTTGCAAATTTAATTTTTGTTTTTTTTAAAAAACTTTTACTTATAAGGTTTTGCAAAAAGGAATTTTACTTAGGCCAATTGTTGAAGTCAAATTTAAAAAAAATTCAACTTTGAGAATAAAAAAAACTTTGTTTTTTTAATAATTTGCACACTTAGACGAATTTGCTTGGAAATACTTTGTGTATTTTGAAAAACAAAATTTGTAAAGCTTCTAGACAAGTTTTTCACCAAAAAAAACTCTACTTAGAAACATTTGCCAAAATTTTCAACTAGTTTTTGCTCAGACAAATTTTGTTTACTAAGAAGAAGAATTTTACTTAAGAAAAAAACATGCACTTAAGAAATTTTGAAATACTTAGAAATGCTTAGAAATTTTTGAAGCACTTTTAAAGAAAATTAAACAAAATTTCCTTTCTCTCTCCCTTAATGTGAAATTCTTCTTTTTAGACCATTTCTAAGTTCAGTTTTGAAAAAGATATTTTGAAAAACTTCTGAGTATCACAAAGGAAATTCTTAGTTAAGAGCAACTCGAAGTTTTCAATAAGGTTTATTTAAAAAGGAATAAGTTTAAGGAGAAAGTTTGTGTATCAGAGCCTATGAGTTTTGAAAACATCAAAATACTTAGTATAATTTTCGAAAGTATAGCAAAAAGCTTAAATTTCTAGATTAAATCCATTTTGAAGAGTATTGTAAAAAAAATTTTGTAAGAAAAATTTCCTTAAAAAATTTAGAAAAAGTACTTTTGAGATAAATTATGATTTGAAACACATAAGTACTTTTAGAAAAGTGTTAGACTTTAAAAAATATAAGTAATTTTTGAAACGTATTAGACTTTGAAAAATATAATATTTTACTTGACTAGGTTTCTTTTCCAGTCTGACACAATCCTAGGAAGCCTTGTTGACTATAAGGGCATTTTCCTAAGTGTCCTGGAAATTCTCCAACCCAAGTAAACATAATTTCAAAAGGTATTTCAAAAAAAAAATGATTTGCTAAGTCACAAACACATTTTGAAAAATAGAGTAATGGTATTTTTAAAGGCAAATTACTTGTAATTTCAAAAGAATTTTAAACACTAGTGTATTAAGACATATTATTTTGAACTGTTCAATAATTCTTTTAATTTAACCTCCCCCTAAACTTGATACAGTCCTTGGAAGCTTGTTGACCACAAGTATTCTTCCTCTGAGTTCTTAGGGTTCAGTTCAAAAAGAATTATTTGATAATTTCAAAAATAATTGCCAAAGAAAGTACTTGTTACAAATAATTTCTTTTGATTTAGACTCCCCCTAAATTTGACACATCCTCGGAGTCCTTGTAGATCATTAAGTAGATCTCCTTTGTGTCTTTAGGGTTTACCAAAGTCAAAAGAATAACTTTGAAGTATGATAATTTTTAAGAAGATAATTTTTGAAAACACGAATTGGAATGATAGCACCGTTTTCGAAAATCATTTTGAAATGATGATAGTTTTTCAAAAAGATAGTAATATACGATGGAAAAATGTTGAAACCTTATTTTGAGATGATAGTGAGTTTTAGAGCATAAGATTTTTGAAAAAATCTAATTAAAAGAAACTCCCCCTGTATCCGACAACTTTTATCTAAATTCCTTAAGGGATTTCAGTGTTGACCAGGTTTGACTATGTTGACTAGGGTTGACCGTGTTAACTAAGTTTAACTTAGTTGACTATGTTTGATTAATCAATAACTAAATCAAACAAGCCCTAGATTATATTTAAAACAAGTCTATTGTGATATGAAATTCAATATTTTTTAAAAAAAACCAGAGATGAAAAGGAGTGTACAGTAAACTAAATTTGAAAAATTTTGAATAATTTTTGCAAACCTTTTTATTTATTTAAAAGGATAGTGAATTATGCTTTTAGGTCCTAGATGTCTCACCCAGTTCTACGTGATCAGGCATGTTAACTTTATGAGTTTTGTGAGACAAGTATTTTAACTTTGAAAATAAATGATTGACAATAATTGAATTTTGAGAATGATTAATTAAGTTGAATTTGAGAAAAATTAATTGAATTATTTTGAATTTGATTAAATTGATTAAGATTTAATAGAATTTAATTGATTTAATTAAGATTTAATTGATTTGATTTAATTAAGATTTAATTGAATTGATTTAATTAAGATTTAATTGAATTGATTTAATTAACATTTAATTGAATTAAGATTTAATTGAATTGATTTAATTAAGATTGAATTGATTTAATTAACATTTAATTTAATTAAGATTTAATTAAGATTTAATTGATTTGATTTAATTAAGATTTAATTGAATTGATTTAATTAAGATTTAATTGAATTGATTTAATTAACATTTAATTTAATTAAGATTTAATTGAATTGATTTAATTAAGATTGAATTGATTTAATTAACATTTAATTTAATTAAGATTTAATTGAATTGATTTAATTAAGATTTAATTTAATTGATTTAATTAACATTTAATTGATTTGATTTAATTGAAATTAATTGATTTGAATTTGGTTGGGTTGGAATCAACTTTTAGGTCGTAAGCATCTCACCCATTTCTAAGTGACAAAACAGGATATCCTTAACTGTTTTGTGAGATGCATTAATTTTATCTTTGATTTTATGTTAGCACTATGATTTAATTGAAGCTTGTGTTAGATTCGAGTTTAACAAATAATAATTTAAAAGTGAGTTTCGATAATTGGCTTCCAGGTCTTGGCGAGGCACAGAGGCCTTCTTTGGCCGTAGCCTTATTGGATCAACAACCCTTTCCTAGACAAAGCCTTTTAAAGAAAGATCATTTTCAAATTATTGTTTGAGACGCTCTGGTCTAACTAGCTTAGGATTCGGAGAGGTAGCTTCGGCTAGTTCCACCGGACTAAAAAGACCAAATAAGGTACTCCTTACCTTACTTGATTCCTTAGTCAGGCTTCCCTGACGTACTATCATCAAACCTTATCCTAATACTAGGTTGTTCAAGTTTCAATTAATCAGGTTAGTCCTTAAACTAACCAATCCTAATTTTAAGCAAAAAAAAAAAAAAAACAACATACAATTAAAGCAAACAAAAATTGATCTAAGTTACATCATAATCGAAATAAAACTCTGGTTTATTACAATCAGCATGGTTGTAAATTAAATTTTCTGACATATTAAACTTAACTAATTTGTGTGGATTAATTACGTTCTCTGAGGTAACTATTAGATTTTCGAATATCGTAAATTTACCTCTTGATTCCCGGTTGGGAATCTCCCCCTTGATACTTGCCGTATTTCCTTTTTGTGTCTTTAGCATCTTGTAGTGATCACGAGCTGATCGGACGAGTTTGGTTCGATCTCCTCCATTGTCTTCCGGGTTTGAGTCGAACTCGGGTACAGGTTGAATCTTCTTCTTTGGTGGTTCTCTTGGAGCTTTCCCTGCACTAGAAATTATACCTTCTCAACCATTATAGTATCTGTTTGATTATCTAATTGTAATTCAAAAAAGGATTCGAGATTGGTTACCATTTTTGTCTCAGTCAATTCGTCTTCTGACTCTAGCTTGAGTTGGCAGTCAGGTGCTAACTCTTCTAAGATCTCAATTTCGGAGCTCTCTTCGTGTAGATTGGTTAGTTTCTCCCAAATTTCTCTGGCACATCTGAATGGACCTACTAGTTCGAGTTGCTCCTTTGTTAGGCCACATTGTAGGATTGCAGTTGTCCTTGTATCGGTCTCGATTTGGTTGAGGGTTTGATCATCCAGTTTGTCCCATTCGATGGATAACTCATCTTCTACGGGAAGAGAGAATCCCGTTTGGATGATCCGCCATAAGTCCATGTGGGCCTTCAGAAGGGACTCCATTTGTCTTCTCCAAAAGCTGAAGTTCTCGCCGGAGAATAGCGGTGGACGAGCACTGTTCCACTCTTGGTTGGCCATTTAAAATAACCTCTTGCACACAAAAAGAAACAACAAACGTGTACGAAGACTTGGTCTTGGATTAGTAGTGCGGGAGAAGGAAGAAATAGCCAAAAAAAATATTACACGAATTTTGAGGCAAAATAATAATAAAATAATAAAAATAAGTTATGATAAAATTTTGAAGATATTAAATTTATCAATTCTGATTAATATTGAAAAAGTAAGAATTTAATATTTGGGAAAAAATTTGCTCGAATTAAAATAGCACGAATTTCGAGAAAAATATTAAAATAAAAAAAAAGTTTATGATAAATTTTCAAAATTTGTTCATTTTATAAATTCTGACTTATGGTAAAAAAATGAAAATTCAAAATTGAAAAAGGCGGAGAAGATGTAGTGGTGTTGATTAAAAAAAAGAAAAGAAATAAGATAAAAAATTTCGTAAATCCGAAAAACTTTTAAACTGGTGGTTGCACCAAGTTTGAACTACCCCGCTCTGATACCACTTGTTGGATCGAGAAAACCGATAGAGGGGGGTGAATATCGGTAAATTTTCGGATTTACATAAAGAACAATTGCACAGCGGAAGTTAAAAACACACAACGCAAACACGGGAGGTTTTACTTGGTTCGGAGCCTGTGTCGACTCCTACTCCAAGGCCCACGGTCGTTGACCGTTTACTTTGGGCAATTCTATATAGGCGCAAAATAGTTTACAATAATTTGATTAAAAGAAATAAGTGTAGTAAACAAAACACGCTCTTCTTTACCGACGTCCGAAGTAGATCGAATTTCTCGGAGCAGCAGGACGTCGTCGGCTCATGTTGGAAGGTTTCCGGAGCAAGTTGCGAGAGCAGAAGATCTTTGAGGCGTTGAATGGAAGTGATTGTTGAAGGCTTGGGCGTTGGGTGCTATTTATAGCACCTCGGGGCGCCCTGGACGTCGGGGGCGCCCTGCCACGTGTCAAGTGATCCGCTTTTAGCTCGGTCAAACGTTATCCCATCCGAATAGGGATAAGTTTGACTCTGGGGGCGCCCTGGTCGCAGAGGGCGCCTTGGCTGACTTCTTCCGCGCAGAAATCTCGGCTGTGGATAAAGATGAAGCTTCGCAGACTTGGGCGCGGGGCGCCTTGGCTGCTGAGGGCGCCCTGGCTGCTGAGGCGCCCTGCCCAGTAAGTAGCCGAAGCCCTTTTTGCTTCACTTGGTTCTGGTTCACCTTGGGGGCGCCCTGGACACTCAGGGCGCCCTGCTCAGCTTCTGCCTCACTCCTTTGAGGCTCTCTGAGTTGCAGACACACGTTCCTTCGGTCCTACATCCAGGGTTAGTCCAAAACACAATACAGCAATTAATTATTAGTTTATACAGCCTTAGCTCTCTTGGTTCTGACTTTAGTCTCCAAAATGGAGCCCTAGGTCAAACCGACACCTACTGTTCCCTCGACGGGGAACGCGTCCTCACCTACTCCTCTCGGGAGAGTTTACCTGATGCCAACCGTTCCTCTGGTTGGACTTTTGCCTGACGGTCCTTTGTAAGGGCTTGGATGTCGAGCTGTCCTTCGCCCGGAGCCTAGCATTCCTTCGCTAGGGCTTTAGTCCCAGGCTGTCCTTCGCCTGGAGCCTAGCAGTCCTTCGCTAGGGCTTTGGATACTGGCAGTCCTTCGCCAGTTACCTAGCAGTCCTTCGCTAGGGTTTTGGATAGTGGCAGTCCTTCGCCAGTTGCCTAGCAGTCCTTCGCTAGGGCTTGGATGCTGGCAGTCCTTCGCCAGGTGCCTAGCAGTCCTTCGCTAGGGCTTGGATACTGGCAGTCCTTCACCAGGTGCCTAGCAGTCCTTCGCTAGGGCTTTTTCTGCACACTTGAGTAACATTGTTAGATCACAAATAAACTTAACTTTGAATCCTTTGCCAATATCAAAACAAGGTTCGATATGGTGCTTCCTGCACCAACAGGAACCCCTTTCCTAGGTCTGTTTGTTTTATGTTTTGCTCTCCTATCTTGCCTCCAACTCCAGGTACCTGCAAGACAACAAAACACACAACATAACAAATAATCTTAAGACTTAATTGATTGGTTCTGACTTTGGATTTCAAAATGAAATCCTAGGTTGAACTGACGCCTACTGTTCCCTTTCCCGGGGAACGCGTCCTCACCTACTCCACCCTGGAGAAGTTATCTTTGCCAACCGGGACCTCCGGTTGGACTTTTGCTCAACCTCCGACAACTCGAATCTTGAGGCGTCCGACCTCGACCCGTCTCTACTTCTGTCCGCGATCCCCGCTCGGCTATGTCTTTTGCTCGGTTCCCCGGACCAAGACTTTGTACTTGGCCTCCGAGACTCTCAGATCTTAAGACGTCCGACCTCGACCCGTCTCTACTTCTATTTGTAGTCCTCGCTTGGAAAATATTGGATCGGAGAAGATCGATAGAGGGGGGGGGGTGAATATCGATCTAGAATTTTTCGGAAAACTAGAGAAAATACGCAGTGGAAAATAACAAAACAATCGAACACAAGTTGGTTTTACTTGGTTCGGAGTTGCGGTCGGCTCCTACTCCAAAGCCCACGGTCCTTGAATGTTTACATTGGGCAATTCTATATTCGAAAAATCTTTTACAACTTTAAGTATAGATATAGAATTGGAATTTAAATTGCAACACCTTTCGTAAATTAAATTTACCGACGCCCGAGGTGGATCGAAGTCCAGAGTAGAGGGTCGTCATCGGCGCTGGAATCTCGAAGTCGAAACTTGTCAGAGTGTAGCGCTTGAACGAAAGTGCTTGGAGCGTTGTGAGCGATGTTGTTTGAAGCCTTGGGGGTGAACCCCCTTTTATAACACCCATAGGGTCTCCTGTGTTGATGGGGGCGCCTACACGTGGCCTCTCCTGCGCGATCTCTTATCTGCAGCTCGGTCAGCGCTTATCCATCTCACAGGGGTGCCTGAGCTGATGGGGGTGCCCGTATGGTCCCGGGCGCCTGAGCTGCTTTGGTCCAGAGGCTTCCTAGCAGTTTGCTTCGGTTTAGCCTTCCACTGGGGCGCCCGTGTACATCCGGGTGCCTAGCCCCAGTAAGGCGCCTCACTGCATTGAGGCGCTTCAGCTGCAAAAACTCATTCTTTCGATCCTTGTAACCAAGGTTAGTTCCAAAACAAAAAGAAGCAAACATGTTAGCCATTATTTACAGCCTAAGTTGTCTTGGTTCTGACTTTGGGTCTCCCAAATGGAACCCTAGGTCGAACCGACGCCTATTGTTCCCTTGCACGGAGAACGCGTCCTCACCTACTCCTCTCAGGAGAGTTTACCTTTTGCCAACCGGCTCCTCCGGTTGGACTTTTTCCTAATCCACCTGATCAGGTCTTCATGCCCAATCCGCGACTAGGACTTCTTGCCCAACTTCCAGTCAGGTCTTCGGTGCCCAGCCCTTTGCCAGGACTTCTTGCCCAGTCCTCGACCAGGACTTCTTTGCCCAACTTCCGGTCAGGTCTTCTTGCCCAGTCCTTGACCAGGACTTCTTGCCCAGCCCTTTGTCAGGACTTCTTGCCTAGTGTACCTAGGACTTTTCTTACACACTTAGTAAGCTTGTTAGATCACTTTAACACCTTAACTTCTGAACCCTTTGCCATTATCAAAACATAGGTTTGACTTAGGTGCTTCCTGCACCAACAATCTCCCCCTTTTTGATTTATGGCAACACGGTTCAAAAAGTTAAGTTAAAAATAGATAATAAGCAACGAATTGGAAAAAATTATTCAGTTTCCTCCCCCTAAAACGAAAATTCTCCCCCTGAGTTTTTCAAAGATATGTGGGTTTTTGTAAATCTTCTAAGTGCTTTAGATCTTTGCAAGGTTTTCATGCTTAGCAAAGATTTCCAGAAAGTTTTTGCACACTTAGAAAATTTTCAGAAAAAGTTTTTCCATACTTAGAAAATTTTCAGAAAAAAGTTTTTTCATACTTAGAAAATTTTCAGAAAAAGTTTTTCCATACTTAGAAAATTTTCAGAAAAAGTTTTTCCATACTTAGAAAATTTTAGGAAAAGTTTTTCCATACTTAGAAAATTTTATTTTTAAAATGCTTAAATTTGAAACACATTTTTAAGCATTTTCGTTATTTACTTTACTTTTTGAAAAAAGAGATAAAAGTTTTGAAAAATATAACATTTTGAAAAGAAAATCTAAAAAAATTATTTTCTCCTTTCCTTTCTCTTCCCCTTTGCCATATATAAAAAAAAACTAATTATAGCAGGTAAATCAGACCCAAAAAAATGAAGTTCTGTATTGAACCAACTCTAATAAGCATAAACTGGACCAAACCAAATTAAACCGTTCTTGTTCGGGTCCTGTTTAACCCAGTTAGCTACTTACTAACTGTTATAAATAGTAGCTTTCGCTAGGGTTAGTCAAGTTAAGTGTTTTGATCAAGTTAGATTTTCTAAGCTTGACACTTAACCTGATTGTTGTTCAATTGGTATTTATTGCCCCAATTATCGCAGATGCACTGACTTAAAGAATCTTGAATCAAGGCATAGACCTAAGCATCTCAACCCAGTCTAGGTTATCAATCAAAAGTACCCTAAGGTGCTTGTGAGATGCTGACTTCTAGATCTACAGGTGCATGCAGTTCTAGGGTTAGGGCCTAAGCTAAGTCCATTTGTGAAAAAACCCTAGTTTTGAAGGAGGTAAGTTTTTGATAAAAAACTAAGTCGGAAAATTATTTTAAATTTCAAGAAAAAATGATTTCTCAAAACATATTAATTAACAGATAAGAAATAAAATATTTTTTTGAAAAAAAACATGTAGAACAGTCCTATTCTACTAAGCATAACCCTAACTGTCTTCTTAGTGAGCTAAACTCAGACTCAGGTAAGGGTTTGGTAAGGATATCAGCTAAGCTTGACTTTGAGTCCACATGCTTAAGGACTATTTCACCCTTGGCCACATAATCCCTTATAAAATGATGTTTAACTTCTATATGCTTTGTTCTTGAGTGTTAAATTGGGTTTTTAGTTAGATTGATTGAGTTTATGTTATCAATGTAAACTTGGGTTTGGGTGTAGTCAAGCTGGAAGTCCTTAAGAGTGTGCATCATCCATAAGAGTTGTGCCACACATTCTCCTAAAGCAACATATTCTGCTTTGGTTGTAGATAGGGCTACGTATTGTTGCTTTCTACTGCACCAGCTGACTAGACTATTTCCTAAAAGTTGGCAGCTTTCACTTGTACTTTTTCTATCTAATTTGCATCCAGCATAGTCAGAATCAGAATATCCTGACAGTTCAAAGGTGGAAGTCCTAGGATACCAAATCCCTACATTTAGGGTGCCCTTAATGTACCTAAGTACTCTTTTTAGGGCTGCTAAGTGGGATTCTTTAGCACAAGTTTGGCACCTAGCACACATTCCTACAGAGAATAGGATATCAGGTCTGCTAGATGTAAGGTAAAGTAGACTTCCAATCATACTTCGGTATAGCTTAAGATCTACAGGTTTACCTTCAGGGTCACTATCAATTTTGACATCTGTGGTCATAGGGGTACTTATACTTTTGGAGTTATCCATTTTAAATTTCTTTATTAACTCCTTAGCATATTTGGATTGGTGAACATAATTACCATCCCTAGTTTGCTTAATTTGCAGTCCTAAGAAGAAATTGAGCTCACCAACTAAGCTCATTTCAAATTCATTTTCCATTATTTTTATAAATTCCTTTAAAAAGTTTGAGTTGGTGGATCCGAAAATTATGTCGTCAACATAGATTTGGGTAATGAAGATATCTTTTTCTAAGGTTTTAACAAAAAGGGTGGAGTCAATTTGTCCTTAGTTAAATTCCTTAGAAATGAGGTAAGTTGATAGGCGTTCATACCATGCCCTAGGTGCTTGTTTTAACCCATAAAGTGTCTTTTTAAGTTTGAAAACGTAGTCAGGTTTTTCTAGGTCATCAAATCCTGGGGGTTGTCCTACATAGACTTCTTCTTTGATGAACCCATTTAAAAAAGCTGACTTAACGTCCATTTGGTATAGCTTGAACCCTCTATGAGCTACAAATGCTAACAACATTCTAATTGACTCAAGTCTGGCTACTGGGGCATAGGTTTCATCATAGTCTAATCCTTCGACTTGACTGAACCCTTTAGCTACTAAGCGGGCTTTATTTCTAACTATTTCCCCTTAGTTATTTAGTTTGTTCCTAAATACCCACTTAGTATCTATAATAGTCTCGCCCTCAGATTTAGGTACTAGTTCCCAGACTTAGTTTCATTCAAATTGAGCTAACTCCTCTTGCATAGCTATGATCCAATCAGGATCAGGTAGGGCTTCCTCTATAGTCTTAGGTTCAATTTTTGAAATTAGTGCTATTTGACTAAGATTTCTATAGGAAGACCTAGTTCTGACTCCTAAGGTTGGATCACTCACAATTTGATCAGACGGGTGACTGAGTCTGGGTTTCTTGGTTCTCCTAGAACTTGGTTCAGCCTCAGGTCCGGCTGGACGGTTTGGTTCAGTGTTTCATTCAACTACTTGGGTTGGTTCAGTTATTGGTTCAGTTATTAGTTCAGTTGATGCAGTAGTTGGTTCAAGAGTTAGTTCATTTAGAGTTTCAACTAGTGGTTCAATTGTTTGTTCATTTTCTTCTTGATCAATATTTGATTGGTTCAGGTTTTGGTTATCAAATTTTGGATTAGTTTCCTCATCAAAGATTAAGTTAGTTGTTTCTTCAATTTTATTGGTTTGTTTATTGTAAACCCTATAGGCCCTACTGGTTGTTCAATATCCTAGGAAAACTCCTGGGGTTGACTTAGACTAAATTTACCTAGGTGGTCCTTGGTGTTCAAGATGTGGACTTTGCACCCGAAGACCCTTAGGTAATGTAGGTTTGGCAGTCTATGGTAATACAGTTCATAAGGAATTTTATTATGTCATTTGTTAATTAGGACCCTATTTTGGATATAGCAAGCCGTACTTATTGCTTCTGCCCAAAATTGGTTAGCTAGGTTAAATTCATTGACCATGGTCCTAGCGGCTTCCTGAAGGGTTCTATTCTTTCTTTCTACTATCCCATTTTGTTAGGGGGTTCTAGGACAGGAAAATTCGTGAATATATCCATTTATTCTACAGAATTCCTCAAACCTTTGATTCTCAAACTCTCCCCCATGATCACTTCTAAGTCTTTTGATTTTGGTATCATTTTGATTTTCGATTATCTTGCATAAGTCAATAAATAGGTTTAGGGTTTCATCCTTAGTTTTTAGGAACCTAACCTAGGTAAACCTAGAATAATCATCGATAATAACTAAGCGGTACCAGTTCCCGCTTAGTGACTTGGCTCCATGTGAATCAAATAGGTCAAGGTGCAGGAGCTCAAGTGTGATTTGGGTTAAGTCTGATTGAATTGGCTTGTGATTAGACTTGGTTTGTTTACCTTGGTTACATGAGTTACATATCGTGTTTTCATAGTTCCTAATTTTTGGTACCCCTTTAATTAGACCAAACTGGGTAACTTTAGATATTAGTCTAACATTTGTGTGACCTAATCTCCTATGCCAGAGGTTGGATTCTTCTAGTTGAGTCAGGAGGCATTTTGGTACTAAAGGTAGATTGATAGTGTAAACATTATTTTTCCTAGTACCCTTAAGCATAACTTCTGAATCTTGCAGATTTCTAATTAGGCAGTCAGAGTTGGTAAATGTAACTACATAGCCAGTATCACATAATTGACTTATACTAAGCAAATTAAAATTGAAATTCTCAACCAAGAGTACTTTTTTAATTACGAAGTCGGATTTGAGTTCAATATTACCTGACCCTATGACTTTGAGTGTAGCATTGTTGCCAAATGCTACTAAGCTTAGGCTCTTGAACTTGAGTTTGGTGAATTTCAATTTGTCTCCAGTCATGTGTCTGGAGCATCTACTATCCAACATCCATTGGTCCAAATCTTTATGTTCCTACACATAAAGTATTGATTTGGATCCAATTAGAATTAAGGATAGCTTAAATTGATTTTCACAACCTAGTCTGTCTCACCCAATCTAGTGTTATCAAACACGTTAACCTTATAGGTTTTGTGAGACAGGTTTTTCCAAAAAAAAATACAGATTTTGATTTTGAAAAACAAGGTTAATTTTGAAAGACTTGAACAAAATTATTAAGTTTTAAGTTTAAGTTTATTGATTTTGAAAAGTGTTTGAGTCTAAGATTAATTGAAATTTGTGTTAGATTCAAATCTGACAATAGTAAAGTGAATTTGATTTTCAATAATTGGCTTCCAGGTCTTGGCGAGGCACTAGGCCTTCTTTGGCCGTAGCCTTATTGGATCATCAACCCTTTCCTTGACAAAGCCTTTTATTGAAAATTCATCTTCAAGTTACTTCTTGAAAGATTTTGGTCTAACTAGTTTGGGTCTTGGATCGATAGCTTCGGCTAGTTCCATCAGAATGGCTTCCCTAACGTACTATCATCTCACCTCCTCCCAATACTATGTTGTTCAAATTTTAGTTAAGTCATTTTGTCCTTAGTCTAACCAGTCCTAGGTCTAAGCATAATGAATTGCTGAAGGAAATAAACAAGCAAGCATGCAATATAGAAAATTTACATTAAAAAAACTTATCTAATTATGAAAATTATTTTTATATTGGTTCCCCCTGGACTATAGCCTCGATAATGGTTAGGCAAGATGTGAATCTTGTCCTTGGGGATCCAATACTGGTTTGGTCCAGCTTGTTTGTTCAAACAGAGCTTGGGGACCCATGCTTGAACTCGGGTTCTAGGTTGGTTCAATACAGCATAATAAGAACGTTGCCTAGACTTGGTTCGATACCCTAATGCAGATCGGTTAAGAACGGACTTTTGTTTTCCAAGGATCATATCAAGACCCTTGGAACCCGAAGTGAATCGTTCCAAAGCCACTCTGAGCTCCTTGACTTGAGTTTTCAAGGAGGAATTCTCTTCCTCAAGTTTTTGAACTTGAGTGGAGTTTCCTTCTTGAATTTTCTTGGTCAAGGATCTCGAGTCGGCTTCCTCTTTCAGACGTTTTACTTCCTGTCGGAGGGACTCGACCCGGATTTTGACTTTCGCCAAGTTGCAAGATAAATAAGCAATTAATTTGGATAGTTCAATTTCTGAATAACCTCTTACCGTTATTTGGCCATTCTCCGAGATTGTGAGCCTTCCGTCGTCTGGCTCTGATTCCGATCCGGTGTTGACGCCTTCCGAATCGGTTAAGACGAGAAGATTCGATTGCGGGGCTTCTTCTTCTTCTTCGGAGGAAGATTCATCCCACGTGGCTTGGAGAGCCTTCTTCCTTCGCGTCTTCTTTGCCTCCTTCAGATTGGGGCACTCTGATTTGTAATGTCCCTTCTTGTTGCATTCGTAGCAGGTGACATTGGTTTTGCTTTTTGAATATGTTGAAGGTTCAGCTGGATCTTTCTTTCTTTGGCTTGCTTTCTTTCTATTTGTTTGATGCTTCAGCTCCTTGTAGTAGTCTCGAGCTAGCCGAACCAACTTGGGTCAATCTCCTTCACTGTCTTCAGAATCTGAGTCTGAGTCAGACTCGGGTGTTGGTTGAGGTTTTTTCTTGGGGGCTTTTCCTTGAGATTTTCCTGCAATGAAGGCAATACTTTTCTCGACCATAGTCGAGTTAGTCTGTTCATGCAATTCTAATTCAGAGAAAAGTTCATCTAATTTAATTTTTGAAAGGTCCCTGGAAACCTTGTAGGCATCTACCATGGATGCCCACAGTGTGTTCCTGGGGAACGCGTTTAGGGTATACCTGATTAGGTCACGGTTCTCTACCTTGTGACCTGTTGTATACAACCCATTCATTAGCTCCTGGATTCTGGCGTGGAGCTGTGTTGCTGATTCTCCTTCATTCATTTTGATCGTGTAGAGTTTGTTCAGCAATAGATCTCTTTTGCTGATTCTGGTGTCGGAGGTGCCTTCGTGCAGCTTAATCAGCTTGCTTCAAAGTTCTTTGGCGATGTTGAAGGGACCCACCCGGTTCAGCTCTTCCTTGGTCAATCCACATTGCAACGTCTGGGTTGCCTTTGCATTAGCCTCGATCTTCTTCTTCAACGAGGCGTCCCATTCAGAATAGTATTGTGCCACTCCTTCTGCGTTCTTGGAAATCTCCAGGCCAGATTGGATGATTATCCACATGTCCATCTGAGTTTTCAGATGGACTTCCATCCTGTTTTTCCAGTAGGAGAAATCTTCTCCACTGAAAAGCGGTGGTCTGGCTGTGCTAAATCCTTCTTGCATGGCCATTAATATTTTCTGAAAAATTAAAAACACAGAAAACTTGTTCCAAGACTTAGTCTTGGATTAGTAGTGCGGAAAAAATTACTAACAATGAAAAACGATCGAGTGGTGTTGCACCAACCTCGATTAATGAGAAAGATTCGAAAAAATTAAAATAATTCTGTAAATCCGAAAAAAAACTCTCAAATTGGTGGTTGCACCAAATTTGAGTCACCCACTCTGATACCACTTGTTGGATCGGAGAAAATCGATAGAGGGGGGGGTGAATATCGATCTAGAATTTTTTGAAAAACTAGAGAAAATACGCAGCGGAAAATAATAAAACAATCGAACACAAGTTGGTTTTACTTGGTTCGGAGTTACAGTCGGCTCCTACTCCAAGGCCCACGGTCCTTGACCGTTTATGTTGGGCAATTCTATATTCGGAAAATCTTTTACAACTTTAAGTACAGATATAGAATTGAAATTTAAATTGCAACACTTTTCGTAAATTAAATTTACCGACGCCCGAGGTGGATCGAAGTCCGGAGCAGAGGGTCGTCGTCGGCGCTCGAATCTCGAAGTCGAAGCTTGTCGGAGCGTAGCGCTTGAATGAAAGTGCTTGGAGCGTTGTGAGCGATGTTGTTTGAAGCCTTGGGGGTGAACCCCCTTTTATAGCACCCATAGGGGTGCCTGTGTCGATGGGGGTGCCTACACGTGGCCTCTCCTACGCGATCTCTTATCTGCAGACTCGGCCAGCGCTTATCCATCTCACAGGGGCGCCTGAGCTGATGGGGGCACCCGTATGGTCCCGGGCGCCTGAGCTGCTTTGGTCCAGAGGCTTCGTGGCAGTTTGCTTCGTTTGCTTCGGTTTAGCCTTTGATAATTACCATTTTTATAATTAATTTAGGCTCTCAAATCCATGTTTTGATTCCTTTTTGTATGCTTGATCTTGCATTACACTAGGTTCCATGAGTAATTTACATTTTAGCTTTGGATGCAAATCTTTTTATATTTGAGATATTTTGGCATTAAAATTTGAATCTAATTTTGTAGGCTTCGAATGATCACGGACCTAGATCAGATTGGATCGAATTTGAGTCAGATCTGGCTTTAATCAAGATGATCAAGCACTGGAGAAACGTGGGTCCTCCAATCAAGACATGGGGAGATCTGAGCCATCTTTCATCTTCTGATCAATCCGAGCTCAAGGTAGAGTTAATCAAGACCATAGATCAAGATTTGAAGTTTTGGTCTAAATCAAAGTCATCTAGCCGTTGGATCAAGCTCGAGAGGAGTCTAAGCCGTCCATTCAAAAGGAGGGGCAATCTGAGCCATCCGTTGCAGATCTGATCGATCCAAGCTAAGGAGAAGAAGATCCTGACCATTGATGGAGATCTAGAAAGTTTGGTTTCAATCCGAGATGCTCTGACCATTGGATGAAGCGAGGATGATCACAGTCGTTCATTTTTAATGGAAATTAATTAAAACAGGAATTCCTCACCGAGCTCACGTCGTCGCGAGTTCTTCCCTGTTCTTCGATTTCTTAGTGTTTTTTTCTCCGATCCGCGTGGCCACATCAGATCCGTTTGTTTTCAAGATTTCAAATCACAGAGATGGATTTCCTATGAAGTTTGCAACTCAATCTCGTCGCTGAAAGGAGCTCAGGTGAGGGTTTCGCCAAGAGTTCAGCTTCCATCAATTGCTTTCCTTTTTGATCGCTGTCTTCATCGACCGGAGCTATCAAAGCACTCAGAGGGGTTCTTCGAGGGTTTCTGAGTGTTCCTGAGCAAAGATCGCCATTCAGCATATCAAGAAGAAAGAGATCGTGGAAGATTTTAGATACTGATCGGTCTCTGTGATCGGTCACAAACACACCTGATCGGTCTCCAATCCGATCAGAAACAGCCAGACCGATCAGGAAGAGCAATATGCGCCAAGCCGAGTGCAAACTGATCCAGGGAGTTGTTTCTTTGTTGATTTCGAGCTAGAGGGTTTCTAGCTGGGCTTTTGTGTGTCGGCAAGAGGAAATCTTGGCAAGGGACTGGTTTGGTTCAATTTAGGAACATTTCGTTTCTGAATTCTTATTTCATTAAGTTGTTTCGGTTTGTATCCAACTACACTTTAGTTAAGTTTCTTTCGCTTGCTTTGTTCTAGTTTTCACATTTATGCAATTCAGCTACAGATCTTATGCTTTCCTACATTCAATATTAGTTCTTGAATTTTTAATCTCGTAGTTTTGAAGTGAATTGCTCAGTTTTCAAATAGGATAAGTGTAGTTCCTGAAATTTAGAATTAGTTTCTGCTTTAGCTGAGTTCAATTGGTTTCCAACTGTTATTTCATCCATTATCGCAAAAAAAAACCCCATCTTACTTGAAACCCCAAAATAGAAAACGATGAATTCAAGTTTGAATTAAGCATTCTTAGCTAGTCCTTGGAAAAATACAACTTGAGGCCCTATACTACACTTAGTTTTGTGAGCTAAAGGGTTTTCAATTTATAAATTCAAATTTGAGGCTCATCATGACACTCGTTGTGGGCATCATCAGCCTTCCACTGGGGCGCCCGTGTCCATCCGGGCACCTAACCCCAGTGAGGCGCCTCAACTGCAGAAACTCATTCCTTCGATCCCTGCAACCAAGGTTAGTTCCAAAACAAAAAGAAGCAAATATATTAGTCATTATTTACAGCCTAAGCTGCCTTGGTTCTGACTTTGGGTCTCCCAAATGGAACCCTAGGTCAAACCGACGTCTACTGTTCCCTCGCACGGGGAGCGCGTCCTCACCTACTCCTCTCAGGAGAGTTTACCTTTTGCCAACCGGCTCCTCCGGTTGGACTTTTGCTCAATCCACCTGATCAGGTCTTCGTACCCAGTCCACGACCAGGACTTCTTGCCCAACTTCTAGTCAGGTCTTCGGTGCCCAGCCCTTTGCCAGGACTTCTTGCCCAGTCCTCGACCAGGACTTCTTTGCCCAATTTCCGGTCAGGTCTTCTTGTCCAGTCCTTGACCAGGACTTCTTGCCCAGCCCTTTGCCAGGACTTCTTGCCTAGTGTGCCTAGGACTTTTCCTGCACACTTAGTAAGCTTGTTAGATCACATTAACACCTTAACTTCTGAACCCTTTGCCATTATCAAAATATAGGTTTGACTTAGGTGCTTCCTGCACCAACAGAAAAGACTCCGTTGCCTGATCCCCGACCAGGATTTCGTGCTCAGTCCCTCGGACCAAGACTTCTTGCCTAGCTTCACTCACCAGAACTTCATCCACCTAGCTTCACTTGCTAGGACCCAGCTTCACTCACCAGGATTTCATCCACCTAGCTTCACTCACTAGGACCTAGCTTTACTCACCAGGATTTCTTCCACCTAACTTCACTCACTATGACCCAGCTTCACTCACCAAGATTTCTTCCACCTAGCTTCACTCACTATGACCCAGCTTCACTCACCTGAATTTCTTCCACCTAACTTCATTCACTAGAACCCAACTTCACTCACTAGGATTTCTTCTTTTGATAAAGACTTCTTTGCTAGTTATTTTAATCCTGACTAGACTTCTTTCTGCCAAACATCAAGACCTGTTTGGCTCAGTCCTTTGGTCTATCTGACTAGAAATGAGTTTAGTCTCTCTGCCAAATATCAAGTCATATTTAGCTTATCCCTTGGTCAAACTGACCATCCCTGGGTTCTATTCACTCTGCCAATATCAGATCCTGTTTGGCCTAACCCTTTGTCAAACTGATCAAACTTGGGTTTACCCTACCAAACATCAAGTCCTGTTTGGTTTAACCCTTGATTACTTTGACCAGACCTTAGTATATTGTTAGTACCAAACATTAGGTCTTGTTTGCCTTAACCTTTGTCAAACTGATCAAACCTGGGTTTACCCTACTAAACATCAGGTCCTATTTGGTTTAACTCTTGATCACTTTGACTAGACCTTAGTATATTGTCAAATATCGAAACACTAGAGGTTGATTGTTCATGACTGATGCTCTTTGCACCAACACCAAGGGTCAGTCGACTGGTGTCCAGCCAACACCTTTATTTCGAACAGACCAGTCGACTGGTTCCCAGACCAGTTGACTGGTTCCCAAACCAGTCGACTGGTTCCCAAACCAGTCAACTGCTACAAGTTGTTCAACCATACAGAAAGATCAGTCGACTGGTCCCCTTACCAGTCGACTGCTATAGTTATACTCTCACACTCAACCTCTCCGTAGTCTATCATTCGCGTATGCCTTGAAGTCCACTTCCTCGGTTTGCCCCTTGAAGTTCTCTTCCTTCGGCTCTCGTCCCTCGGATGCGCACACAAGCCCGCGACTTGTCTCAATGTTATCCTTCGCGTATGCCTTTGAAGAATACTTCCTCGGCTCACCCTTTGAAATCCTCTTCCTTCGGCTTTCGTCCCTCGGATGCTTCACTCCATTGTTCGTCATGTGTGGTTCACCAAGTCCTGCACGACTCAAACACACACATCAAACCAATATAAAAACCTAACTTAATCATATTGACACATACATCAAAACCCATGATCTACGTGATCAAACTTGGGTCGATTGCACCAACAGTAAATAAAGCATAAACAAAGGAAACAAATAACCACACCACTAACAAAAGCGTACTATCACAATCACGACAAAACCACACTCCAAAATGTCTTCCGAGCAGACCAACAATGGAGATAAATAAATCCACAACATGCACAAGTCCACAAAATATATATATAAATGAAAATACATCCAACTGAAATGAAAAGAAACTGTGCAACGACACAAAACCAAAACGAAGGGAATGGGATTGGCTGTTGGGCTCTTCTGGTGGTGTCATCCTAAAAAAGAAAAACAAACAAACAATTGTGAGTCTAGATGAACTCCATGGGCATATAAAAAGATAGATATGCATGGCTGTAGAAAGATTATACAAAAGTAGTATAGAATAAAGCAAATACAATATCATATAGGTAAATCAAAATACATGACCGGAAAACTACTTGCAAGTACATACCAATGTCGAACCCATCTACGAGGCATGAAAGTCTAAATTCCCCAAACTTGAAAGGTCACCAATCCATATGCAAACAAAATATCTCCTGTATGTGCATGTTATCTAAATGTAGTAATCATAGCTCAAACAAATACAATAAATACAAACAAATGCAATCCATGCAGTCATGCATATAATGCAATGACATGATCACCCCTGACGCCAGTCAGCCACTCACCGGTCATGGATGAGGTCGAGTGGGTAGGGCTATGATAACTGTACGCACTCTGCTGTCACTGTTCCTAAGTAACCGACTGGATAGGATGTTAGCGGAGGACACATCCATAGTATCTCAAATCATATGGGGGAGCACCGTTCTCATCTCCTCGTATCACAGGAAAGAGGATGGATTCCTGTCTAGTACCATGCTGCAGATACCACTACTCATGAGCAGCCGAGTGGAGCCTTGACAGGGCAACTACACACACCCTCCTGTTAGTACCATGATAGATTCCATTTTATTGATCATTTGAGTTGCTTAAATCCCTATTTGATCTATGTTTTTATTGCCAAAATTGTGAAATTGCCTAGGTTTTAGAACTTATTCATATTTTGGACTTAAATGCAAAATTACACATATTTGAGTTAATTGGCCACTAAATTCTTGATTTATTTTTGTAGGCATGAAAGGTTCCTGGACCTAGAGCATATTGGGTCAAACTCGAGTCGGAAGTGACCCGGATCAGATTATCAAGATCACGATTAAATCTGGGCCGTTCGATTCGAAAGCGGCTAGATCTGAGCCATCCGGGATGATCTGAAGCCATCCGAGCTAGGGCTAGGGTTGATCAAGCACCCTGATCAAGATCTGAAGGTTTCACCACAATCAGAGCTCAATCAACCGTTGGATCAAGCTTGGAGGGCTCTAGAGCGTCCAATCACAGATAGAGTTGATCTGGACCGTCCGTTGCATATCTGGAGGATCCGAGCTACCACGAGGTAGATCCTGACCTCAGATCACCATCATCAAAGTTTGGCTCAAATCAGATGAAAATCAGCCGTTGGATTGAAGCAAACGAATCTGAGCCGTCCACTGGTTATTATTTAAGGAAATTTTCTCCGCAGCCAAGCCTCGTCACGTCTTCAGAGTTCTTCGCTGCAATTAGTGTTCTTCGTGTTCTTCCTTCATCCTTAGCTGTTTTCTTCAATCCGTTGGCGCGACCACTCGATCTTCTTGCAGAACTCATGTGCTAGATCGTTGGGGAAGCAATCGGACTTGTTTCCGGATCAAATCTGCCCAAGAACAGAGTTGTGAGAGGTTTCTACAGCTTTGGCCATTTAACACTCTTCGGATCGGCTGCGCTCTACCACCTTCCTCCAAGGCTATCCAGAGGGGTTCCCTGAGTAGTTTTGATCATCATCCACTCACCAATTCACGCAGACACAGCTGAGATGAAGAAATCGCATGGAACTTTCAGAAATGGGCAGTTTGAGCTGTATCCAATCGCTGATGAGTTTTTCCCCATGATTTGCTGAGCTTGCGGGTCCGAGGCTCACCTTTGCTTGACAACCAAAGAGTATCTGAGCTCAAGATGGATCGAGGAGTAGTTTAGATCATTGATTTTCATTGATTTTGCTGTAGTTTAACTTCTTCTGAATTCTGTCCTGTTTTTGAACTTCAGTTTCATTAGCTGTAGTTGTTTTCTGAGTTGTTTAGTTTAATTAGGATTCTAATCTTCAATGTTAGTAAGTAGGGAACTTGTCTAGTGATAGTTTAAGTCAGATCACAGTTTGCTTTAGTTTTAATCCTTGCGTGCCAACTTCAAGTTGCTGCGTGCCAAGTTGTGGGCTGCGGTTCCATATTTTCAGCTTTCTTTCATTAGTTTCTGTTAAGAAATTGCTAGATAAGTTTCCTTGCACCTAGATTAGTTGCTTTAACTTGTTTTGCATTCGCTAGTGCAGCCTTTGATCCATTGCAAATGGAAACTCTTTAGTTAGCCTTTAATTTTTGCATCCTTAGTTTCAAGCAATTCTGAATTCTGCATATTAGTGATTTCAGTCATCTTTTCACTAGTTTAGTCAAGTAATTGCTAGTTTAACTTCCTTGTTTCTAGATTAGATACTTGTATTCAAATTATGTTAGCTAGATCAGCCTTTAGCTATAGCAAAAACAGAAAAATCAGTAGCTAAACCGTAATTCCTGCAATCTGAATTTCAGCATTTTGTTTCTGATTTCCGTGCTTTTCTAGTTCTGATCTCAGTCCGAATCCTCTACAGGATCTTGATTTGTTCTTTCTTAATACCACTGTTTCCCAATCAAACCAATCAGTTTTAAGAAGTGGAGTTGAAAGCTAAATCAAATTTTCACTTGGAGCTAGTTTTTGGCACAAAATTTCTCCCTTGCGTGCCACATGCCTTGAACTCATTTGCATCCAAAGTTAACTTGTTTTGTGGCATATAATTGTGTTTGAATTCAATAAGCTTGCTTCCACTCATATCTGAATTTGATTGGTAGTGTTAGGTTCCAAAAATACTTTGGCTAGTGGAGTTGTGTTTATTTGGTTGAGTTCTAATTTGGCATGATATAGGATTGCCTTTCATTGCATAGCATTCCATTTTGTGTTTGAAATAAGAAATCAGTTATCAAGAACTTTGTAAGTGTTTGGATTTAGTTTCCATTAATTGAGCTTTTAGTGCCATCTCTTTGTTTAGTTCCATTGCTCAATTTCCTTCATTTTCATTTCATTTTCATTTTCAATTAAAAACCATCATTTCATTACTTATTTGAAACCCAAAAACGACACATAACTACAAGTTTGAATCAAGCACGACAACTATCCCCGAGAAAAATACGACCTGTGGCCCCTATATTACATTTCCATATTTTTGATTGTAAAAGGGTTTCCAGCTTCCATGCATTTCATTGATATTTAAATTTGATGAGCCCATACATTTCGTGACAAATTAATTAGTATATTTTGGGCCTGTCAAATTTTTGGCGCCGTTGCCGGGGAACTGTTAGTTGACTTGTTTGATTTTAGCTTGCGCACTTATTTCATATCATTCTTGATTTGTTTCTGTGCTTATTGTCATATCTTTTGATTTGATTTTATTTGTTTTATCTTTTTATTCACTTTTACTGCGATTTGTTCTGTTTTTATGACCAGGTCTCTAGGTGCTGAATTAGAAGATTTCGATCCTGAGATTGAGAGGACCTTCAGAGTCAGGAGGAGCCAGGCCATTCTTTCTGAGACTACAGATATCCCTCCACTTCAGACTATCAGCACTCACTCAGGCATTGACATGGCAGACCACCAGAGAACCATGAAGGAGCTCGCAGCACCAGATGCTGCATTTCAGTACTCCAGCATAGCATATCCAGAGCTAGGGGGGAGTTTTGAGCTCAAATCGGGACTTATCAATTTGTTGCCAAAATTTCAGGGTTTATCTGGGGAGGATCCAAACAGACACTTGCACGAGTTCCATGTGGTGTGCTCTACTATGAAGCCTCAGGGCGTTTCTGAAGAAGACATTAAGTTAAGAGCATTTCCTTTTACTTTGACTGGGGCTGCTAAGGATTGGTTGTATTATTTGCCCACTGGACATGTTGCTAGTTGGATTGAAATGAAGAGAGCATTTTTAGAGAAGTTTTTTCCAGCATCAAAGACCGCCATTATCAGAAAAAGTATTTGTGGCATTCAACAAGTGGTTGGAGAGTCCCTTTATGATTACTGGGAGAGGTTCAAGAAGTTATGCTCTAGCTGTCCTCAACATCAAATTAGTGAGCAACTTCTTGTGCAATACTTTTATGAAGGCTTATTACCTATGGATAGGAGCATGATTGATGCGGCGGCAGGGGGAGCCTTGGTGAATAAAACTCCGGAGCAAGCTAGAGTGCTCATTTCTAACATGGCGGAGAATACTCAACAATTTGGGAGTAGAGCACTCACTACAAGAGGGGTTCATGAAGCTCAAGTGTCGCCTAGTGAACAAAAAGAAAGCAAAAGCTCTTTGTTGGAGAACAAACTGACGGAGTTGGCATCTTTAGTGACGCAAATGGCAGCGAACAATGTGAACCAAGCCTCAAATTCAACAACAACTTCATTTCCCAATCAAGTTACAAGAGTATGTAGCATTTGTTCAAGCCAAGAACATAATTCGGACCATTGTCCAAATCTCCAACAAGATGAATCGGTTGCGGCCTTGGCTAGAGCTCCATTCCAACGAAGAAATGACCCCTACTCATCTACATACAATCCGGGTTGGAGGGACCACCCAAATTTGAAGTATGGTAACTCTTTTTACCAACAACCGCCTTCCAATCATCAAATTCAGCAAAATCATCCCTCATTTCAGAGTTCACAGCAGCCACAGCATGTTTTCCAGCCACAAAATCAACATTTTCAGCAGCCACAGCAACCTACACAGCCTTCCCAGCAGTTTCAGGACACATTTCAGCAACAATTCCAAGCATTTGATCCTCAATTCCAGCAACCCTATCAAGGGCAGCAAGGCTTTCAGTCATTCCCAGCTTTTCCAGCTCAAAGCCAACACAATTTTCAGCCCACACAGCCCACATATCAGAATTTTCAGCCCTACGGTCAAGGGTTTCAAAATCAGAGTTTTCAGCCCTCACCACCTAATTTTCCACCTCAGAATCAGAATTTTCAAGGTCACAACGCCCAGCAATGTTTCCAAGCATATCAGCCATTTGATCAGCCCTCTTATCAGCCCCAAAATTCAAGTTTTCAACAAAATCAGCCATTAAAATTTCAGCCTTCTTCTTCATCCTTTCAAGGTCATTCAAGAAGCTATTCTAACCAAGGAGGTTATGGGAGCTCAAGTGGAGGGAACGCACAGAATCAACAAATGATGGAGATGTTAAACAAGTTGTACAAACGCAACAACAACAACAAGCTTGGCAACAACAACAACAAGGTTGGCAACAAAACGTTGAGAGGCAATTAGGGCAATTGGCTAGTGGAATTAACCAAAATCAAGCTCAAGGATCAAATCAACTTCCTTCCCAAACTGTTCCTAATCCCAAAGGGAATGTGAGTGCTATATATTTGAGGAGTGGGAAGGTCACCTCAAGTCCAAAGAGTCCAAGAGCAGAATTTTCAGGAAACCGGACAGCTTCTCCAATTCCGGCCCAAAACCACACTGAAATGAGTTCAAATTCAGCTGATTCCACCCCTAGCCCGTTCCCAACTCAGTCCTCGAGCAACCCTCCAAATTTGGTGGCAAACGGAGAAGAAATCAGTGCCGAGACGCAAGGGACAGCAGCCACTACGCAGGGGACAGCAGGTCAGAATTCAGCCTCTCCACTTCCGGCCAAAGAAGATGATTTTAGGGTTCCTTTACCTTTTCCACAGGGGAGAACTCCAACCAAAAGACAAGGGGAGAAGGAGAAGGCTAAGGAATTTAATGAACTAGTGGAGCTTTTCAGCAAAGTGGAGATCAATATACCTTTGTTGACCATGATCAAAAGAATTCCAAAGTATGCTAAGTTTTTGAAGGATCTTTGTGTTAACAAACGGAAGCTTAAGGAAAATGAATTGGTCAGCATTGGGAAAAATGTTTCTTCGCTTATCCATGCCCTGCCTCAGAAATGTGAAGACCCTGGGATGTTCACTGTTTCTTGTGAGATTGGGAGCACCATATTTCACGATGCTATGTTAGACTTAGGAGCTTCTATAAATGTGATGCCCAGGTCAGTCTTTCAGATGCTCGGCATAGGCCCTTTACAGTCCACTGGCGTGATGATACAGCTAGCAGACAGGAGCCAGACACGCCCAGCAGGTATGATTGAAGATGTTTTGGTGAAGGTAAAGGAGCTGATATTTCCAGCTGATTTCTATATTTTGGATATGGAGGGAGATTATCTGGCACACCGTTCTCCACTTATTTTAGGCAGGCCCTTTCTGAAGACGGCCAGAACGAAGATTGATGTATATGCCGGGACACTTTCTATGGAGATTGGAGACACGGTTGTACAATTTAGCCTTTTGACACCATGAAGCATCCAAGAGAGGACCACTCTATCATGAGCATGGACATTCTAGAGGAGCTGGCGTAGACTGAGTTGGAGACTGAGAGATTTCTAGAGGATTTTCCTAGAGAAGTTATTCATTCAGAGGAGGCTGAGAGAGTATTTACTGCTGAGACTGAGGAATTTTCAGAAGACATTTCAGACACATTTACAGCTGGAGGGATTATTCTAGGTGTAGGGGATCGCACAGAGCCCCAAGGATCACCTATTTCTGTTGAGACTCAAAGTGTAGGGGATTGCACAGAGCCCCAAGGATCACTTATACCAGTTGAGCGCCTATTAGAACTTGAACCTGATACGGACTCTATATTTGACCAGGAGGGAGCTATGGACACATCTATCATTGTGGAACCTCCAGGTATTTTTCAGCGCGATCAGGTAAGTATTTCTTCTATTTTTTTGGAAACATCAAAAGAGGTACCAAAAGTTAATTTTCTAGGCTGTGATACATTTCTTGATTTGTCATGTGTGGGAAATAATTCGGAAAATTTCATTGGAACATCCAAAATAGATTTCATTGATTATGATAAGTGTCTTGATGCATTTTGGGTAGATATTCATTGTAAAAAATTCTTTGAGATGCCTAAACTTGATTTTATTGGATGTGATTCATTTTTGGATAAATTGTATGCAAAAACTGATATTATTTTATTTCCTTTGTACCCTGCACGCTCTAGAAGGGTAGTACATTGTTTTGCAGGGTCCAGAAGACTGCTGGAGTGGGAGCTTCATTTGAACAAACTGAAACCTCCTGAAATGAGTCCCACAAAGAATAAAGAGGGAGTCGATTTTACTTTAATTCAAAACACTCTACCTCTTACATGAGTCTTGTATTTAAATAATCTTCATCCACCTGAACAAGTTGCAGTTAAATCCAAGTGTGGGGGAGCGATGCACAGTGAAGTGGAACAAATGGAAGAAGCTCTTTCGCACACCCTGACTCCTCCACTACCACGGTGGAGGCTCTTTCTTGACAGACTCCGACCGCCAGAAATAAAAGGGAGTTTGATTTTTGTTGCCTTTTCTTTTATTGCATGTTTTCACTCTTAAAATGAGATCTTGTTAATAAATAAGTGAGTAGAGTAACATGACATAAATAAAATCATTGTAAATACTATGTTTTGTGTTTTCGCACTTCTTCTTGCATGATTAGAAATAAAAGTATCCCTTTAGATTTTATCCATAGCATTTTAGAGTCTTTTGAAAATAAATTAAATTTGGTTGTCAAAACTTAGGGTTTAAGCTCATGGATGAAATCTTGAATATTTGAGTACTACTTGGCTTTGGATTCTTAATTGAGAATTTGAGATGGATTATTTTTACCTAGTGAGATTAGCCTTATTTTGTGATACACACATGTTATTGTACTCTAGAACTTGCTTAGGTTCTTTCAAAATCATATTTCAATGGTTGGATCACATCTATAGGGACTAATCATTGTATTCACCTTTCCACATCACTTTGTCTATTCTATTCTATTTACCTTTCCTTATTGCTAATCTTAACCCAAATTTTTCTATGGATTTGTTTGCTTGGGATGTTTTCTTGATGTTATTTTGCCCAAGACGGACAAAGTTTTAAGTGTGGGGGAGTGATTAGTGATTTGGAAGCAATTTCGTTTCGAAAAAAAAAAAAAATTTTGCAATGGAAGGATGGAAACAATCACATTTTGAGTGAGTTGGATTGCCAAGAATGCGCAAGGGAGATGGAAGAAATTGGAGATCTTGTTTCCTTATCATATTTTGAAGATCCAAAGGGCATGGTGTGACAATGAAAATTTTTCTGCAAGAAGAAACAAAGGCATGCAAAAGCAAAAAGAAAGCAAGAGATTGAATACAAGAGAAAGAAATTCAAAGAAGGAGAGATTGTTTCGGTATCACGTGAATTCAATGGGCATAGACACAGTTAGTATCCATCTAAATCCAATTTTGGATGTTGAAAATCAGTGATGTAGTGCCAAATTGAGTGAAGCATTTTTGAAGAAGATTTCGGCAATGAAAAAGCAAAATGGCACGCAAGCAAAAGCAAGGATGTGCCATAGAAAAAAATCAGTAAAGCTTGGACTTGCAGCTGTATCTAGCATTGGAAATCAGTAAACTTTGTATCAAAGAGAATTGAAGCTGTACCATCTGAAAACAATCTGAATTTTGCAGCAGGAAAATCTGAAACATGGCAGACATTTGTGCCAAATCAGAGGAAGGAAGGAATTCTGTGCAAGGTGAAGCTGAAAATCAGAGGAAGGAAGCTGTGCCAAATTCAAATGTGCCGAAATTGATCAACTTGAAAATTGTAATCTGCCGAGAGCTGAATGTTAGAGCTGATGAATGAAGAATAAAAGCTGGAAATTCGAAACTGCATTGCAATGGGGAGTTCAATGAGAAATATTGGTATGCAAGGAAGAGGAAGTAAAAATCTGCTATTTGGAGCTGCCATTTCTTTATGCCAATATGATGATCAGTCCACTTGGAACACTTGAGGAGGGAGTTGATCAGATTTGAAAGATGAAAAACAGTGTGCAGATCAGTGATGGGAGTGAGCTGAAATGATACAATTTGAGCTATTTTGAATGGAAACTAATGAAAGGTTGCTGCCAAATGCTAGCATCTGAACTGAAGCTGAGTGAAAGCTGATACAAGCTGGAAAGAAGCTGAAAAATCTGAATTGCAGCAAAAGGAGAGCTGCTGTGGGCAGTTAACAAATGAAAGGAAAAATCTGAGAAGAAATAGCTGAAAAACTGAAGCTAAACAAAAATCTGTGCCAAGCAATTTTTGTATCAACTAGATCTATTGCATAGCACCTCCACTGCTAAGAGTTTTCAGATCAGAATTGGAAATTATCAGGAATTGAAAGCTGAAAACAAGCTGAGAAAAACCTGGAGCTAAGGAGAATTTGTACAGAAAATTTCCATGGAAGCAGTTTTTGCACAAGTTGGTATCAAGATGAATCTGAATTTTGTTTTCAAGGCTGTGAATCAGGGAACAAGTTCGGAATTGCATTAAGGAGTGTTGAGAACACCAAATGCTGACAAAATCAGGAAGAATTCGAATTAACAAAGCTGCTGAAAAGAATGGAAAGCCTTATGTGCTGATTTGAATTTCGAAGGCTATTTCTTGACTTCTCCACCACTATTTGAAGCAAGTGCTCTTGATGTTAATTGTTGGAGAAGTCAGTGACTTGAAAAGCTGCCACCTTAGATGCTGAATTGGCACATTAAAGCAGAAATTCTGAGCAGAGAAAAAAAATCAGTAAAGTGCTATTGTAGGAATTGTATGCAGTGCAGAAATTGAAGTGAAGAGGAATTGAGTTGGAATTAACAAGGCTGCTGCAAAGAATGCTAAAAGGACTCAAAACAGACCCACTCGAAGCCCAAGAGGTTTTGGAGAACAGCAAGTTGATATTTAAGCTGAAAATTCAGTTATGGAAAGAGGAAAACCAATGGAAATGCTATGAAGGCAGCTTATACCAACTTGCAACCTAATTGAGTTTTTGAGGCTATAAACCAAGGCAGTAGGTATAGGAATGTATCTGAAATTGTTAGGCAAATCCACTGCTGATCAAGGAGAAAAAAATGTGGTTGTTTGGATTTTTCAAAGAAGAGAATCAGAAAAAATTAGGTAGTGCCACAACTTCAAGTGGAGCAATTTGATTTTCCCATTACTATGTGATGTATTTGTTTTGAAATCAGAGTTTTTCAATGAAGATGCCGTGGAGCTGATATTGAAACACAGAAGAAAGAAAGAAGAAAAAGAAAATCAGAAAAGGAAAAGCAAGCAAGGTGGCACGCAAGGAGGAGACTTGGCACATTAGATTAAGGAAGAGTTTTTCATGAAAAGCAAGGAAACTAGTTAAGTTTAACTCCATCAAATTTTGGAATTCAATAGGGGACTGATAAGAGAAGCAAGAGCATTGGAAACATCCTCAAGCACTTAAGTCTTCCACTTTACCAATTGTTTCCATTTTCTTGATTTTATTTCACTCCTTACCATTTTCTACTGTTTTGATTTGTTTTTATAGTTGTTGATCCTAATCATGATTAATGGTGGAGAGTAGATAATAAGCAAGCTTATGGTAGTGCAAGAAGCATGTGTGTTTGAGTGAGCTCCATTTCCATCATCAACTTAGAATTTAAGGAGAGAGCCACCAATAGTTTCCTTGAAAGGCGAGTGATTTAGATTCATCTCAATGATTCATGATAGATGAAAAGGCCAAGTTGTTGATTTAAGGACAAGATAGTAATCCATAGAGCTTAGATTTATGAGAATTGGCAACCCTAGGTAATTTTTTTTCAATTGCTTCTAATTATGCTTAAGTAAATCTAGGGGATACATCTTTACTGTTTTCGCGAGACGCTCAAGCTCAAGTGTGGGGGAGTTGATAGATTCCATTTTATTGATCATTTGAGTTGCTTAAATCCCTATTTGATCTATGTTTTTATTGCCAAAATTGTGAAATTGCCTAGGTTTTAGAACTTATTCATATTTTGGACTTAAATGCAAAATTACACATATTTGAGTTAATTGGCCACTAAATTCTTGATTTATTTTGTAGGCATGAAAGGTTCCTGACTAGAGCATATTGGGTCAAACTCGAGTCGGAAGTGACCCGGATCAGATTATCAAGATCACGATTAAACTGGGCCGTTCGATTCGAAAGCGGCTAGATCTGAGCATCCGGGATGATCTGAGCCATCGAGCTAGGGCTAGGGTTGATCAAGCACCCTGATCAAGATCTGAAGGTTTCACCACAATCAGAGCTCAATCAACCGTTGGATCAAGCTTGGAGGCTCTAGAGCGTCCAATCACAGATAGAGTTGATCTGGACCGTCCGTTGCATATCTGGAGGATCCGAGCTACCACGAGGTAGATCCTGACCTCAGATCACCATCATCAAAGTTTGGCTCAAATCAGATGAAATCAGTCGTTGGATTGAAGCAAACGAATCTGAGCCGTCCACTGGTTATTATTTAAGGAAATTTTCTCCGCAGCCAAGCCTCGTCGCGTCTTCGAGTTCTTCGCGCAATTAGTGTTCTTCGTGTTCTTCCTTCATCCTAGCTGTTTTCTTCAATCGTTGGCGCGACCACTCGATCTTCTTGCAGAACTCATGTGCTAGATCGTTGGGGAAGCAATCAGACTTGTTTCCGGATCAAATCTGCCCAAGAACAGAGTTGTGGAGTTTCTACAGCTTTGGCCATTTAACACTCTTCGGATCGGCTGCGCTCTACCACCTTCCTCCAGGCTATCCAGAGGGTTCCCTGAGTAGTTTTGATCATCATCCACTCTACCAATTCACGCAGACACAGCTGAGATGAAGAAATCGCATGAACTTTCAGAAGATGGGCAGTTTGAGCTGTATCCAATCGCTGATGAGTTTTTCCCATGATTTGCTGAGCTTGCGGGTCCGAGGCTCACCTTTGCTTGACAACCAAAGAGTATTTGAGCTCAAGATGGATCGAGGAGTAGTTTAGATCATTGATTTTCATTGATTTTGCTGTAGTTTAACTTCTTCTGAATTCTGTCCTGTTTTTGAACTTCAGTTTCATTAGCTGTAGTTGTTTCTGAGTTGTTTGTTTAATTAGGATTCTAATCTTCAATGTTAGTAAGTAGGGAACTTGTCTAGTGATAGTTTAAGTCAGATCACAGTTTGCTTTAGTTTTAATCCTTGCGTGCCAACTTCAAGTTGCTGCGTGCCAAGTTGTGGGCTGCGGTTCCATATTTTCAGCTTTCTTTCATTAGTTTCTGTTAAGAAATTGCTAGATAAGTTTCCTTGCACCTAGATTAGTTGCTTTAACTTGTTTTGCATTCGCTAGTGCAGCCTTTGATCCATTGCAAATGGAAACTCTTTAGTTAGCCTTTAATTTTTGCATCCTTAGTTTCAAGCAATTCTGAATTCTGCATATTAGTGATTTCAGTCATCTTTTCACTAGTTTAGTCAAGTAATTGCTAGTTTAACTTCCTTGTTTCTAGATTAGATACTTGTATTCAAATTATGTTAGCTAGATCAGCCTTTAGCTATAGCAAAAACAGAAAAATCAGTAGCTAAACCGTAATTCCTGCAATCTGAATTTCAGCATTTTGTTTCTGATTTCCGTGCTTTTCTAGTTCTGATCTCAGTCCGAATCCTCTACAGGATCTTGATTTGTTCTTTCTTAATACCACTGTTTCCCAATCAAACCAATCAGTTTTAAGAAGTGGAGTTGAAAGCTAAATCAAATTTTCACTTGGAGCTAGTTTTTGGCACAAAATTTCTCCCTTGCGTGCCACATGCCTTGAACTCATTTGCATCCAAAGTTAACTTGTTTTGTGGCATATAATTGTGTTTGAATTCAATAAGCTTGCTTCCACTCATATCTGAATTTGATTGGTAGTGTTAGGTTCCAAAAATACTTTGGCTAGTGGAGTTGTGTTTATTTGGTTGAGTTCTAATTTGGCATGATATAGGATTGCCTTAGCTCATTTATTGCCGAAAACCTCCATTACTGCCTTCCTTTCATTGCATAGCATTCCATTTTGTGTTTGAAATAAGAAATCAGTTATCAAAAACTTTGTAAGTGTTTGGATTTAGTTTCCATTAATTGAGTTTTTAAGTGCCAATTT